>CM053036.1:195336785-195433145 GCA_028564925.1 Lithobates sylvaticus | reverse complement strand
CGCCAACAACTGGTCGTTGAAGTCCACCCCTCCCATATTAAGGTTATATTCGTGGACACAGAGGGGTTTCTCTAGAACACCAGTCGCCATAGGAATTTAGACCATCGTGTATGCGTGAAGGGAGGACAGACCGAAAACATTCTTATTATCCCTCCACTTCACAGCGAGCAAATTATTACATCTCAAGCAGGCTCTCTCCCCCAGCCTAAGATGGGAATCTACAAACCGTTGGGGTAAGCCCCGGCGATTAGATCGCACGGTGCCACATGCACCAATTTGATCAAACAAGAGACTAAAAAGTGGTGCGCTTGTGTAATAATTGTCCACATACAAGTGGTACCCCTTTCCGAATAAGGGTGACACCAAGTCCCACACAATCTTACCAGCGCTCCCTATGTAGTCTGGACAGTTCTCCGGCTCGACGTGACTATCTATTTTCTCATAAACCATAAAACTATATGTATAGCCTGTGGCCCCTCACAGAGCTTATACAACTTGACCCTGTATCTGGCACACTTGCTGGGAATATACTGTTTGAATGACAAGCGGCCAGAAAACTTAATCAAGGACTCATCAATGCAGACAACTTGATGGGGAGTAAACAAGGCTGCAAAACATTGGTTGAAGAGGGGCCGAATTTTGTAGAGCCGATCGTATTCAGGGTCACCCCGAGGACGACAGAGTTCATTGTCAGTGAAATGCATGAACTGCAAGATCTGCTTGTATCGTGTCGTGGTCATGGAAGCAGAGAACAAGGGCGTATGGTGAATTGGGTCAGTGGACCAATATGACCGCAACTCACTCTTTTTAGTTACACACATGAGGAGGGATAGGCCCAGGAAGGTCTTAAATTCGGAAACCATAATGGGTTTCCAATCTCTGGCAAGGGTCAGATGAATTGAACTGCGATGAATTGACCAGCATATAAATTGCTTTGGTCCACAATAGATCTATAGAGATCTTCGATGAAAAACAGAGAATAAAAATCAAGTGACGTAAAATCAACTGTTTCCATCTGAATTCCGGGTTGGCCAGTGAATAGGGGAAGTACGGGTGCTGCAGAATTGGTGGGTTGCCAATTAGGATTGGCGAATGCAGCAGCAAGGGCACTATGGGCTCGACTGGCCTGTCTTTGTCGTCTTCTTGGTGGCAGCAGAACACTACTCGTGCTTGTCACCTCGCCAGCTTGAACTGCACTTATGGGACTCGCCACGTCACCAAGTTTTACTGCAGTGCTAGATGTACGACCAGGATGTACTAGGCCGCTGGTGCTTGCCAGTTCCCTAGAAGGATGAGCGGTGCTAGTACTGGCTCTCTGTTCCA
Organism: Lithobates sylvaticus; assembly: GCA_028564925.1. Lineage (NCBI taxonomy): Eukaryota > Metazoa > Chordata > Amphibia > Anura > Ranidae > Lithobates > Lithobates sylvaticus. The sequence continues at coordinate 195,431,822 of CM053036.1, read as the reverse complement.
TACGAGGGACCTGCGGTTCTTGCACGGCAACGACAGCAGAAGAAGAACGGGGTCTGGTACGCCTGACCTTGGCAGGGACCACAACTCCGTTGTCGAAGCTATCTGTCAGGGTGCCGCTGCTGTCTACATGTTCGTATTCTGAGCCTAAATCTGACAGATGAGTGACTTCCTCTTCACTATCTGTCATGCTCAGAAACGTGTATTTTGGTCTCTAAATTTACTGGTACACTAGTGAGACTCAAAGGGAAAAAAAAGCACCTGACTGTCAGCGACTGATTCAAGCGCTACCAAAAAAACTGTTAGCATTCGCAGGGATCAGGCCTGACTGTGAATGCTTCAGTTATGTGTTTTGTGTTTTGTAAGTGACAGTGATCGATTGGGTGGGCCGGGCGGAGGGGCTAAACACAGGTGCTAGCAGGTATCTGGGCTGATCCCACTGACACTGCATTTTTGGGAACCCTAAATTGCTGGGGACGCTAGTATAGTTCTGATAAGATCAGATATTGATCTGTTCAGACACTATACTCCTAAGGGAGGTGAATGGTGCATGCGTGGGTGTTAGCGCACTGGCACTAATCTGGTGACGCAGACCCTGACGCTAAAACCTAACTTTGATCATCTGCCAGGTGATCGGGGGTTAAACCTTTATTGGGTAAAATACGGAGGATACCCTGATGCTATAAACAAAATAACTAGCTAAACTGCATCACCCGTGACACTTTTTTTTTTTTAAAATTCTTTATTTGTGGTATAAACAAGATAACAGACATATATAAACTGTGGTACAAAGGACATATTCCAAATGTTAATTTCCATACCCTCGTCATTCCTCTTAGATCACATACATATAAACTTACATCCATCTATGACTTGGGTCGAGTGTTCTCTAGTGCCAATCCAGCTATCGAGGGGGGCCCAGGAGCTCCCTGTGACCCCCTCGATGCCAGCCTGTGGAATGGTAAGATCGGCCTGCTCTAATGTCCACCCTTGGTTAGGTAGCCATTGTTTCAAGTTTGATTTTTTTTTTATTTTTTAATTTCCCTGTCCCCCCACCCGTGACACTTTTACAGTGATCACAGGTGACGGGGTAATCAAGGGGTTAATCCTTTATTGGGGGTTAGGGGGGTCCCTAGACTTATCTGGGCGTAAGACTAATTACCCTAACACTGATTAGTGTCACTAATGACACCAGTACTGCGACCAAAAAAAAATCTGAATGCTGTACTGGATGACACAGTGACAGGTGGTGAAGGTGTTAACTGGGGGGGGGGGGGGGTTATCTGGGGGTAAATTGTGTGCCTATGTGACCTGTGTCAGTGTAGTGTTGTGCAACTCACTCTGAGATGTCTTCTCTCCTCGGTCTGGAATGGAAAAGACCAATACGAGTAGAGATGACATCACTTCCCCTGTCAGTGTTTACAGTGACACCGACAGGGGAAGGATCTCATTCGCCAGGAGCGATCACCAGGTCCAGGCCATATTTCATTGGCCTGGGCCTGGGGATTGATCGGTTCCTGATCGAATGCGATCGTCACGGCCAGCAGGGGGGGCGAGCACGTGCCCCCCAGCCGGCTGCGCGCCAGACGTAACATGGCGGCGAATCGCCTGCCAATGCCATTCTACCGCAGTATAACTGCGGCGGCTGGTCGGCAAGCGGTTAAACAAAGTGGGGTTTGATATTAAAACTGGATTTTGTGGACTTCATGCAGAATTCAGCAAACGCCCTGCAAATCAAACCTAGGTCCCCTAGACTAACAGTCTTCTTTCTATTGGTATACTAAACTGAATGACTTCCGAGTGGCTTTTTGATCTTTAACGGTAAGAAAAGGTGAACTTATACTTTGACCATTAAGGGAAAAGAAACAGGATGTCTTGATATCCCATCCTTCTGCTGCTATTACCGTTCTCGTGCTCCACATTTCCCTGTTTACCCACCAAGGCTTCTAATGACACCAGATAATTCTAGTTATGGGAGAGCGTGTGACTGTTGCCGCTTCTTCCTATAATGCACTGCTGAGTGTCTGAGAGGCATAGGGACAGATGGAGGGCCCTTAGTTCTGTGTTAATGCTACCAAGACCAAACAGATCACCACCAGTCCTTCTGGGGACTTTTGCTCTGTACAAGTCTAAGAGAGATACAAAAAAATGCAATTAGTATCAACACTGCTGGCTGTAGATCGACCTGATCTGGGGCAGATCTAAACTCCAACTGACTGGTTTACTCATTTGTCATACTTACCCCTAAAATTTGTGGTTGACCTTTACGCAATATTTTGACGAAAGCTGGTTTCTCTTCCTGAGTTCCATGTCCTCTGTCCATTGCTGGATTTTCTGATGTTCCTAAACATAGAGCACATCTGTTATAGGTACATATGGCCCAACTATCCAAAGCAAGAAGGCATGTATGCAAAGCAGGCAAAGAGTTGATATAATTCATTGTTCTAGTTCAGGCTTTAAGGCTAGAATAGTTGCAGATCTTTAGATATTTAAAGTGGATTTAAAATTAATACATTTATACATTTACATATAATGTAGTTACAATGGTTGAAAAAAGACAGAAGTCCACCTTCTTCAACCAATAGAAACAAATACATAAATAGAAAAACTCCTATACAGTTGATCCTGGGGAAGGAAAAAAACCTATAAGCCCCCGTACACACGGTCCGAAATTCCGACAGAAAATGTCCGATCAGACCATGTTGTTGGAAAATCCGCCCGTGTGTGGGCTCCATCGGACTTTTTGTTCTAAAATTTTCCAACAACAAAATCCGATCGGACTTTTCCGATCGTGTGTCGAGAATTCCGACGGACAAAGTGCCACGCATGCTCAGATCAAATTACGAGACCAAAGCTATTGGCTACTAGCCTCTACGTAGTTCTATCGTACGCAACGAACGTCACCACGTTCAGAATGATCTTTTTTTGTTCAGAATGATCAAAATTTTCCGACAACTTTGTCCGACCTTGTGTATGCAACACCAGTGTCGGACAAAATTAATCGGAAAAAATCATACGAATTTTGTGGTCGGAATTTCCGACCATGTGTACGGGGGCTAAGACGGTCTAATTTGCCCTAGCAGGAAAAAAAATCCTTCCTGATCCCTCAGGAGGCAGATTGACCCTGAATCAACACATTCTGGTGTTATTATCTATAAATGTTAGAATCCAGTTATATTTTGTGCATTTAGGAATGCATCCAGCTCGTTTAAAACAATCTACTGAGCTGGCCAGAACCAGCTTTTGAGGGAGTCTATTCCACATTTTCACAGCTCTTATTGTGAAGAAGCCTTTCCATACATGTAGTTTGAATCACTTTTCTTCCAAATGTAAAGAGTCTCCTTGTCTTCTGTAATGACCTATAGTGAATAACCACCAAGTTCACTGTATGGACCAGCTATGTATTTATACATGTTGATCATATCTCCCCTTAATCTCCTCTTCTCAAGAGAGAATAAATTCAGTTCAGCTAATCTTTCCTCATAGCTGAGCTCCACTTTGCCTCTTATCAGTTTGGGTGCCCTTCTTTCTTACTTTCTATACAATGAAATATGTAAATTTTTTGCTAGCTTTAGAAACTGCAGCGTTTTGTATTGCATGTTATTATTAAGTCTATGATCTACCAAGACACCCAGATCTTCTCCACCATTGAGTCTCCAATTTGTACTCCTAGTATGTATGATGCATACATGTTTTTAGCCCCTAAGTGCTAAACTTTACATTTATCAACATTAAGCCTCATTGCCATATAATTGTCCAATTAAATAGACCATTGAGGTTGGCTTGCAAGATGGAGACATCCAGTAAGGGTTTCATTACACTGCTTGATGTCAGTACTCATCTGCAAACACTGAAATGGTATTTATACCTTTTTTTTTTATATAGTTTTGGATATAGGAGAGGCATTAGAATACCTGTCAGTAGGGATGGGCCCGGTGCTCGATGCGAACCCATGTTCGCATCGAGCACCGGGTGTTCGCTCGCTCGGCGAGCCCAGAACTAGTTTGGCCGCTCGCATCACATTCGTGTGATGCGAGCGGCCCCGCAATGCATTGCGGCCGGCGCGGCCGGCGCAGTGCATTGCTGGCTGATGATTGGCCAAGCATGCACTGTGACCCCGCATGCTTGGCCAATCACAGCGCCGGAAAATCGGAGAGCCATAATTGGCTACAGGCAGGACGCCTGTAGCCAATTACAGCTCAGGGGCTTTAGTACACGCCCCCTCATTTAAAAGGCCGCCACGCCGTCGGCGCCGGTCACATGAGTTCCGGCTTTAGGAGAGAGCAGGCTGATTCTGTGTCACTCTTTGCTAGATTCCTATAAAAAGATTTGCTCTACTTTGCTAAACCATTGGCTATTTATTTGCTAAACCATTGCTACCTGTCATTGATCGTCCATTGCTGCTGCTGGTTAGTGTGTTTTTAGCTGCTGCTGGGGGTTAGTCTGGTGCGTGTCTTACTGTTAGTACAGTATTTCAGTAGTACCAACCGCAGTGCTGTTAGTACAGCACTGCACCCCAAAAGCACCCACAGGATTTGTAGTGTGTTAGTGGCAGCAAACAGAGCTCCTATATTTTCTTCCCAGAAGCACCCATAGGACTTGTAGTGTGTTAGTCCCATCACACAGAGTTCCTATATTTTCTTCCCAGAAGCACCCATAGGACTTGTACTGTGTTAGTGGCATCACACAGAGCTATATTTTATTCCCAGAAGCACCTATAGGACTTGTACTGTGTTAGTGGCATCACACAGAGCTATATTTTCTTCCCAGAAGCACCTATAGGACTTGTAGTGTGTTAGTCCCATCACACAGAGCCTATATTTTCTTCCCAGAAGCACCTATAGGACTTGTAGTGTGTTAGTCCCATCACACAGAGTTCCTATATTTTCTTCCCAGAAGCACCCATAGGACTTGTAGTGTGTTAGTCCCATCACACAGAGTTCCTATATTTTCTTCCCTGAAGCACCTATAGGACTTGTAGTGTGTTAGTCCCATCACACAGAGTTCCTATATTTTCTTCCCAGAAGCACCCATAGGACTTGTAGTGTGTTAGTCCCATCACACAGAGTTCCTATATTTTCTTCCCAGAAGCACCTATAGGACTTGTAGTGTGTTAGTCCCATCACACAGAGCTCCTATATTTTCTTCCCAGAAGCACCTATAGGACTTGTAGTGTGTTAGTCCCATCACACAGAGTTCCTATATTTTCTTCCCAGAAGCACCCATAGGACTTGTAGTGTGTTAGTCCCATCACACAGAGTTCCTATATTTTCTTCCCAGAAGCACCTATAGGACTTGTAGTGTGTTAGTCCCATCACACAGAGCTATATTTTTCTTCCCAGAAGCACCTATAGGACTTGTAGTGTGTTAGTCCCATCACACAGAGCTATATTTTCTTCCCAGAAGCACCTATAGGACTTGTAGTGTGTTAGTCCCATCACACAGAGCTCCTATATGTTCTTCCCAGAAGCACCCATAGGACTTGTAGTGTGTTAGTCCCATCACACAGAGCTCCTATATTTTCTTCCCAGAAGCACCTATAGGACTTGTAGTGTGTTAGTCCCATCACACAGAGCCTATATTTTCTTCCCAGAAGCACCCATAGGACTTGTAGTGTGTTAGTCCCATCACACAGAGTTCCTATATTTTCTTTCCAGAAGCACCCATAGGACTTGTAGTGTGTTAGTCCCATCACACAGAGTTCCTATATTTTCTTCCCAGAAGCACCCATAGGACTTGTACTGTGTTAGTGGCATCCCACAGAGCTATATTTTCTTCCCAGAAGCACCTATATGACTTGTAGTGTGTTAGTCCCATCACACAGAGCTATATTTTCTTCCCAGAAGCACCCATAGGACTTGTAGTGTGTCAGTCCCATCACACAGAGCTATATTTTCTTCACAGAAGCACCCATAGGACTTGTAGTGTGTTAGTCCCATCACACAGAGTTCCTATATTTTCTTCCCAGAAGCACCCATAGGACTTGTACTGTGTTAGTGGCATCACACAGAGCTCCTATATTTTCTTCCCAGAAGCACCCATAGGACTTGTATTGTGTTAGTCCCATCACACAGAGCTATATTTTCTTCCCAGAAGCACCTATAGGACTTGTAGTGTGTTAGTCCCATCACACAGAGCTCCTATATTTTCTTCCCAGAAGCACCCATAGGACTTCTAGTGTGTTAGTCCCATCACACAGAGCTCCTATATTTTCTTCCCAGAAGCACCCATAGGACTTGTAGTGTGTTAGTCATCACACAGAGCTCCTATATTTTCTTCCAGAAGCACCCATAGGACTTGTAGTGTGTTAGTCCCATCACACAGAGCTCCTATATTTTCTTTGCAGAAGCACCCATAGGACTTGTAGTGTGTTAGTCCATCACACAGAGCTCCTATATTTTCTTCCAGAAGCACCCATAGGACTTCTAGTGTGTTAGTGGCATCACACAGAGCTCCTATATTTTCTTCCCAGAAGCACCCATAGGACTTCTAGTGTGTTAGTGGCATCACACAGAGTTCCTATATTTTCTTCCCAGAAGCACCCATGGGACTTCTAGTGTGTTAGTGGCATCACACAGAGCTCCTATATTTTCTTCTCAGCAGCACCCACAGGACTTCTAGTGTGTTAGTGGCATCACACAGAGCTCCTATATTTTCTTTGCAGAAGCACCCATAGGACTTCTAGTGTGTTAGTGGCATCACACAGAGCTCCTATATTTTCTTTGCAGAAGCACCCATAGGACTTCTAGTGTGTTAGTGGCATCACACAGAGCTCCTATATTTTCTTCTCAGCAGCACCCACAGGACTTCTAGTGTGTTAGTGGCATCACACAGAGCTCCTATATTTTCTTTGCAGAAGCACCTATAGGACTTCTAGTGTGTTAGTGGCATCACACAGAGCTCCTATATTTTCTTCTCAGCAGCACCCACAGGACTACCGACTACAATGGCTGGAAGACCGCCAAGGGGAGGCAGAGCGTGCAGAGGCAAGAACACAGGGCAGGCAGGCTCTGTTTCTAGTGGACGTGGTCGTGCATCGTCATCAGCACGTGGCCATGGGACACGCGCGTCTTTGTTTTCGGCAGCTGGACATGTGGAGCCGCATCATGCTGAAGGCTTGGTAGAATGGATGACCAAGCCCTCCTCATCCTCCTCATCCTCTCTCACCCAGGCTCAGGGTACTGGCAGAGCAGCTGCCAACGCGTACTCAATGGCATCATCAGCCACCCCTTCCCTAGACCCACCATGTCCTCCTGAGGAGTCCCCCGAACTCTTTGAGCACAGTGTTGGGTACATGCTCCAGGAGGATGCCCAACGATTCGAAGGCTCGGATGATGATACCCAGCTTGAGGAAGTCAGTAGTGTGCGCGCAGAGAGAGGGGATGCTGAAGGACAGCAATCTGGCAGTACTGTTCCACCAGCTGCAGCTTACTGCCAGGTTTGCTCTAGTGGTGAAGAGGGAGGGGATGATGAGGTCACTGACGCCACGTGGGTGCCTGGAGGGAGAGAGGATGAGGAGGAGGACGAGGAGGAGGAGGATGCGGCGTCACATGTCCAACGAGGCAGGATGCCCCCTGGAGGCCAGCTAGAGGCCAGCACAGCAACTGTACAACACCGCAGAGCTCCGCCTGTGCAGGGCGCTGCCTCTGCACGTTATCAGAAAAGTTCTTTGGTGTTGGCCTTTTTTGAGACGAGTGCATCAGATCGCACCACTGCTATTTGCAATATTTGTCTCAAGCGTATCTCGCGTGGCCAAAACATCAGCCGCTTGGGCACCACAAGCATGACCAGACATATGTCGACCTGCCATGCAGCTCGTTGGCAGGCACACATAAAAGACCCACACCAAAGAACTAAGCGGACCTCTCCTTGCTCCTCATCAGCTGGGATCTCCATCCCCACTACATCTTCAGTCCTCTCTGAAAGCTGCTGTGAGAGGACTGAAGGTGTAGAATTAGGTGTGTCACAACCAAGTACTTGCAGTACACCGACGTCTGATTGTAGCAGGCAAATTTCCCTGCCCCGGCTGCTGGACTGTCGAAAGAAGTACACTCCCAGCCATCCACATGCCCAGCGGTTGAATGCTAGCTTGGCTAAATTGCTAGCACTTCAACTGCTGCCTTTTCAGTTGGTAGACTCGGCCCCCTTCCGTGAGTTTGTTCAATGTGCGGTTCCTCAGTGGCAGGTTCCCAAACGCCACTTTTTCTCACGGAAGGCGATTCCGTCTCTCTACCGGCATGTGGAAGGCAATGTCCATGCCTCGCTGGACAGGGCGGTCAGCGGTAAGGTGCATATTACCGCTGACTCATGGTCCAGCAGGCATGGACAGGGACGTTACCTTTCTTTCACGGCCCATTGGGTCACTCTATTGGCAGCTGGGAGGGATGCAGGACAAGGTGCAGTAGTGTTGGAGGTTGTTCCGCCACCACGCCTCCAAAACGCTACTACTGCTACTGGTTGTGACACACCTCTCTCCTCCACCCCCTCCTCTTCTTCTTCCTCCAGTGCTCTGTCCTCGGAACCAGCGGTGCTCCGTAGGCGTACAAGGGGCTACGCAAGTACGCAGGCAAAAAGATGCCATGCCGTGCTTGCGCTGGTGTGTTTGGGGGACAGGAGCCACACTGGAGGTTCTGGCAGCTCTGCAGGGGCAGACCGAGAGGTGGTTGACGCCACGTCAGCTTAAGCCAGGAATGGTCGTTTCTGACAATGGCACCAACCTCCTCTCCGCCCTGCGACAGGGGCAGCTCACCCATGTGCCCTGTATGGCTCACGTCCTCAACCTGGTGGTGCAGCGGTTCTTGGGCAGGTTCCCAGGCTTACAGGATGTCCTGAGGCAGGCCAGGAAAGTCTGTGTGCATTTCCGCCGATCTTATAATGCCAGTGCTCGGCTGACTGAGCTGCAAAAGGAGCTGAACCTGCACAAGAACCGCCTAATATGTGACATGCCCACCAGGTGGAACTCAACGTTGGCCATGCTGCAGCGACTGCACACGCAGCAGAGGGCCATCAATGAGTACCTTTGCGACTACGGCACCAGGACAGGGTCAGGGGAGCTTGTTTTTTTTTCCCCACGTCAGTGGAGCATGATCAGGGATGCATGCACTGTCCTCTCACCATTTGAGGAGGCCACGAGGATGGTAAGCAGTGACAGTGCATGCATCAGTGACACTGTACCTCTTGTCCACCTGTTGGAGCATACGCTGCGTGGGATAATGGACAGGGCACTTGAGGCAGAACAGAGGCAGGAAGAGGAGGACTTCCTTGCCTCTCAAGGCCCCTTTATCCGGACAGTGTTCCTTCTGTCCCACCCATCACACAGGAGGAGGAGGAGGAGGAGGATTGTGTGAGCATGGAGGTGGAGCCTGGCACTCAGCAGCAGCAGCAGTCTTTTAGGGATGATGTACAGTCCCAACAAACCAGTGGACTTGTACGTGGCTGGGAGGAGGTGGCTGGCGATCATGTCATCCTCAGTGACCCAGAAGACTCCGGACCGAATGCCTCAGCTAACCTACGCTGCATGGCCTCCCTGATCCTGCAAAGCCTGCGGAAGGATCCTTGTGTTCTTCGGATCAAGGAGAGGGACCATTACTGGCTGGCCACTCTCCTTGATCCACGGTACAAGGGTAAGGTTGCGGACCTTATCTTGCCGTCGCAGAGGGAGCAGAGGATGAGACATCTCAGGGAGGCCTTGCAGAAAGGTCTGTGCAACGCGTTCCCAGAAACTGGGAGGTTACAAACTCCTGGTCCTGGGCGACGAGTTGCTGAGGCTTCGGTCAGTAGCAGAAGGAGCGGTGGGGAAGGTGGACGTCTGACCGATGCGTTCAGACAATTTTTTAGTCCGCAGCCCCAAGGTATGATCGGTTCCAGCAACCATCGCCAGCGTCTGATATACATGGTGCAGGAATACCTTGGGGCAAGGTCAGACTTGGACACCTTTCCCACCGAAAATCCTCTGGCTTACTGGGTCCTGAGGATGGATCACTGGCCAGAGCTTGCACAGTATGCAATTGAGCTACTGGCCTGTCCTGCCTCCAGCGTTCTTTCCGAACGCACATTCAGTGCTGCTGGAGGATTTGTCACCGATCATAGGGTGCGCCTGTCCACCGACTCGGTTGATCGACTGACCTTCATCAAAATGAATCAGTCTTGGATCACCACCAGCTACCAGGCACCTGAAGTGGATATAACGGAATAATTTATAATGTCACATCCCTTCAAGACTGCCTATGCTGATGCTGAGTGACTGTCCTGTTATGTTCACTGACTATCCTCTTCCTCCTCCTCAATGATCCATGCCACCACACCAGTGCCTAAGGCACAATTTTTCAGCCCCTGTATAACAGGGGAGTGTACTTACAATTTTTTTAAAAAATGCTTCGCAACACGTGTGACTGCTGTGCTCGAAGTACAGTATCTGTGAGGGGTTGCAGTGTTGTGGCACCAGCACCAGTGCCTAAGGCACAATTTTTCAGCCCCTGTTTAACAGGGGCGTGTAATTACAATTTTTTAAAAAAATGCTTCGCAACACGTGTGACTGCTGTGCTCCAAGTACAGTATCTGTGAGGGGTTGCAGTGTTGTGGCACCAGCAGCAGTGCCTAAGGCACAATTTTTCAGCCCCTGTTTAACAGGGGCGTGTAATTACAATTTTTTAAAAAAATGCTTCGCAACACGTGTGACTGCTGTGCTCCAAGTACAGTATCTGTGAGGGGTTGCAGTGTTGTGGCACCAGCACCAGTGCCTAAGGCACAATTTTTCAGCCCCTGTTGGGGCGTGTAATTACAATTTTTAGGCAATGCTTTGCAACAGGTCTCATTGCTGTGCTAGGAGTACAGTATCTGTGAGGGGTTGCAGTGTTGTGGCACCAGCACCAATGTCTAAGGCACAATTTTTCAGCCCCTGTTTAACAGGGGCGTGTAATTACAAATCTTGATCTAATAGTTCACAGCAGGGCCCATTCCTGCGCCCTGCAAGAGTAACTATGAGGGCCTACAGTCTTGTGGCAACACCGTCCACCACCACCGCCAAAGGCCCAATTTTTCTGCCCTGTTCATCAGGTGCTTGCAATTACAAATCTTGATCTAATAACTCACAACAGGGCCCATTCCTGCGCCCACCAAGAGTAACTGTGAGAGCTTACAGTCTTGTGGCAACACCGTCCACCACCACCACCACCAAAGCCCCAACTCCTACTTGCAAACGGAAAGAGAAAACAGGAAGTGAGAGGAAATCTACCCCTAGGAAGGGAAATTCTATCCTGTTAGATTTAATTTGGGAAAAAGGTATCTCCTCTCTACTGATACTTTATCACCAATCCTTGTTTCAATTAAAACCCCACTTTTCCAAAAACATTTGTCATTGGGACGGAAAGTGAGGTGACATGTTCTGAACAGATGCCATTTTTCTCAAGGATTTTCAGCCATATGGCGGCCAGGACAAGACATGACATTAAAGCCGCAAGTGGTTTTAAATGGCTTCTTTTTTTCCTTTACAAATGTCATTTTGTGCAAGGACAGTTCTAAACACGGGAAACACATGCCACTTCACAGGCATACTTTAGACACCCCCCAGGTACCATATTTAAAGGAAAATTTCACTTTTTTTTTTTTTCACTTTATGCATCATTAAAATGACTGCTCCCGAAAAAACGTTAGTTTTTAAAAGTTCTTTTTGCATTGATATATGTCCCCTGGGGCAGGACCCGGGTCCCCAAACCTGTTTTATGACATTAACATGCATATTGGCCGTTGTAATTAGCACTTTTGATTTCGAACGTTCGCGTCCATTATAACGTATAGGGTTCGAAAATTCGTGCGAACTTTCGGTCCGTTCGAAGGTTCTGGTTCGAACCGAACCCGGGGGTGTTCGGCTCATCCCTACCTGTCAGGTTTTTATTGATGTCTGTGCACCCATTAAGGAGACTCACTCTCTTTATTTGTCCTGTTTACAATTATTATCATATAATTAGCAAAGAAAATTCCAAATTTGGGTTGTCCCCATAAAAGTAATAGAGGGGAAATCTTCCAATGGGGACATTAGTTATGGTGACCTGGGATTCCCCAAAAGATTCCATTAATTTGTAGGGGTTTCCTCTCACTTCCTGTTTGGCAGTGGGACAGGAAGTGAAGGGAAATCTTCACAATGGGACACAGATGGTGGGGAAAAAAAACTGATGAAGGGTAAAATCTTCCCTTGTTCTATCAAAATAGAAAAAAAAAAGTTTTGCCTATAGTTCTACTTTTATTTACACGTTAGTGGTGTGTAGGAACTGTGTCAAATGCTTTGGCAAAACCCAAGTATACATTATCCACAGCCATTAGTTTGTTCAAATTTTTTCTTACCTCCTCAGAAATTAAATCAGATTTGTTTGACAACTTCTGTCTTTCATGAATCCATGCTATTTCTTAAAATATGGTTTTCTAGCAAAACTCTTCCGGTATTTTATTAAAGGTAAATCATATGTCTTTGTTGGAGGGGGTAACACATTTCATATATGTTATATTGTTAGCTGAAAAACGGTTGCATCCAATGGCTAGCTTTAGAATGAAAGCAAAACCATCATAAAGCTAATTAAAACTGTTCAGGATAGCAATATTTCTGTCATAAAACTACCATGACATAAATCGTCCTGATGAGATAAGATAAGAAGGCCTTTACTGTCACTGTAAAGTACAATTTACAACAAGATTACAATGATACTTCATACAATGTATAAAAAACATACTTCACACACATTCACAAAATACATATTATATTTATAAACGTAAATTAAGAATTGTGAGTGCCCGTGTACTGTGAATGCACACGTATTGTTGAGTGCCCATGTACTGAGTATTAGGAAGCTAGTTGTTAGTTAATTGGACAGAGTCAAATTCCCAATCCCCATCAAATTAGTGGGTATAATGCCTGGCAGGTATAGAAGAGCGACTCGTGCACATCTTGCGGCATGTATGCGTTCTTTGATCATCCGACCGAAGGCGAATACTGCTGCGCAAACTGTAAGAACGTTGTTTCTGAATCTATGGAAGCAACTGTCAACACTGAGAAGACTCTCCATACTAAAGGAGAGTTGGGATCGTACCCAGACGGTGCCGGCAGGGGCCAGCACAGAGGCGGGTGGAGACAAAGAGGTTAAGGCACCAGAGCAGAGTAGATGGGTGACAGTCAGGAAGGGAAGAGGGGAAAGAGTGAGGGGGGCCTGTCCTGGGCTGGAACATCCCAATAAGTACGCCCTGTTGCGTGATATTGAGGACACCAGTCAGGGACCAGCATTGCTGGAGCAGAGTGATGCCCCTAGCTGCCAGGGGAAAAACTCCTTCAGTATCTGTCTCAAAGACCTGAAGCACCAAACTTTGTTGTTTACTGGGTCCTCGGGTTCGGCACATCATGGATCTGGTAGACAGATCAATAGGAGGGGCTGCGGAAGACTCTGTCATGGCGCATGATGGCACCAATGGCAAAGTCAGAAGAAGGTGGAGTGTCCTAAAGAACGATTTTAGGGACTTAGGAGCTAAATTGAAGAACAGGACCTCCAAGGTAGTATTCTCAGAAATACTACCGGTACCTTGAGCCAAACCAGAAAGGCAGCGGGAGATTAGGGAAGTTAACAAGTGGCTGAGGAGCTGGCGTACAAAGGAGGGGTTCCTGGAGAACTGGGCCGACTTTTCAGTCGGTTACCAGCTCTTTAGCAGGGACGGACTGCACCTAAATGGGGAGGGTGCAGCTCGACTGGGAGAGAAGATGGGCAAAAATTTAGAGGGACTTTTAAACTAGGCGATGGGGGAAAGTTCAGATGTAGAGATAGCCAACGCGGAACAAATTCAGAGGATATTATTGGGGAATTAGTGGTAAGTTGACTAAAGTACCTAAACCCGAGGTAAGTAAATTAACAAATCCAAATTGCCGCCTCAGAACAACCAACAAGGAGATGGTATGCGACGGACAAAACTACAAGGCTTGTTCACTAATGCCAGGAGTCTGGCTGACAAAATGGGAGAGATAGAGCTGCTGTAAAAAGAGAACACTTGCAAACCATCAGGGCCCTTGCCTCAGGCACACTGGTGGATCACGGGGTATAGATGAACACTGCCGCTGTCAAGAGACCCACTACCTCAATGACATCGCTGTCATCACTACCGCTGATGCATTTTGATTGGTTGTGCCAACCCTTGTGAAGAAAAGGGCTGTACAGGAGCAGAGCCAGAGGACATTCTCTTCTTACAGCAGTGTTTCTCAAACTTTTTTTGTCTTGCGGCGCACCAAAAAGATCTAAAAATTTCATAGCACACCTGAAAAGATTTACCAATTTTTTTTGGGGGGGGAGAACTTATTTACTTTTACATATATATTCAATTTAAACTTTAATGTGAAGGATGTGCCTGTTTTCGAGAGTAAATCAGATTGAAGCGAGGCTCAAAAGTCAACAAACAAGCACGCATTTCATCATCGATTTTAAGAATTCTCTCTTTTTTTTCAATTTGATTTCAGTCATAAGGGGGGGGGGGGATAAAAGAGAGCATACACCTGGGCTGCTGGTCCAAGTGTTGAAGCAGACTCTTAAGTTAACACTGTAGTGTAGACAAAAGAGAAAGGGGGACAGGGGTCTCTAAGTCTAAAGCCGCGTATACACCGTATACACATGTTCGATGTGAGCTTGTTGTCGGAAAGTCCGACTGTGTCTATGCTCCATCAAACATTTGCTGTCGGAATTTCCACACACAAATGTTTGAGAGCAGGTTCTCAAATTTTCCGACAACAAAACTTGTTGTTGGAAAGTCCGTTGCACAAAAGTTCACGCATGCTCTGAATCAAGCAGAAGGAGCTGCACTGGCTATTGAACTTCCTTTTTCTCGGCTTGCCGTACGTGTTGTACATCACTGCGTTCTCACGCTTGGAATTTTTGGGCAACATTTTTGTGACCGTGTGTATGCAAGACAAGTTTGAGCCAACATCCTTCGGAAAAAAATCCACAGTTTTGTTGTCAGAAAATCCGATCGTGTGTACGAGGCATAAGTGTAGTATCTCACAGCATTTATTAAAAGAATCAACAGATATCCACTCACATGAGGGAGGAAGTGTACAGGCATATCATAAATATAAGGTGCTTCTGTGGTGCTGGTGAAGTTGGTACAGGGCTCATGATCTTGGAGAGGTTGAGAAAGGAGTGTTGTGGCCTCTCTATCGATTAGCACGCATGCTCTGAATTGCATTGCTTCATTTCCTATCGGTCATCCACTTTTAGCCGGCGCTGCATGTTATGCTGCGCTCCAACACTTGTAGACTGCCATCAAATCCTCCCACCCTGGCCCAGTGGGTCTGACCACTGTTATAGTCTTTGCTGACAGCTCCCCGGAAATATTTGTCAAAAACTCCCATGGCACACCTGCAAATCTTTTGCGGCACACAGTTTGAGAATTACTGTCCTACAGGTACATAACCCCTTGAGTACATTAATATAAAATGTATCTGTTGTCTCCTGCGCATAAGCTAAAAAACAGTATGGTTAAAAACTATCAATTTTATTTCCTCCCATATAAATACTTTTCTTGTGCCTCTTACCCATAAAATCTTTTTTAAAACAAAGAGCAGTTCTTAAAAAAAGAAATTAGATTTCTTTCTTTTAATTAAAAAATATAAAGTGTGGAAAACTTCCTTGAAACATGGCAACCGTGGACCATATTTAAATATTCAGAGGCCTTTACAGAACTTACTGCAGAACGTAATAGCACACCAGACTAGATCAGGAACTACTCGCCTACTGATGTCACTGAGTTACTATGGAATTTACAGTTGGGGTGGCTGACCCCTTCCCTATTTCCCCTCTGCTCTATTCTCTCTATCCCTCTCTTGGGACCTTTTCACCCCCACTACCTCCTCATCCACTCTCCCTACCTCTCCCCACCCTCTATCCACTCTCTTCTCTCTCTTCTCTGATCTTTATCTTATTCATCACATTGGGGATCAATAAAGTAGATATCAGCTTTGGTTGTACCACAGGAAGTGTTTCATAATTCATTTTAGCTACCCATCTCAGAATAAAACTTTTAAACACGAGGAAATGAAACTGGCCAATTGTTCTCAGATCACTCATGGCCATACTTACCTGCTCGTAATGATCAGTTAATTCATGCTGATTTGATAACATGTTATGAATGTCATTGTACAAAATTGACCACATTGTGCTGTTCTACTCTGTACTGTCATTTACTTTAATAAAAACCTTTACTGAAAAAAAAAATAGATAGTTGGTAAATTAATTCAAATGATTCAAATGCTAACAATTCTATGTCTAAATTGAATCCACCAGGACAACTCATGCTGAAATAAGTAATCCAATAGGACCCGCTTGTTAAAATCTTTTTGATAAAAAATAAGTGGGTGTTTAAAATATAAGGGGCCTTTCACATGGGCCATGTCTGGTTCATTCATCAGGGGATCTGTGAATGGATTCTCTGTTGAATCAGGGCAGAATAGGATGGATGGCACTTTTCTGACATTAGTGCATGTTCAGTTTTTGCTACATTGTGGCAGTGGACCTTTCCAGACTTGTTGAAACTGGACCCCCTCATGCTACCTCTGATCTGTCACATTCAAACTGAAAATTATGCACTCATTTTCCTTTTTTTCAGACCTGGGTGAAGTCCGAGGTAAATAGATGTGAAAGGAAGCACGTCTGTTTTCATCTGCCTGCCAATGGACTTACTTGGAGCTTACATGAAGCCAGCACTGGAACCCGATTATGTGTTTAGACCAAAGCCACTTCAGACTAGGTAAATATAGGCATCTTTCCTTTTACAGGGTATACTTACCTATTCTGAAGTCGCTCCAGTCTTGTCACATGATCTGGTCCCAGCTTCAGTATAGAAGAGGAACTGTTGACAAAGGATGCCCTGTTGTAAGCCTATGGGTGATGTCATTGCCTAGGCTTTGCAGCCATTTTCGGCAATCTCTCCTCTACACTGAAGCTGGCAATGGGACCCAATCATGTGACTTGACTGGAGCAATTTTAGACTAGGTAAATGTAGGTATCTTTCCTTTTACAGGGTAAATAAATAAGCTTAGAATTGGGGGGTGGGAGTAGATTTAAGCTTAATTAGGTTTTGAGTTGCCTTCCACTTTAATATAATATCGTATAGCAGGGTTGTCTCCTCCACCAAGCTTGTTTGCATTGATGATGGAACCTGTTGTCTCCGCAGTGAGGTGCTCGGGACAGGTGATTAGGATTCCAGTAGGTCCCATAGAAGAGAAAATAGCGATGTGCCCGGATGACTTTCTCTCAGGGATCCAGGACCATCGTTCATGGAGGTTCTTAGGCTCCTCTCCCAGTTTTGTGGACTTCTCTGGACTGAAAGACAAGTCTTTCATATTTCCTATTGACCCTGGGGCACATGTAGTGGCTGACCTAACTCTACACCTGAAATGGACAGATAATTTTTGATATTTGGGTATAACCATCTTTACTAATATTGCTGACTCCTGTAAACTAAATGTATTCCCATTATTGCAACTTGTAAAGCATAAATGAAAGGCATGGGGGAATCTACCACTGTCTCTGATAAGCCTAGTAAAAATGAAAATACTTCTACTATTACTCTATGTACTATGGTATTCCCCAGTGTGGATTCCTAGATCAGTGTTTAAACAATTTAATGAATTTGTTTCTGCATTTTTATGGGACTCTCCTCCCCCCATATTAAACTTATCAGTGCTTCAGAGTTCTTGGACCCAAGGGAGCATGGCTTGCCCTAATGTACTTGTCTATTATTTGGCTGTTCTCCTTACCCATGCACACAATTGTTTGGTATCAAAAGACTTAGTGGTCTTGGAAGTGGCCAATTTGAGTTTCTATGAGTCGCTAAGGTATATGCTTTATAGCTATCATAATGTTCCTTTTTCTATTACACCCTCTATATGGGCATTGGGCATGCACCCAGGTTAATCCTAGGCTGACCAGTGCTTCCAAATGTAGGTCCCCCCCCCCATACCCCTTATGGCTAAATCCTACTACTCTTCCTGATTTCTTTCAATACCAGATCCTTTTCTTTGGGCATCCAAGGGTGCAAAATATCTTGAACACCTTTGCAAAAATGTCGCTCTAAAGTCTTTTGACAAATTGAAGCAACAGTTTGGAGCTACTAGAGAACTTAGGACCTTCCTAGGTCTTCTTTTATTTTATGCTAGGAAATACATTTTGCAAAAGTGGAAACCAAATGTATCCCCCACTCTAATAGCCCTGTTTATAAGGCAACTTATCTATCCCGTGGTAGCCCTAGGAAGTCTCATAAGGTGCATTTTATGTAAGGTTTACTTTGTGATTAAAGAGTGCCCTGATTAATGGCTTTGGGCTCTGGGGGACAAAGTCTGTTGTTATGTACTTTGAGTGACTCACAATTTGATAATTAAGCAAAAAGTAATTTCCTATGTAGTTAATGAGGCTCTGAGGGATACTGTTACCTTTCTTTCTCCCTATTGCTTTTCTTTGGTGAAACTGAGCATGCTTTGGATTGATGCTTACGTAAGCTGTAATGGTATATTTGGTTATATTTGTTTTTTTATTGTATGAAATCTTGAGCCAGGGTGTGCCCAAATGGCTCTGTTTTGTACTGTTTTGACATTTCCAAGGCTAATAAAAAATATATCATACAGTTTATAGACAGCCCTTGGTCTCAAATATACTAAACACACCATATATCTTTATTATCTTTATTATCAATAGCTAGGAATGCAAGATGATTTGTGCTGCAAACAATAAAGGTTACATTTGGAAGGACACTTTATGCAAATCTCCTGTCATATAATGATAATGTCTGCACTACAAGAAGCACATTTAAAAATGTTCTATTTACCTTTAGATGGACGTTATGCTCATGACGTTCATGTTTCTCTATATTGCACATTCTTGTTTGATGTACTTGAAAAAACCCTGATGCCACACTGTAAAAATTATTTTCAGCGATTAAAGTGGACATGATGAAATCTAAATATGGTTAAAATGTGGCCAGGCTTTCCACTCCCTAGCTATTCTTCACAATTAATTCAGATCAATTCAATGTTTTCAATTTGAATTTAAATACTTGGAATCCATTGGAAAAATTTGAATGCAGTCAAAAATGAATTTCATTACAAATGCAACAAAACAAAATTATTAACTTTCTCATTCTATATACAGATAACTAATTCTCACTCCACTTGTTGGTCTCTATTCCTATTTACAGTTGGGCCAAACATACCCCGGTTCGGTTTGTGCCAGAAAATCTCAAAAGTTTGGACCCGAACCATAAACCCTATTAAAGTCTATGGGTAACGTAAAAAATTGAAAGTGTCCATTTTGTGTGGCTGCCCTTTCCACCCCTCTGAAAAGTGATCTATGGTGGATCTAATACAGGTAAGTATTTGCAGTGGCAAAAAAAACCTTAACAATAAAATATAAACACCCAATAAACTAAACCACTGTGTCAATTATAAAAAATAAGTGATGGAAGGAACAGTGCATACACAATAATATAATCAAGTGTCAAAAGTCTCTGCAAATAAATACATATGTTTATTAACTCATAAAGGTCAGCAGCAATTATTTGTTTAGGATGGTGGATATCTATCCAACCTGTGCAACTATTTTCAGCTTTTGTTTTTAACACTGGACTATAGAAAAGTGAACATAAATGTTTCTCCCCTTAGTGGGTTCACAAATTCTTTAAAATACAAGTTCATCATAAAAATTGTTGGTGATCCTGCGCACTGCTATATAAATGCAACCTAAAATCCCAGTTTGTGTATCGCTCACACCTACCACACTCTCATATATATGTGAATAAATTAACAATATAAATCTATTGGTGCCGCACTGCACAATATATTACATTTCCATCAGTGTTCTAACATGTTATTGAGAATACCATTTTGACAAATGCATGCATAAATCAAACAAATGAATACAAAATCTGTGTTGTGTCAATATGACCATACATAGTGACTCTCAGTGTTAACGTGAAAAAAATGTGAAACAATGCCCTTAGTGTTACTAACATTAGCGACACTGTTTTTAAAGTCCACAGTGTCTAACTACAAAAATTGAGAGCATATGGGAATCCCGCCTATATTAATAGGCTGCTATTACTGGGTCATTCCAAATGGAACAGTGTGAATATTTCTATACTATAGAATCACACTGTCCTCTTCGGGAAATTTCACAGTTCAGTCCCTGCCCCAGGTGGCTTGGGTTAATAACGGGGGCTTTTTGGTAGTGCTCTTTATTGATGGAGGGAGGGATCCACAGACTCCATATCTTTATCTTTATTGTGGAAAATGGATTATATTGATCATCTGTTTTAGTGTTTTTTTTGGAGAGGATATAGACCACTTGGAAGTTAACCCCTATTTGATGGGACTTCCTTTTGGTCTATTTGTAGGGGATAAGGGATATTAAGGTCGCTTTTTTGTATTTTGCTTATTTACAGCTAATAAATTATGTAGTTTTACTCTTTAGGGTGTGTTTACTATCATTCTTTTGTTATTTTAATTTTTTTGAGTCACAGTGGTCTTCTTATCACACTCCATTACTCAGTGTCAAAACCATGCTTCATGCTGTGTGTGAACCCTTCACCTGGTGCCCATCAATGCAGCTTCACCATTGCCCATTAATGCAGCCTGATCAGTGCCCATCTGCAGCCTCACCATTTCCCATTAATGCAGCCTGATTAGTGCCCATCTGCAGCCTCACCATTGCAGCCTGATCAGTGCCCATCTGCAGCCTCACTATTGCAGCGATCAGTGCACATCTGCAGCCTCACCATTGCCGCCTGATCAGTGCCCATCTGCAGCCTCACCATTGCAGCCTGATCAGTGCCCATCTGCAGCCTCACTATTGCAGCGATCAGTGCACATCTGCAGCCTCACCATTGCCGCCTGATCAGTGCCCATCTGCAGCCTCACCATTGCAGCCTGATCAGTGCCCATCTGCAGCCTCACCATTGCAGCCTGATCAGTGCCCATCTGCAGCCTCACTATTGCAGCGATCAGTGCACATCTGCAGCCTCACCATTGCCGCCTGATCAGTGCCCATCTGCAGCCTCACCATTGCCCATCAGTGCAGCCTGATCAGTGCCCATCTGCAGCCTTGCCATTGCCAATTTTTGCAGCCTGATCAGTGCCCATGAATGCAGCCTGACCAGTGTCAGATTACACAGAGCCAGGATCCCCTGTGTATTCGGCTCTTGCAGTCACACACAGTCCCGCCTCCTGGCCTGGGTCCTGTGATAGACAGAACACTGGTCCAATGCTGTGACATGTGACGTCTATGCTAGGAGCCGGCCCAGGAGGCAGGACCGTGTGTGACTGCGGGCGCAGAGTACACAGGAGATTCTGTCTTTCTCTAATCCGGTGGCGCTCACCCCCTCCTTCCCCTCTGAGGCAGCCAGGTATTGGCGTATAACACGCACACATGATTTTCCCACTATTTTCAGGGGGGAAAATTGAATGTTATACGCCGATAAATACGGTACAAAGAAAAAAAATTACATTTAAATTGATTTTTCCTGCAAGCTTTTTTTATTCTGTAAACAACGGCTTGGGGAGCCAGTTTGTATGATGAGGCCACAATTTAGTGCACTTGGAAAAAGATTGAAGATTTTTTGGATACATTCTGGTGTCTCTTTGGCAGACTTTGGATGGAAATAACACATTTTTGCACCACAATGAGCAACTGTTTTGCGAAGAAGCCAAATTATAGTACACTCAGGCCAGGATTAACACTTCTTTTTAGATAAATTCAGTGACCTAATCATCCGCTCCATCCTCATCATCACTGGAGCCAACTTGGCAATACAGTGTGGCTGGGGGAACATGAATGCCAATTTGTTGTTTATCTGTGTTCTTCCCTCTCTGTAGGCTCATGTTACTCCCTTCCTCAATCTCGGAACCAACATCAGAATCAAGTAATGCCTGTGCATCATCAGAAAGCAAGTGGCTGACTCTGTGTTCAAATAAATCAGCTGACTCCTCCATGCATAATGCTGGGGCAATGGCAGGAGTGGCTGTGGGCTATGGCAAGTGTTGCTGTGCACTAGTCTCAGCTTGGGTGATAGAGGATGAGGATGGTTTAGTAAGCCAGTCGACCACCTCCTCTGCAAGCTGTGGCTGGATAGCACAGGCAACATCACTAAACAGAGACAAACCTGCCCTACCTGAGGACAGACCACATCCACCTTTGCCTGTGGACACAGACATGGCTGGCCCACTCATAGTGGCATAGGAATGTCTGCCTCTCCTTGTTGGCTTACCAGACATGATGGGGGGGCTTATTACCCAAATTTACTAGAAATTAGGAATTGTGTGATTGGATGTACTTTATTGAATGAAAAGTAGCGTTTAGTGTGCTTTGAATTGAGCACTGACGCTGACAGAAATGTATAATCTATAAAAAAAAAAAATTTAAATTTAAAAGGGGGAACACCAGCATTGTAGACTGACAATTAAAAAAAAAGGGGGCAGGCAGGGGACAAAAAAAGACCCCCCAAAAAAAAAATCTAGCAGCACTGTATATGACACTAAATGTTATGTAATGCTGTGTTAAACACTGCACTACACTGACACATTAGACACACTACACTATACTGACACACCACTAACACTCATGCTGCGTACACACGAGCGGAATTTCCGCCCGAAAAATCTTGGATGTTTTTTTTTTGACGGAATTCCGCTCAAACTTATCTTGCATACACACGGTTACACAAGTTCTCTGAACTTTCGACCGTCAAGCACACGGTGACGTACAACACTACGACGAGCCAAGAAAATTAAGTTCAATGCTTCCAAGCATGCGTCAAATTGTTTCCGAGCATGCATGATTATTTGTGCATTCGAATTGCATACAGACGATCGCATTTTCGGATAGGAACTTTTCCCGACTGAAAAATAGAGAACATGCTCTCAATCTTTTGCTGGCGGGAATTCCACCAGCAAAAGACTGGTGAAGCATACACACGATTTTCTGACAAAAATCTCTCATCATAGTTTTGCAGGCAGCATTTCCGATTGTATGTAAGCGGCATCAGAGTCACAATATGTGAACACACTAAAGCCCCATACACACGGTCGGACTTTTTCATCAATTTGGTCCGATCGGACAAGGTTGTTGAAAAATCAGACCGTGTGTATGCACCATCGGACAGTGTTCGTCGGTTTGTCCGTCGGACAAAGTCTTATCTCCTGCTGGAAAGATTTGCCGTCAACCCGGTCCGATCACACCAAATCCGAGCGTGTGTACGCTTGTCCGACGGACAAAGTGCTACGCATGCTCAGAAGAAATTCTGTGACGGAAGCGCTCGGTCAGGTAAAACTACCTTTCCTAATCGACACAGCACATTCGTCACGCTGCAATGTTAAAATGTCTTTAATGCAGCGCATTCTCTTTTTCTTTACAATGCAACAAGAATGACATCTTTTAGCTGCTCCTATTCACCCGCACTTCTCACAAACTTACTTCTTTATTACTTTGCAGCATTTATACACTACATGTTTATTTTTACTCTGAACGGAAAAGAATCTTTGTTATTTTTTTACCATGATTTGTCTTTTTGTTTTTTTTTTGGGGAATACATATTTGAATGTTTTTTTTTTTTTTTTTTGGAGGGGGGTTGTGTGTCTCAAATTACCAAAAACACATTATTTACATTTGTATTTTTTGCTTAAATTTACTAGGAAGTTGTTTGTTGTTGTTGCCCCTTGTTAATTCTACTTTAGGATTAGTGAAATGTACCAGCCTACTCAAAGAAAAACTGTCATTGTAGCAAAGTAAAACACAATAGTCAATGATTATTTCAAATCAAAAAAACCTTTATTTAGGTCACACCAACAAACCAAAGAGGAACGCAGCCATGGTGAAACTTGGGGAATTTGCAAAGTCTTGGCCCCCCACGGCAACCATCATTGTCCAAGCGTAGAAAATTGGGGGCCTGAGGAGTACGTATATTAAGGGGAGTGCAATCTGGTCGTGAAGTCCAAAGTATCCGGAACTGCAGCAGATGCCATCTAGGTCCCCCGGCTCTGGTACTACAAGAGGCTCCATCTTCTCTCACACCAGACTGATTGCAGGTCGTCACTCTCAGGTCTTCCTTCCACGCTTCCTTGCACGCTGTGGCTGTCGTGCTGGTGGGGTGGCAGAAGGAGGAGGAGGAGGAGGAGGAGGCGGAGCATGGTAGCTATGGCAAACATGTGTGACTGGGGTCATCTCCCCAGCCCTACCCTTATTTAGGACATGGAGGATGAGCCCCTCACACATGTTGCGTTGCCCCACCTCCATACCCATCATTTTTGTGACAACCACCGAGCCAAAGGTCTCCTCGTCGGCGGGTGTGGCATGTAGGGAGTCTGAAGCCTCTCTGATCATCCGGAGCGCTGACTGTGCCGCATAACCCCCCCTTCTCGCCCTTTTGTACGGAGGGCGGAGGGGAGGGGTTTGGGTGTCAGTCAGGCTCCGAGGCCTAGCCCCCTCTTGGCTGCCACTACCCAGCTGGTGGCTGCCACTAACCCCTGCCTCCTCCTGACTGCCACCTTCCACAGCCACCTCCTGGCTGAGGTCTTCCTGTGTAGGAAAAAGGGACATAGTTTCAGTTATTTGTTCATCAAACACACACAATTCTCATCTAGTGACTGGTGCAAAATGTTTACAAATAAACACTCCTCCACCTCTTCCAGACTGGAAGGCCCAGGTTGCTCCTCGGAAGCCTCATCAGGGGTGGGCTGCGCGCAAGGAAGCGTGGAAGGAGGAGTTGAGGTTGGCTCCGTGACATCAGCCTGGTCCTTCAGAAAATGGAGACTCTGATAGTACCAGAGCTTGGGGACATAGACCTCATCTGCTGAAGTTGCAGTTTCCTCAGACTTCACGACCTTCTTCCGCTCCCTGATATACGCACTCCTGAGGCTGCCAATTTTCTTTCTAATATCATCAACAGTTGCCGTGGGGAACCTTGGCTTGACAAATTCCACAAGTTCCTCCAGGGCTGCGTGCCTCTTTGGTTTGTTGGTGTAATGTGGGTGTATACCCTGCCACAATATGGGAAAATCCCTGTATTTGGCAATGAAGAGGGGGAGAAAACTCATGTCGTTGAATCCCTTCATATCAATCTCTGCAAGACACAACAACACACCAAACCCTATAAATTATGTCAGGCTAAACTCTCCTAATCTTCTCCATAAAGAAGCCTCAAGTTCAAATCAGTCTAGGCTAGTTATGTACCAACGTTAAATTGTACCTTCGTTTGTAGCGATCGTCTCGTGTGAGTTTTCTCTCCCCTCGTCTCCCAGATCGTGGCTACGACACAGGCGTGTGACGTTTTATATACACTGCGCATGCTTCAAACTCCACCCGCCCCTGACGATCTTTCTCGTCTATTCCCCACCCCTTCTCTTTACGGCGTAGTGGGGAGAGCACATGGCGGGGACACAGCAGGTGCGCCACAAATATCCCACCAACGAGGAGGAGGACGAGGAAAGTCCGGAGGCAGAAACGTCCCGATCCCGGAGCCTGAAATTCAAGGCCTCCAATATGTCATTTGGAGAAATGTTGGAGATGGTGGACATATTAAAGAGGAGCGACTATGATGGGAAGTATGGGCCTTACCTCAACCCCAATGTCCGCAAGGCCAAGATCATGTCTAAAGTTGTGAGAAGGCTGTACAATCAGTTTGGGGTACAACGATCCAAGGAGCAACTCAGGAAACGCTGGTCAGACCTGAAACTGAGGGAGGCCGATCAGTACAGAAAGATCAAGAGAATTCTTCAAAAAAGTAAGTAGTTGTGTTTTGTGTTTGATTTCTTGCTTGCATACTGCTCCATTGTGTTTTGATTTTTACCAAGTTGTACATTCCAAAATGGCCACTTTCAGGTTCGTCTGTGCATTCGATCGTACTCAGCCTCGATCTTTCTGCCACTGTCATGGTCGTGTGTGTGTGCATTCGATCGTACGCAACCTCGATCGTTCGGCCACTTATAATACGATGTTTGGTGTTTTTTTTGGGGAAAGGAAGTTTGTTCTCACTAGAAATGTCATCAAGAAAGTAAAGCCAATTTATTCAATGTAAAGGAGAGGTCACTCAGTAGCTGTTTACCCATCTGGACTCTAGAGCACTAGTGCTGGGACACCCAAACCCCCTTTTTATTATGCTTTTCCACACATGTGCTCCAGTGGATACTAGAGGGGGGTCTCCATCACACAAACTTCTACCAAAAAGCTAGTCAGTTTAGCACCTTTACAAAGTGACTTCATTCATGTAGTTGACATTTGTAACTGGCCAAACTAAAATAGTGTCCGTCACTTTCAAGCAATGTTTGTCATTTCCTATTTCTGCCCTCAATAGCTTGTGTTGCTAAATCTTCCTTTTGGACATTCTCATAGGGGAGCGAAAACTTGGGCCGTCTGAGGAAACCCCCAAACAAACACCTCCCAAAAAAGGGGAAAGAGCAGAAGCAGAGGAGGAGGAGGAGGAGGAAGGAGAGATCATCGAACTTGGAGAAATTGTCACCACAACAGGTGAGTGTGGGAGAACACAGCTACTGGTAAGCTAATCCATGTATGGCTGCCTCATTTCCAACACCCCATTTTTGTTTGTTTGTGGTTTTTAGGTGACGTGGATGTTGTGGAAGAAAAATCGCACTTTACCACAGAGAGTGCCCACGTACTCATCGGAGAGATAATGGTCTGCAATCGAGATCTAGATTACATAAAGCAAAACATCAATGATGTTCAACAAAAATTGAAGAACATCATTGATGTTTTAGGAAAAATATGAAAACGCACCAAGTAATTAACACACATTTGTGCCAGCTTCTGAACACATTTGCAACTTAAAAACTGTCTGAAATTTGGAACATGCACACATTGTGTCCACATGTGCTAGCTCCCACCATGGTGGATGAATGGCAACGTTTTTTTGGGGGTGCAAACACTTTACGAACTACGAAAGTGGTTGTGGTGAAGGGGTTGCACCCCCAAAAAACGTCCATTCATCCCCATGATGGAAAATGGCACTTTTGAAGCTTCTAGGCATGTGTTTTACCATCTAATGACCATTTTCAGTCCCAAATTGTGTGCATGTTCCAAATTTCCACTTTTCGGGGGGTGACCCCCCCATGTGATGAAGGCAAGATCAAACACACTTTGAACATATAGTCATGTCTGATCTTGTCTTCACTTTACAAAGTTGAACTTTCCAAGTTCCTAGGTTCTGTTTTGCTCCATGCCTGGTTTTACCAATTGCGGAATGTTTGTAAACAATGTTGTAAATAACCAAGATGTTGTCAGTTTTGGCGTGAAGATTGTAAACGCACTTGGGAATGTTTTCCTAGTAAACTTTTATTTTTCTAAATGTGTGGCTTCCTTATTTAAAAAACACAATGCATTATGTATGTAAAATGAAAAGGATATGGGGGGCAATGGGTGTTATTTACTAAAGGCAAATCCACTTTGCACTCCAATTTTCTTTCCCTGGGAACTTTTTCAATGCACTTGTAGAGCATAGCGGATTTGACTTATGTAAATGACACCCACAGTGCTTTGTACGAAAACACGGAGCACAGCAATTTGGAGAATACACACATGTCAGACCTGGTGATGAAAAGGAGTATTTTGGGTGTCAGTTATGCAGTACAAACCTTCTCTAGACCAAAGATTAGGTAGCAAACACACAACATGAGAATAATCTTTTTGGGAAGAAGAGACTGTTACCTCCTTTTGCCCAGAAAGTGCATTCCCACTGTCGAAGGCAAAGGGAAAAAATGTCAAAGTAAAATAAGCTAAAAAGAACACTGAAATGACAAGAAATCATAGGTTGGTTAAAATATCAGATTTATTAAAAAATGCCTCTCACACATCGTCAGGCAGAGCAATGGCCCCCCTACCCACAAAGTACTCCATATATTGGTCCCGGACCACACGGGCATTTAGAGGGGGCAAGCCTGGACGTGCCACTCGAAGGGCTGTGAGTTCGGCATTTGGAGGGCCCTCCACATCTGGGCCAACGGGCACCACATAGTTCCTGTTATGTCTTTTGAGGAAGTTGTGCAATATGCAACAGGCAAGAACTATGTGGTTCAGTTTGTATTCCGCCAAGTTAAATGCCGTCAGGAACAGGCAGAAGCGGCTGGCCAGGATGCCAAAAGCGTTCTACACAACTCTTCTGGCTCTGGACAGCCTGTAGTTGAAGACCCTCTGGTCCGGGGTGAGGGTCCTCATCGGGAACGGCCTCATCAGATGGGGAGTCAACGCAAACGCTTCATCTGCGACAAAGACGAAGGGGAGTCCTTCGGCATTCTCCTCTGGAGGTGGCAAGCACAGACTGCCACTTTGGAGACGCCAGTAGAACTCCGTGTGCGTAATGGCCCCACCATCCGATATCCGGCCGTTCATCCCCACGTCCACATACATAAACTCGTATGTTGCCGACACCACCGCCAACATCACTACACTATTAAACCCTTTATAATTATAATAGTAGGACCCTGAGTTGGGCGGTGGGACGATGCGGACGTGTTTCCCATCAATTGCCCCTCCACAGTTAGGAAAGTCCCAACGGCTGGCAAAGTGGGAGGCCACAGTCTGCCATTCCTGTGGCGTGGAAGGGAACTGTGGAGTGAAACAAGAAAAAAAAATTAGTCACTTTGCACCTAAACATTGCAAGCAGATTAGACAATCAACATCTTGGAACAAGAGCATTGTATACAATTGGAGGCTGGAAAGTATTTGCACAGAAAAGTAGAGGCTCCCCTTCACAGATTACTCACCCCCCCATCAATCCCCCCACTTCTGATGGGACATTGGCAATAACTAGGGTTTTGGGGGGGGTGGTGGACAGCTAACCCTCTGCACTTCATTGATTGGCAAATGGCTCAATAATGTGGGCTAGTTTGGCCAGACCCTCTGTACTTAACACTATTGGCAGGCCACAGGAAAGATCAAATAACATTTCAACCCCCCCCCCCCCCCCCCCCCCCCCAAAAAAAGGCAGGCACAGTGTGACATTATTAAATTACCAAGCAAGCTAATAGGAGGGAAAGAAGACAAAAAATAGGAAATGGAATGTATGGAGGCAGCCCCTTGCACTACATGCTTTGCTGAATTCATCCCTAAAGATGCCACTATAAAGAGGTAGGTATATAGTGTGTATGGACCTTGGGAAAGCCAGCAGATAAAGGATTGGTACCATCTGACAGAGCAGTTGGGGGAGGGGGTTCCTAATGAGTTTGCCCCCCCCCCCCCCCAAAAGAAAAAAAAAGGGGGCTCTACATGAAGTAAACCACACAGCAAACATTTGTGCATATTTTAGGGGGTGTTTTGGGGCAAACAATACTATGCAGCAGACAAAAGACATTGCTTAAGTGACTAGGCCATAGGTGTCTATTGGGGCAGAAGAGCATGCTGGGGAGGTAAGTGAAGGGAAAAATGCATGAAGGAGAAAAGGGGCACAGCATATTAGAACATATTGCAATCATGGTAATTAGGGAAGGAGGTCAAAAATAGAAGACATTAGCAAACAGAGCATACATAGAAGGGATAGTAAAGTAGAAATGTTACCTTAATATAGTCCTCCTGCAGGACCTGAATGATGGCAGAACAGGTCTCTGGAATAATGATTCCCAGGGCCTGGGGAGAGATACCTGAAGAGAACTTCAAATCCTGAAGACTTCTCCCTGTCGCCAAGTACCTCAACGTGGCAACAAGCCTCTGCTCCGGAGTAATGGCTTGTCTCATGCAGGTATCCTGCCGGCTGATAAAGGGGGTCAGCAAAGCCAAAAGACGGTGAAAATCGGGGTCCGTCATCCTGAGAAAGTTCCTGAAATCATCAGGATTATTCTCCCGGATCTCACGAAGCAAAGGCATGTGCGAGAACTGGTCACGCTGAAGCAACCAATTCTTGGTCCACATACTCCTCGTCACTCTGTTCATGGACGGGTCTTGGGTCAAAGCTAAAAGCCCGACACCAATTCCGCGTACAGCACGAACTCGGCGACGAGTATGCACGGGAAACATCGCTCAGAAGGTCACAAAAGGTCGGCTGGTCAAAACGGACAAACAGAAAGCACCGATAAACAGCAAGGCCTGAAAGAACGAAGTGAATACCAGCAACGAGCAGACAATAAGCAGTGCAAATCAAAGCGTCCTATATCAAGATATAGGCCGCAATGACCAACAAATGCGAACTGACTACACGCACTAATAAACAGATACGCACGACAAGCACAAACTGAAGAGCAGTAACGATCTGAGTCAGAAAACTGAGAAGCGCGAATCTTAAGTCACCAAACTTCGACTAACTCTCGATAAACACGGGATCAGCAGAAGGAGCCCAACGGGTGCCTGACGTGGTGCTGAACTTCCCTTTTGTAATCTCGTGGACGACGACTTACGTCACGACGTTCTTCCGGACCGGATATTCCGACAACGTAGTCCGACCGTGTGTACGCAACGCCAACATCGGACAAAGTCCGACCGACCTGGTCCGCGGATTGTCCGAGCGTGTGTATGGGGCTTAAGGCCCCTTTCACACATGCGGACCGTTCTTTTAATCAGTTTAGTCACGTCAAAACAGATAAAGTATTCATCAGTTTTTCATCCGTGCTCATCAGTTTTTTTTACATGCTACTAATGCAAAAATGGATTAAAAGCTCATGACACTATTTGTCCGTTTACATCCGTTTTTCATCCGATTTTTTTGACGGATGAAAAATAATGTTTTCCTCCGTTCAGAAAAAACAGATGTTGATGGAAGAGGATGAAAATGGATGCAAATTGATGATCATCCGTTGTCATCCGTTTTTCCATAGGAATGCATTGATGTTGGTTTTTCATCAGTCAACGCATGGATGAAAAACGGACGAACAGTCCGTATGTGTGAAAGGGGCCTAACTCACTAGTAGCAAACTCCACTCAACAACAACACTGCAAAAGGTTCCTATGGGAAGGAACCTTTTCTAGCGTGGGGTGGGACTATGAACACTGAGCCGTGATTGGATAAAGTTATCAATTTGGCCAATCAGGGCTCTGACAGTGCTTTATGCCCTAATTGGCAAAGTGGTCAGGCACAAGGCTTCATTCAATTAGGGCTCTAGAATGCACTGTGCACTGTAGTGTTCGCCCAACACTACTTGTGTACAGATAATAAGGTTACAACTAAAACGAAAATACCATGCATTTGCCAAAAATAAAAATAACAAAAAAATAAAAATATTATAACAAATGTGAGAAATATAATATATATGAAAAAACGAATATGTATGTTTTGCTGCCAGCAGCTGTCGTATGTTACCACACCCACAAGAGTATAATACCGAAAAGTGCAATGCAGCAATGTAAATCACAAAAAAAAAATCATCAGTGAAAAGTTCCTCAATATACAGTATACTGTTGCTGTGTTGGGTACCCGGTGTACGGTCAATGGAGCCGGGGGGAAAGGCGCTGTAATGTCACATTGCTGGTTGTGTATCATTGTACTTTCTACGTGTGGTGACTTTGAGAAGCTGTAAATATGGTCTGGTCCCACATCATCTTTCTTTGTTGTGTCATCGGAAGCTAAATGTTCATTTTGAGTTCGAGATGCATCAGGAGGCAGAGCTTATGACGTCATCACACCCGGAAGTCCAGTAGCGACCATTTTACATGTTTTTTTTCTTCATGTAAACTTATCCTTAATGGGGAACTTTGATTTTTTTCAAATTGGCGTTTATTTTGTGCACTGGAGTTTAGTGCACCTGCTTAGTCATTTGTCTTTTGATTTTAATAAAATACTGGGTGTTTCTTTACTACACCATGAGAGTTGGTTGTTCTTTCCGACTTGCTATATTGGCTGAATCCTGAGCCTCAGGATGCATGGATGACCTGCAAAGGTGGTTTTGAAGTATACTGCACAATCATTACCCAGTGTCTGGGAAAGTGTGATAGACCTTACCTGAGTGTAGGTCCATTTGGAAGGTAAAGGGCTGCTCTGACAGGTGGTGTATATGTATATAGATAATAAGCTTGTTGGATACACTTTATCTTCTCTTTCCTTGATTAGCATTTATCATAATTTTTTCATCTCCTAAAGCCCCATACACACGGTCGGACTTTTTCATGGATTCTGTCCGATCGGACAAGGTTGTTGAAAAATCAGACCGTGTGTATGCACCATCGGACAGTGTTCGTCGGTTTGGCCGACGGACAAAGTCTTATCTCCTGCTGGAAAGATTTGCCGTCAACACGGTCCGATCACACCAAATCCGAGCGTGTGTACGCTTGTCCGACGGACAAAGTGCTACGCATGCTCAGAAGAAATTCTGTGACGGAAGCGCTCGGTCAGGTAAAACTACCTTTCCTAATCGACACAGCACATTCGTCACGCTGCAATGTTAAAATGTCTTTAATGCAGCGCATTCTCTTTTTCTTTACAATGCAACAAGAATGACATCTTTTAGCTGCTCCTATTCACCCGCACTTCTCACAAACTTACTTCTTTATTACTTTGCAGCATTTATACACTACATGTTTATTTTGACTCTGAACGGAAAAGAATCTTTGTTATTTTTTTACCATGATTTGTCTTTTTTTATTTTTTTTGGGGAATACATATTTGAATGTTTTTTTTTGTTTTTTTTGGAGGGGGGTTGTGTGTCTCAAATTACCAAAAACACATTATTAACATTTGTATTTCTTGCTTAAATTTACTAGGAGGTTGTTTGTTGTTGGTGCCCCTTGTTAATTCTACTTTAGGATTAGTGAAATGTACCTGCTTACTCAAAGAAAAACTGTCATTGTAGCAAAGTAAAACACAATAGTCAATGATTATTTCAAATCAAAAAAACCTTTATTTAGGTCACACCAACAAACCAAAGAGGAACGCAGCCATGGTGAAACTTGGGGAATTTGCAAAGTCTTGGCCCCCCACGGCAACCATCATTGTTCAAGCGTAGAAAATTGGGGGCCTGAGGAGTACGTATATTAAGGGGAGTGCAATCTGGTCGTGAAGTCCAAAGTATCCGGAACTGCAGCAGATGCCATCTAGGTCCCCAGGCTCTGGTACTACAAGAGGCTCCATCTTCTCTCAGACCAGACTGATTCCAGGTCGTCACTCTCAGGTCTTCCTTCCACGCTTCCTTGCACGCTGTTGCTGTCGTGCTGGTGGGGTGGCAGAAGGAGGAGGAGGAGGCGGAGCATGGTAGCTATGGCAAACATGTGTGACTGGGGTCATCTCCCCAGCCCTACCCTTATTTAGGACATGGAGGATGAGCCCCTCACACATGTTGCGTTGCCTCACCTCCATACCCATCATTTTTGTGACAACCACCGAGCCAAAGGTCTCCTCGTCGGCGGGTGTGGCATGTAGGGAGTCTGAAGCCTCTCTGATCATGCGGAGCGCTGACTGTGCCGCATAATCCCCCCTTCTCGCCCTTTTGTACGGAAGGCGGAGGGGAGGGGTTTGGGTGTCAGTCAGGCTCCGCGGCCTAGCCCCCTCTTGGCTGCCACTACCCAGCTGGTGGCTGCCACTAACCCCTGCCTCCTCCTGACTGCCACCTTCCACAGCCACCTCCTGGCTGAGGTCTTCCTGTGTATGAAAAAGGGACATAGTTTCAGTTATTTGTTCATCAAACACACACAATTCTCATCTAGTGACTGTTGCAAAATGTTTACAAATAGAAAACCATACAATTCTCAGCCCAGCAGTTTAGATTCTGGCCCCAAATGTCTCCAACACTACTGTCAGTTGATATGTCAAACACGTTAGGAACTAAGCAATTGGGGATCCTGAATTAAGTGAACATCATTCATTATTCCCATAAATGGTAACAAAACTACTATACCTGGAACAAGCTGGGCTCCTCCACCTCTTCCATACTGGAAGGCCCAGGTTGCTCCTCGGAAGCCTCATCAGGGGTGGCCTGCGCGCAAGGAAGCGTGGAAGGAGGAGTCGAGGTTGGCTCCGTGACATCAGTCTGGTCTTTCAGAAAATGGAGACTCTGATAGTACCAGAGCTTGGGCACATAGACCTCATCTGCTGAAGTTGCAGTTTCCTCAGACTTCACGACCTTCTTCCGCTCCCTGATATACGCACTCCTCAGGCTGCCAATTTTCTTTCTTATATCATCAACAGTTGCCGTGGGGAACCTTGGCTTGACAAATTCCACAAGTTCCTCCAGGGCTGCGTGCCTCTTTGGTTTGTTGGTGTAATGTGGGTGTTTACCCTGCCATAAAACGGGAAATTCCCTGAATTTGGCAATGAAGAGGGGGAGAAAACTCATGTCGTTGAATCCCTGCATAATCTCTGCAAGACACAACACCACACAAAACCCTCTCAATTATGTCAGTCTAAACTCTCCTAATCTTCTCCATAAAGAAGCCTCAAGTTCAAATCAGTCTAGGCTAGTTATGTACCAACGTCAAATTGTACCTTCGTTTGTAGCGATCGTCTCGTGTGAGTTTTCTCTCCCCTCGTCTCCCAGATCGTGGCTACGACACAGGCGTGTGACGTTTTATATACAGTGCGCATGCGTCAAACTCCGCCCGCCCCTGACGATCTTTCTCGTCTATTCCCCACCCCTTCTCTTTACGGCGCAGTGGGGAGAGCACATGGCGGGGACACAGCAGGTGCGCCACAAATATCCCACCAACGAGGAGGAGGACGAGGAAAGTCCGGAGGCAGAAACGTCCCGATCCCGGAGCCTGAAATTCAAGGCCTCCAATATGTCATTTGGAGAAATGTTGGAGATGGTGGACATATTAAAGAGGAGCGACTATGATGGGAAGTATGGGCCTTACCTCAACCCCAATGTCCGCAAGGCCAAGATCATGTCTAAAGTTGTGAGAAGGCTGTACAATCAGTTTGGGGTACAACGATCCAAGGAGCAACTGAGGAAACGCTGGTCAGACCTGAAACTGAGGGAGGCCGATCAGTACAGAAAGATCAAGCGAATTCTTCTAAAAAGTAAGTAGTTGTGTTTTGTGTTTGATTTCTTGCTTGCATACTGCTCCATTGTGGTTTGATTTTTACAAAGTTGTACATTCCAAAATGGCCACTTTCAGTTTCGTCTGTGCATTCGATCGTACTCAGCCTCGATCTTTCTGCCACTGTCATGGTCGTGTGTGTGTCCATTCGATCGTACGCAACCTCGATCGTTCGGCCACTTATAATACGATGTTTGGTGTTTTTTTTTGGGGGAAAGGAAGTTTGTTCTCACTAGAAATGTCATCAAGAATGTAAAGCCAATTTATTCAATGTAAAGGAGAGGTCACCCAGTAGCTGTTTACCCATCTGGACTCTAGAGCACTAGTGCTGGGACACCCAAACCCCCTTTTTATTAGGCTTTTCCACACATGTGCTCCAGTGGATACTAGAGGGGGGTCTCCATCACACAAACTTCTACCAAAAAGCTAGTCAGTTTAGCACCTTTACAAAGTGACTACATTCATGTAGTTGACATTTGTAACTGGCCAAACTAAAATAGTGTCCGTCACTTTCAAGCAATGTTTGTCATTTCCTATTTCTGCCCTCAATAGATTGTGTTGCTAAATCTTCCTTTTGTACATTCTCATAGGGGAGCGAAAACTTGGGCCGTCTGAGGAAACCCCCAAACCAACACCTCCCAAAAAAGGGGAAAGAGCAGAAGCAGAGGAGGAGGAGGAGGAAGGAGAGATCATCGAACTTGGAGAAATTGTCACCACAACAGGTGAGTGTTGGAGAACACAGCTACTGGTAAGCTAATCCATGTATGGCTGCCTCATTTCCAACACCCCATTTTTGTTTGTTTGTGGTTTTTAGGTGACGTGGATGTTGTGGAAGAAAAATCGCACTTTACCACAGAGAGTGCCCACGTACTCATCGGAGAGATAATGGTCTGCAATAGAGATCTAGATTACATAAAGCAAAACATCAATGATGTTCAACAAAAATTGAAGAACATCATTGATGTTTTAGGAAAAATATGAAAACGCACCAAGTAATTAACACACATTTGTGCCAGCTTCTGAACACATTTGCAACTTAAAAACTGTGTGAAATTTGGAACATGCACACATTGTGTCCACATGTGCTAGCTCCCATCATGGTGGATGAATGCCAACGTTTTTTTGGGGGTGCAAACACTTTACGAACTACGAAAGTGGTTGTGGTGAAGGGGTTGCACCCCCAAAAAACGTCCATTCATCCCCATGATGGAAAATGGCACTTTTGAAGCTTCTAGGCATGTGTTTTACCATCTAATGACCATTTTCAGACCCAAATTGTGTGCATGTTCCAAATTTCCACTTTTCGGGGGTGACCCCCCCATGTGATGAAGGCAAGATCAAACACACTTTGAACATATAGTCATGTCTGATCTTGTCTTCACTTTACAAAGTTGAACTTTCCTACTTCATAGGTTCTGCTTAGCTCCATGCCTGGTTTTACCAATTGCGTAATCTTTGTAAACAATGTTGTAAATAACCAAGATGTTGTCAGTTTTGGCGTGAAGATTGTAAACGCACTTGTGAATGTTTTCCAAGTAAACTTTTTTATTTTTCGAAATGTGTGGCTTCCTTATTTAAAAAACACAATGCATTATGTATGTAAAATGTAAAGGATATGGGGGGCAATGGGTGTTATTTACTAAAGGCAAATCCACTTTGCACTGCAATTTCCTTTCCCAGTGAACTTTTTCAATGCACTTGTAGAGCATAGCGGATTTGACTTATGTAAATGACACCCACAGTGCTTTGTACGAAAACACGGAGCACAGCATTTTTCAGAATACACACATGTCAGACCTGGTGATGAAAAGGAGTATTTTGGCTGTCAGTTATGCAGGACAAACCTTCTCTAGACCAAAGATTAGGTAGCAAACACACAACATGAGAATAATCTTTTTGGGAAGAAGAGACTGTTACCTCCTTTTGCCCAGAAAGTGCATTCCCACTGTCGAAGGCAAAGGGAAAAAATGTCAAAGTAAAATAAGCTAAAAAGAAGACTGAAATGACAAGAAATCAGAGGTTGGTTAAAATATCAGATTTATTAAAAAATGCCTCTCACACATCGTCAGGCAGAGCAATGGCCCCCCTACCCACAAAGTACTCCATATATTGCTCGCGGACCACGCGGGCATTTAGAGGGGGCAAGCCTGGACGTGCCACTTGAAGGGCTGTGAGGTCCGCATTTGGAGGGCCCTCCACATCTGGGCCAACGGGCACCACATAGTTCCTGTTATGTCTTTTGAGGAAGTTGTGCAATATGCAACAGGCAAGAACTATGTGGTTCAGTTTGTATTCCGCCAAGTGAAATGCCGTCAGGAACAGGCGGAAGCGGCTGGCCAGGATGCCAAAAGTGTTCTCCACCACTCTTCTGGCTCTGGACAGCCTGTAGTTGAAGACCCTCTGGTCCGGGGTGAGGGTCCTCATCGGGAACGGCCTCATCACATGGGGAGTCAACGCAAACGCTTCATCTGCGACAAAGACGAAGGGGAGTCCTTCGGCATTCTCCTCTGGAGGTGGCAAGCACAGACTGCCACTTTGGAGACGCCAGTAGAACTCCGTGTGCGTAATGGCACCACCATCCGAGATCCGACCGTTCATCCCCACGTCCACATACATAAATTCATATGTCGCCGACACCACCGCCAACATCACTACACTATTAAACCCTTTATAATTATAATAGTAGGACCCCGAGTTGGGCGGTGGGACGATGCGGACGTGTTTCCCATCAATTGCCCCTCCGCAGTTAGGAAAGTCCCAACGGCTGGCAAAGTGGGAGGCCACAGTCTGCCATTCCTGTGGCGTGGAAGGGAACTGTGGAGTGAAACAAGAAAAAAAAATTAGTCACTTTGCACTTAAACATTGCAAGCAGATTAGACAATCAACATCTTGGAACAAGAGCATTGTATAAAATTGGAGGCTGGAAAGTATTTGCACAGAAAAGTAGAGGCTCCCCTTCACAGATGACTCACCCCCCATCAATCCCCCCACTTCTGATGGGCCATTGGCAATAACTAGGGTTTTGGGGGGGGGGGGGTTACAGGTAACCCTCTGCACTTCATTGATTGGCAAATGGCTCAATAATGTGTGCTAGTTTGGCCAGACCCTCTGTACTTAACACTATTGGCAGCCCCCAGGAAAGATAAAATAACATTAACCCCCCCCCCCCCCCCCCCCCCCCCCACAAAAAAAGGCAAGCACATTGTGACATTATGAAATTAACAAGCAAGCTAATAGGAGGGAAAGAAGACAAAAAAAGAGGAAATGGAAAGTATGGAGGCAGCCCCTTGCACTACATGCTTTGCAGAATTCATCCGTAAAGATGCCCACTATAAAGAGGTAGGTATATAGTGTGTATTGACCTTGGGAAAGGCAGCAGATAGAGGATTGGTACCATCTGACAGAGCAGTTGGGGGAGGGGGTTCATAATGAGTTTGCCCCCCCCCCCCCACCAAAAACAAATAAAAAAGGGGCTCTACATGAAGTAAACCACACAGCAAACATTTGTGCATATTTTAGGGTGTGTTTGGGGGCAAACAATACTATGCAGCAGACAAAATACATTGCCTAAGTGACTAGGCCATAGGTGTCTATTGGGGCAGAAGAGCATGCTGGGGAGGTAAGTGAAGGGAAAAATGCATGAAGGAGAAAAGGGGCACAGCATATTAGAGCATATTGCAATCATGGTAATTAGGGAAGGAGGTCAAAAATAGAAGACATTAGCAAACAGAGCATACATAGAAGGGAATAGTCGAGTAGAAATGTTACCTTAATATAGTCCTCCTGCAGGACCTGAATGATGGCAGAACAGGTCTCTGGAATAATGATTCCCAGGGCCTGGGGAGAGATACCTGAAGAGAACTTCAAATCCTGAAGACTTCTCCCTGTCGCCAAGTACCTCAACGTGGCAACAAGCCTCTGCTCCGGAGTAATGGCTTGTCTCATGCAGGTATCCTGCCGGCTGATAAAGGGGGTCAGCAAAGCCAAAAGACGGTGAAAATCGGGGTCCGTCATCCTGAGAAAGTTCCTGAAATCATCAGGATTATTCTCCCGGATCTCACGAAGCAAAGGCATGTGCGAGAACTGGTCACGCTGAAGCAACCAATTCTTGGTCCACATACTCCTCGTCACTCTGTTCATGGACGGGTCTTGGGTCAAAGCTAAAAGCCCGACACCAATTCCGCGTACAGCACGAACTCGGCGACGAGTACGCATGGGAAACATCACTCACAAGGTCACAAAAGGTCGGCTGGTCAGAACGGACAAACAGAAAGCACCGATAAACAGCAAGGCCTGAAAGAACGAACTGAATAGCAGAAACGAGCAGACAATAAGCAGTGCAAATCAAAGCGTCCTATATCAAGATATAGGCCGCAATGACCAACAAATGCGAACTGACTACACGCACTAATAAACAGATACGCACGACAAGCACAAACTGAAGAGCAGTAACGATCTGAGTCAGAAAACTGAGAAGCGCGAATCTTAAGTCACCAAACTTCGACTAACTCTCGATAAACACGGGATCAGCAGAAGGAGCCCAACGGGTACCTGACGTGGTGCTGAACTTGCCTTTTCTAGTCTCGTGGACGACGACTTACGTCACGACGTTCTTGCAGACCGGATATTCCGACAACGTAGTCCGAGCGTGTGTACGCAACACCAACATCGGACAAAGTACGACGGACAAAATCCGACCGACCTGGTCCGCGGATTGTCCGAGCGTGTGTATGGAGTTCAGTTTTAAAGTTTATTGCAGATAATGGATAAACAGAGAAATTTCATCAGTAATCATTACATTGCTGTCCCATCTACTAGTGATCACTCATGCCATACGTTGTAACTTTCTAACAACTCGAGGGCAGACTGTAGACACATACTCAAGAGCATTAAGGAAAATAAATGAGATTTTGTGACTGCATCAACCTTGTGCTGTCATCTTAAGCTGGTCATAAATGGGTAAGTCTTTTTCTTTTGGCCAGCAGTTCGATGTGAATGGGGGTATCTTGCCACTGCGCTATTGTATTCTGATAGCGAGGAGACTTCCCCCACTGTCAGAATACACAGTGCAGTGCTGCAGCCTATTGCCTGCAGCACTGGTTAGGCAGCTTTTATCCGAAAGATCGGTTGAACAGAACGGCAGATTGACTTCTGTTCAACTGCAAAGGCCACACATGGATTGGAAGATGGCCAGTCCCTACTGAACCAGCCGAATTTCGATCCATGTATGGCCAGATTTAGTCTAGGGCAGGCATGTCCAAAGTCCAACCTGCTGGCCAATTGTGGCCCGCGTTATGGTTTCGAACGGCCCCCCTGATTATTTAGACATGTATATCTTTTGTGGCCTCCAACGAATCCCTGAGCGCCGGGGGCCACAAAAGATATATATACTGGCTGCCTTGGAGGGGAGAGGGAGGGGGTGGGATGAGTGCCGTACATACAGGAGAATTTCCTGTTTACACGGCGGCCTCTGTAAAAGGAAGTCCCGTCTCCTGCGCTGCCATTGGACGACTGTTCTGTCCATCATAGGATTTCTATTAAAGAGGCCGCCCAGAAATGGTTTCGCCTCTGTCTGTTGGCGCTCGTCCCGCCCACCTCCCTGGCCCCTCTGAGGCTGCAGATGGGCATAAATCAGGCTTCACTGATGGTAATGGTATGTCTGTGTTCATGGCCACGTGGGTGCTGCATTTATGGCAACAGGGGTGCTGCATTCATGGCAATGGGGTTTGCTGCATTCTTGGCAACGGGGGTACTGCATTCATGGCAATGGGGTTTGCTGCATTCATGGCAATGGGGTTTGCTGCATTCTTGGCAACGGGGGTGCGCTGAATTAATGGCAACGGGGTTTGCTGAATTAATGGCAACGGGGTTTGCTGCATTCATGGCAATGTGGGTGCTGCATTCATGGCAACGTGGGTGCTGCATTCATGGCAACGTGGGTGCTGCATTCATGGCAACGTGGGTGCTGCATTCATGGCAACGTGGGTGCTGCATTCATGGCAACGTGGGTGCTGCATTCATGGCAACGTGGGTGCTGCATTCATGGCAACGTGGGTGCTGCATTCATGGCAACGTGGGTGCTGCATTCATGGCAATGTGGGTGCTGCATTAATGGCAACGTGGGTGCTGAATTCATGGCAATGTGGGTGCTGCATTAATGGCAATGGTGAGTCTGCATTCATGTCAATGGGGGTGCTGCATTAATGGCAATGGGGAGTCTGCATTCATGGCAATGGTGAGGCGGCAGATGGGCACTGATTAGGCTGCCTTGATGGGCACTGACCCTTATTTTGCTTCACAGTTCAATTTAAGATTTTTCCTGAATCTTCCCTCCTAAAGTGAAGGTGCGTGTTATACGTCAATAAATACGGTATATCCAAATAACACGCCCAAGCTCATCTCTTCACCACCTCTTCTTGTTGGCCAGTGTATTAGTGCTCGGACGAACACACTTAGACCGAATTTTAATGGTTCAAAGAATGTCGGGCAAAATGGTTGGCCCTCATGCATGTTCACTTCATCAAATCTGGCCCTCTTTGAAAAAAGTTTGGACATCCCTAGTTCAGGGAGTAGATGCTGACAATGGATAATGCGTCAACAAAGACTTTCTGATGAGAAAAACGGAATGAAGCATTGTCAGGTGGAGTTCTGAAAACATATCTGACACTAGGTTGAATTTAAAGTGAAAGCCGGCTGCAGCATTAGTCCAAGCTAACACCCTTAGACCAGGAGACAATAAACTGCAGAGACTAACAAAGTAATCTTTGCATGAGTGATTCCAGCTCTTGTGGTTACTAAAGCCAGCCATAGACTATTCGATATTTTTTCCTGTGACCACGGGAATCCTTCTCATGAAGCTATTGTGTTCTCCCAGCTCCCACCATGTCACGCCTTAATCATAATATGTTGTGATTGCTTTAAGCACCTGTGGTGTGTGGCATGAAACTGTGTGCTGTGATTTTTAGACATTTAAATATTGAAATCAAGAAGTCGGATTTTTATTGTTAGGCCTCATGTAAACTGCTGCTGGTAAACGGACGTTTAGGAGCAGTTGGGCATTTTCAGCTGCCCCTGAACTCTCCTCTATGTTATCAGTACATGTACACAGGGTCATTTATAGTAGTTTTTAGGCAGTTGAGTTTAGAAGCTTTTTTTTGCAAAGCAAAAAAAATGCATCCAGGACAAATTTTCAGAGGTATTTGAAACGCCAAATGCCTGTAACAGCTTGTAAACACTGCTAAACGCGGTAAATCGCATTTAGCAGCATTTCATTTACAGACGCTTTTCACTTTAACAAAAAAACAATAAAAATCTTTTTAAGAACGCTTTGGTTTCTAGCTGTCAAGTTAAATCTTTCAGGAAAGGTTAAACAACGCCCCATGTACATGAAGCCTTATCAATGTGCAGTCATCCAACTTTTGTCTTTTTTTCATCAAGTGCATCATGTTTGCTGTCACACGATGGAGGAAGGGATACCACACCTCAAGGTGACATTGTGATTTCAGAGGATTCCACCACAGCTATATGGACTATAAATATGAGATCATCAGCCAGGCAGTCAGCTAGGTATATCCCTTATAATTAGGGTTACCTGTAGCTACACTGGAAATCTAAACCTGCATTGTTTAGGAGATATCCCTGTATTTGCATGTGCTGACGTCATCGGCACATGCACACTTAAGCAAACTGAAGCAACGGCACATAAGTGCCATTGCTTCAGTTGTACTGTGCTGTTACCATGCCGTTATCGTGACATCATCGCGGCTCCGGCCAATCACAGCGCCTGTGCCGCGATACCCGGAAGTAACGCCCCGGGAAGATGTCGGCCGTCTGAGCGGTGAATGATGACCGCTGCTGGGGCTTCGATCTCAGGTAAGTAATTCATAATGAGCTAGTATGCTATGCATACTAGCTTATTATGCCTTTGTCTTGCAGGTTTTTTTTCTAAAAGGGTTTACAACCATTTTAAGACACAGTTATTTGTAGCGGGTGCCTTGCATATACCGCTGCTTGGCCAAGCTGGCAAAAATTCTTTTGTGAGGGATAACGTGCCTGTCGGTGCCTGTTTTTCTCCTCACACAGACACACAGGGCTACTCACTCTGCATCCTCCCCTGTCCTTATTGGCAGGAGGAGGACAGCCAATTACAAGAACAGTAACCGGAGCAAATCGGAAGGATTACAAGCAGTAACTTCAAAGGATTCTGGGATATGTAGTCCTCATCTAAAATGGCCCCTCAGGTTTCTATGGAGACAATAGCCAGTCTGCTCTGGGGGCAAAGGAACTAGAGATTCCATCTTGCTGATCTGAGGAGATTTATCATACTACATGATGCAGAAGAAGAGATTAGACCTAGGGGAGAGGTGCTGCTTCCAAATTAAGTTAATGAAAGTGGCTAGCTGAAGATACAAAGCCTCATCTTTCTTCAAAAGGACTGAAGCTACTAGTGCCATATGGGCCCACACACACATACTCGGGGCTCTGTATATGCAATGGGTGTACGGGATAGTTTATCTGGGAAGTTAAGCCATTAAATAGTGATTTACGTACAGAGTTTGAAGTTGGGCCTGTAGTGTCAGGGGACAGAAGAGAGAGGCCTGACATTAAAGACAGTCATTTCTCTGCTCTCCTCCTGCCTGGAGCCGACCTGAGTAAAGGTAATCAATCTGGTACAGATTGTCATATTGTGATTTGTTGTTATTATTGAAGTGTTTGTCTCTTCTCTTGGGGTAATTCTCAGGTTTGGAATCCCCTGAAAGTAGCCTGAATATAGTATTAAGCTATATTGCTCTTAATTTCAGTTATTGCTCTCCAGCTGATTACTTGAATATATATACTGTTACTGTTTGTTACTTTCCCACAGAAATATTGTGGTTAAAACAATTTGTGTTTTATAATAACGTGTATGTTTCTCATTGGTCCTTGCGCTTACACTATTGTCAGGTGTGCCAGAGGGGGCTGAGACTGTTATTAGGGTTGAGAGGCAGAGTACGGAACCAAATATACTTAAGTGGCTCCTGCGGGGGTTGTGCCACACGCTGGGCTTGCCTGGGATAATACCGCTACTCTGCAAGCAACTCCTCAAGACAGCAACCCCACAAGTGCCAAGATGGACCCCGCTGCTGTGGCCCAGTGGTATGATGAAGGCGACGCTCACCCAGAGTCAAGTGTAGTGATTGCGCTTCCTGGGGATGCC
Organism: Lithobates sylvaticus; assembly: GCA_028564925.1. Classification (NCBI taxonomy): domain Eukaryota; kingdom Metazoa; phylum Chordata; class Amphibia; order Anura; family Ranidae; genus Lithobates; species Lithobates sylvaticus. The sequence continues at coordinate 195,387,662 of CM053036.1, read as the reverse complement.
TGGACTAAAGAACAGATCAACCAGGAGGTGAAGACATTGATTCCAGACCAGAATGCATGGTTCATTTCTGTCAGACCAGACCAAGAGGTCTCTTGCACCCAAGTGCTGCTAGAATGGAAGCATGGGATTTCTGACCATTTCCGAGGGTCCAAGGGAGGGTTGGCTGAATGGGCTGAGTTTCGTCTAATACAGTCACACACACCAGACAGGTGTCCAGCAAGTACTAGCTGAGTTAAGGCCTCAAGGAAAGAGGTCGCTTCCACACCGTTCTCTACTGCTTTGGGAGACTGTGTCAAAATTGCCAAGGGACACATCAACATGCTCGGGAAATGAGTACCAGAAACTTAGGCCCTTTTCTGGAAGACAACCAGTACCTACAGCGGAGGACAGTTTTGAAGAGTGGTTGGACCAAGCCACCCAAGTTCTGGATGAATGGGATGTCCCTGAGACCCAAAAGAAGCAGAGAATTGCAGAGATAAACTCTGCATAGGGGTCCTGCATCAGAATCTATCCACAATCTGAAGCTCAGCCAGAAAGATTGTGTCGCTCAAGACTACCTGAATATTTTTCAGGATGTATTTGGGCACACTGAAAAGGACTCCAACCTCTTGTACCAGTTTGAGCATACTTACCAGCACAAAGGGGATATTGCATCAACTCTTATTGAAGAAGGGTTTGGACCCCCTTGAAGTGGATGATGTCCGTGCACACCAAGTCTTGTGGAGTGCCCGGCCATTGGACCCCATCACCATCCTACTAAGAATTTGGCAGGACGGTGGCATATTGAAGTATCCAGATCTGATCTGGATTGTGCGGGAAGAGGAGGCCATGTTGGAAGACAAGAAGTCTGAAGTAGATGTCAGAAGTCAGAGTGGCCAGTGTAGATGGTAACTCAGAGGTTGAGTTCCTCAAGACTCAAGTCTTACAGCTGATGGAAAGGATGACCAGCTCTTTGGATCAAGTCGTCAAAGTGGACACCATCACCACCTCCAGATTATGCAAAGAAGCAGACTCATCGGATCTCAAGTCTGGGATACCTGCATCTTCAAAGCGGCTATGTCAGATGATGGAGATGATCAACATGCTGACAGCAAAATTCACTGAGTTGTCCGGCGAGGGAACCGCAGGGCCTAGTGTGCCTCGGGCTTAGTTAACAGCACCTGGCAAGAGGCCAATGAATCCAGACGTCTGTCTAAACTGTGGAGGTGTAGGTCACTACAAGCGAGAATGTCCTAGTCCGCCGAGGCAGACAGAAGACTGACATGGACCACAAAGAAGTGACCCAAGGATAGAGAGAAGGCCTGGGCCTTCAAGAAGAACCTTCTGCAAGGGAACAATGGAGGACACCTGCAGTCTATGCCGTTTCAGTGAGGAATGGCTATCAGCCCCCAAAATGTAGCCAGAAACATCATTCTAGAAGCTGAAAGATGAAGGAAACACGAGTCCAGTTTTAAACCTGCTGTTCTATATATCCACCAAGCCTTCTGCCCAGTTGGTAGGCCCTATGCTAGACATGTGCAGAAAGAAAAAATTTGTTTTGTTTAGATTCGTTATTCATATAAATTTGTTTAGTTAAATTAGTTTAACCCGTTTAATCCGTTTTTGGAATTCGGTTCCTTTATACGATTCTAATTTTCGGAATTCTAATTCGAATATATTTGGATAGTTTTTGAATTCTAATCATTTTCAAATTCAAAAGAATAAAATAGAATAGAAAATAAAGGAATGGGATAGAAAATAATATAACGCAGAAAAAAATAATACAAAATAATAGAGTAAAACAGAATAGTATTCGAATTCAAAAAGTTTTCGAATTCAAATGGTTTTTGCATTTGAATTGTTTTCAAATTCGAATAGTTTTCAAACATTTTTCGAATTTGAATAGTTTTCAAATTTCCAAAGAGAATAAAATAGAATAGAAAACAAAGGCATGGAATAGAAAAAAATAATAGAATAGAAAATAATATAACATAAAATAAAAGAATGTGATATAATAGAATAAAACAGAACAAACTAGAATAGTAAATAAAAGAACAGAATATAATGGAATAAAATAGAATAGAAAATAAAGGAATAGAATAAAAAATAGAATAAAATAGAATATAACCATCCTATGAAATTCAAATGGAACAGAAATTTGAATTTAAATAGAATAGAAAAAAATGTATTAGAAAATAACAGAATAGTATAGAAAAAAACAATAGAATAGAAAGAATATAGCCATCTTCCTATTCTAATCTATTCTTTTCTATTCTATTCAAAATAAATTGATTCTATTTTAATTTTGGGAAATGGTTATATTCTTTCTATACTATTCTATTGTTTTTCTATTTGTTTATTCTATATTCTATTTTTTTATTTTCTGTTCTATACTATTCTGTTATATTCTATTCTAATCCATTATTTTATATTCTATTAAAATTCTAAATGATTCTTTTTGAATTTTGGGAAATGGTTATATTCTTTGTATACTTTTCTATTCTATTTTATTTTTCTAATTCTATTCTTTTCTATTCTATTGTATTCTTTTTTTTCTATTCTATTTTCTTTTCTTTTCTTATGTATTCAAATGTATTCTATTAGAAATTGTAATGTCAGAAGCCCCAGCTGTCATGGTGCACCAATGACAAAGTCAGAGGCAGATGGAGTGTCCTAAAAAAAGATTTTAGGGACTAAATTGAGGAAAAGAACCTCCAAGGTAGTATTCTCAGAAATACTACCGGTACATCGAGCCACACCAGAAAGGCAGAGGGAGATTAGGGAAGTTAACCAGTGGCTGAGGAGCTTATGTAGAAAAGAGAGGTTTGGGTTCCTGGAGGACTGGGCCGACTTCTCAGTCGATAACTGATACTATAGAAGAGATGGACTGCACGTAAATGAGGGTGCAGATCAGCTGGGAATGAAGATGGCCGAAAAGTTGGAGGGGTTTTTAAACTAGGCGATGGGAGGAGGGTCCAGAGGTAGAGATAGTCAGTGCGGAACATATCCCAGAGGGTAGTATTGAGGGCATTAGTGGTAGGTTGACCAAAGCACATAAACCCAAGGTAAGTATAGTAGCAAGTCCTAGTTGCAATCTCGGAACACCCAATAAGAGGATAGTATGCGACCAGTCTAAACTATGTGGCATGTTCACCAATGCCAGGAGCCTGGTGGACAAGATGGGTGAACTAGAGATACTATTGTACGAGAAGGATTTGTATTTTGTGAGAATATCAGAGACCTGGTTCAACAGCTCTGATGATTGGCTGCAAACATTAAAGGGTATACCCTTTATCGCAAGGATAGAGAGGGTTAAAAAGGGGGAGGGGTATGCCTATATATCAAGAATAATGTACAAGTGAATGTGAGAGATGACATCACTAAGGGAGCTAGAGAGGAGGTGGAAACCTTATGGGTAGAGCTCCAAAGGGATGAAGCTAAGGGGAAAATAATACTGGGGGTATGCTATAGGCCCCCTAACCTGAGGGAGGAAGGGGAGACAGATCTCCTATCACAATTTGGATTAGCAGCAAGGATGGGAAGTGTTATCATAATGGGGGATTTTAAGTATCCAGACATAGACTGGGTGGAGGGAACCACGCATTCATCTAAGGCTCGCCAGTTGCTAAATGTCTTGCAGGACAATTTTATGGTTGACGCACTTGAGCAACTAGAAATAAAGCGTTACTGGATCTACTGATTACCAACAATACAGACCTGATCACGGATGTGGAAATAGGGGGCATTTTAGGGAACAGCGATCACAGGTCAATTGGCTTCCGTATAAATCACACAAATAAAAAACATAAGGGGAATACAAAGACACTAAATTTCAAAAGAGCCAACTTCCCTAAACTACGAGCCTTACTAGAAGGCATAAATTGGGATAAAATTTTAGGAACAAAGAATGCGGAGGAGAGATGGGTTTGCTTTAAGAGCATATTAAATAAGGGCATTAGCCAATGCATCCCATTGGGTAATAAATTTAAAAGAGCGAACAAAAGTCCTGGATGGCTTAACTCCAATGTAAAAATGCATATAAAAGCAAAGGAGAAGGCCTTCAAAAAAATACAAGGTTGAGGGATCATCATCAGCATTCAGACTTTATAAAGAATACAACAAGAAATGTAAGGGTCCAATAAGGACGGCTAAGATAGAACATGAAAGACACATAGCAGAGGAGAGCAAAAAAAATCCCAAGTAATTCTTTAAGTTTGTAAACAGTAAAAAAGGGAGGACAGACCATATTGGCCCCATAAAGAATGAGGAAGGACATCTGGTTACAAAGGATGGGGAGATAGCGAAGGTATTGAATTTATTCTTCGCCTCAGTCTTCACAAGGGAATTGGGGGGCTTCAGTGACCAAAACTGCAGTGTTTATCCTCATGACACATCACAGGAAGCACCTCCATGGTTAACAGAGGACAGAATTAAAATTAGACTTGGAAAACTTAACATTAATAAATCACTGGGACCAGATGGCTTGCACCCAAGGGTACTTGGGGAAACTCGGTCAAGTAATTGCCAGACCATTGGTCTTAATTTTTACTGACAGTCTACTGACTGGAATGATACCAGCTGATTGGAGAAAAGCCGATGTAGCACCAATATTTAAAAAGGGCCCAAAATACATTCCTGGGAATTACAGACCAGTTAGCCTAACATCAATACTATATACAAGATGTTAGTAATTAGACATGTGCACAACAAAAAAATTGGTTTATTTTCGTTTCGTGTACGTTGATTCGTAACAATTCGTAAATTCGTAAGTCGTCGGTGTTTGTATTCGTAACGATTCGTATTTTCGTAAGAGTTATTTTTTCGTTGATTCGTTTTTCCGTTAGTTTAATTTTCGTTTATTCGAAATTCGGGCGCATTCGTATTTATTCGTACATTCGTAACATTCGTAGATTCGTAATCGGAGCATAATTCATAATTTTATGTAATGTGTATGCTATTATTACAAGAGCGACGGAAAATTACGAAACGAAAAAAAAAGTTACGAATGTGCGAATTTTTTCGTTCAATCCATTCGAAGCACGTTAAGCAGCACCATTGTAAGGGACACGAAAAATTACCAATTCAACAAAAAATTGTTACGAATGTACGAATTTTTTCGTTCATTTTGATTTTCGTTGTTCCTGTTTTAGTTTTTCGGATTTTATTCTTTCGTACATTCGTTGTTTCTAATTAGTTTTTTTCGGATTTTCGTTGTTTTCGGATTCGTTCGATCCGAACGATTCGTTATTCGTAAAAAAAAAATTGCGAATCGTTCGTTCGTTCATTCGTACGATAACGAATGAATGAAAATAACGAAAAAAAAACGAAAAAATAAAAAAACGAAACGAATTGCACATGTCTATTAGTAATGAGAACGGTATCATTAGCAGTAATCGGCATGGATTCATGAAGAATCGTTCTTGCCAAACCAATCTACTATACTTCTATGAGGAGGTGAGTTGCCAGCTAGATAAAGGAAGGCCCCTAGACGTGGTGTATCTGGATTTTGAAAAAGCATTTGACACAGTTCCCAACACGAGATGCCGGTGCAAACTCTGCTGAACGCATGTTTTTTAAAGCTCAAACCGGTGTTTAGAAATGCCCGTTTTGTCATGATTGCATGCCGTGTTTAGAGGCGTTTTACTGCGTTTTCGTCTAGAAGCGTTTATAAGATAACCTCATAAGACCCTCCCCAAAAAACAGTATTATTTAACTATTTCAGCCATTTTGGGAGACCGGAGTGAGTAGCAGCAGCTGTGAGAGCAGCAGTGTACTTGTATTTAGCATGTCACTTGCCACATCACCTGCCACAAGTTGGGGATTGTCCACTTGCCACGTCACCTGCCACAAGTTGGGGATTGTCCACTTGCCACGTCACCTGCCACAAGTTGTGGATTGTCCACTTGCCACGTCACTTGCCACAAGTTGTGGATTGTCCATTTGTCACTTTTGGAGAGGACTAGGGGCAAGCCTACCCACTTTCTATAGGCCCTGACATTTGAAAGAGCTACAAGCATTTAGGAAGATGTTCTCTTATATAATGCAAAATTACATTACTAATTAATTTAACTTAATTTAACAGTCAAGGAAGCCATGATGGTCTCTGCCAATTTGAAACTCAGTGAACAGATATATGTGAAAAGAAAGCTGGCAGATGAGATTTGGGCAGCGGTGGGTCTTCTTGAATACTGTTTTCGGACTGTCTGGGACTTCTGATTAATCAAAGCATTGTCTAGGTGTGAATTCCCATTCACCTATTGTTTCTGTCTGTTGGCTAATTTGACTAACTCTTGGAGGATCCTGTATGATGGGATTAGGCATGAGTCAGCTCTACTTCATTATCTAAACCTTTGTGTTATGTTTGGGTAAGTATTTGGTTTTATTGTTCATGTTGTGACTGACCTACTTTCAAGTGTATAAAAAGCTTGTATTTGTGTTTAATAAATAGTCATTCTTTTGGATTTTACCTTACATCTTGTCTGTGTACGATGTTTGGGGTAAAAAGGGCTTGTATTAGCTCTTGGTCTGCTCAGAATGGTTTGGAGGGCAGGAGGCACTGGTTGGCAAAAGGAAGCACCTAATCAGGGTTCCAATCGGTTCCATCACAGGGGGCCTGTTGCATATGCCCACTATTAATTTCCTATTTGTTTCTTCCCTTTGAAGCTCCAGCCACAAGGATTCCACCTCCTTCCTTGCCCCATTAGCTATGTCATCCCTCACATCCGCTATCCAATCGTTCTTGATATACAGGCATATATCTTCCCCTCTTCTACCCACACTGTTCTTCTAATACAAGGAGTACCCCTGGACAGTGGCAAGCCAGTCATGTGAGCTGTCAAGCCAGGTTTCTGAACAACAGTTGCAGTGCAGTGTACATGCTATACGCTCATCTCTAAGCATAGAGGCCCACCTTAAGGTTCAGTATTCCCCCATGGCAGCCTCAGTCTTGTCGCAAGGTATTAAAGCGGTTGTATACCCGCTGAAACTTTTTTATTTTTTAACACACCTGTAAGGGAAAAGGCATAATGAGCCCGCATACTAGCTCATTATGAAATACTTACCTTAGAACGAGGCGTCGGTAATTCACCTGGTCCACGCCGAGGTAGCTGACATGTTGCCTCGGCGTGTCTTCCGGGTATCGCGACTCCAGCGATGTGAGTGGCTGGAGCCGCGATGTCGTCACTCCCGTGCATGCGCATGGGAGACTTCTTCCCAGAAAGGTTTGTATTCTGATGGCCCTCTCAGCCGAGAATCCCCCGTGCGCATGCGCCGCTGCAGTCAGCGGCGCATTGCACAGGGAATATCTCCTAAACCGTACAGGTTTAGGAGATATTTTTTTACCTACAGGTAAGCCTTATTATAGGCTTACCTGTAGGTAAAAGTCATTTTTTGGACTATATGACGGCTTTAAGAAAACAGCGTTAAGCAAAGGTACCCCAGGTGTGCAGTAAAGTGACCCTGCAAAGAAGTGCCTAACGTAGCCCAGAAGAACCCACACAGGGTAGGCCTCACATGTGATCCATCATTTGGCACCCAAGGAGTTTATGGGAAACATGGAGGACGTGACAAACAACTGCCTGCTACCCCTCCCTGCCCACAAGCCAATTGGAACGTCTGCATTTTTTCCACACCGCTACAGTAGTGTTTGTAACCCTGCGTGTCTACAAGCCACAGATAAGCTGCTGTGCATACAAATGAATGTAAATTTACTTTGTGGCATTACATACAATTTTAGAAAAAAAGGGGAAACAGTGCCTTGCATTCTAAAAAAACGCAAGAAACCCCAGCTGCAACTTTTTTTATCTGCAGGTAGTATGAGCCTGCCTTTATCCAAACACAGATAGTGGGTTTTATTGAATACCTCAGCACCACATCCCTAAATGTATAATCAAGAAAAAGGATTAAAAAGAGTAAGTGGGACTTTTTTGATGCTCATAAATCTACCCTCAGGAAAAAATGCAGAGACATGAATAAAAGCAAAAATGTTTATTACATGATCACGTTAAAGAAATTGGGGGTGAAAGTCCCATAGTAAAACCATTAATATACTGTATGTATTCATATGCATGATGCAGTAAGGCTGTAACCCCGTGCACCTTCCCTTGATGGAAATACGTAAGCATAAATGTGTGACAGACATAGGCAGAGTATAAGCCATTTATGAGTGCCATTACTATTATTACCACATAGGTTGGACTTGATGGGCTTGTGTCTTTTTTCAACCTCACCTACTATGTAGCTATATGTAAGTAGTGTTATTCTTTTATGATAAGTCAGTGTAAATAAGCCACAGGGGAAAACCAAAGGAAGGTGTTCAGTTCCAACGTGCTTCGCAATTGGCTTCTTCAGGGGTTCGAGGGGTGCAGCTGATAAGAACAGCAAATTACAATGTACGGTATATAAATATTTAGAAATACATTTATTATAACCATATGATATTGGACATACAGTGCCTTGAAAAAGTATTCATACCCCTTGAAATTTTCCACTATTTGTCATGTTACAACCAAAAACGTAAATGTATTTTATTGGAATTTTATGTGACCAACACAAAGTGGCACATAATTGTGAAGTGGTAGGAAAATGATTAATTTTTTCACATTTTTTTTATAAATAAATATCTGATAACTGTGGCATGCATTTAAATTCAGCCCCCTTTACTCTGATACCCCTAACTAAATTCTAGTAGAACCAATTTCTTTCAGAAGTCACCTAATTAGTAATCTCAGTATAAATAGCTGTTCCATAAAGCCAAGGAACACACCAGACAGGTCAGGGATAAGGTTGTGGAGAAGTTTAAAGCAGGGTTAGGTTACAAAAAAATATCCCAAGACATGGCCATCCATCTAAACTGACAGGCTAGGCAAGGAGAGCATTAATCATGGTAACTCTGGAGGAGCTGCAGAGATCCACAGCTCAGGTTGGAGAATCTTCTAAAGGCAATTGGTTCCACTAGATTTTAGTTAGGGGTATCAGAGTAAAGGGGGATGAATACAAATGCACACCACACTTTTCAGATATTTATTTGTAAAAAATTGGAAAACCATTTATCATTTTCCTTCCACTTCACAATTATGTGCCACTTTGTGTTGGTCTATCACATAAAATGCCAATAAAATACATTTACCTTTTTGGTTGTAACATGAGAAAATGTGGAAAATTTCAAGGGATGTAAGTACTTTTTCAGGGCACTGTATGTAGGTTACTCGCGTTCGTAAGTCGGGGACCCCCTGTAGAAGAAACATTAAGTGACACATCCCCTTATTGGGGATGTTTTCATGTACTAGCTGAAAACACCCTGGGAGAGCCTGCAGGGAGAGCTAGAGATGATAGAAGTGGGGGGCGGACAAACAACCCACAGCTAGGAGGTGTGGAGGCAGTGTATAGGGAAAGTGTATACCATCATGCCTGCCCTTAGTCTACACTCATCTGTAAGATGTCAACAATGGAGCCAGGCCCTGGGGATGAACATGTACAGGAGGTACATCATCAATGGCCACTCAATGGGTGAAGAGTAGGGATGAGCCCGGTGTTCGATTCGAACATCGGGCGTTCGCCCGCTCGGCGAGCCCAGAAATATTTGGGCCGCTCGCATCAAATTCGTGCGCCAGTTGCAGTGCATTGCTGGCTGATGATTGGCCAAGCATGCACTGTGACCCGCATGCTTGACCAATCAAAGAGCCAGCGGCGAGGAGAGCAATAATTGGCCACAGGCAGGATGCCTGTGGCCAATTATAGCTCAGGGGGTTTAGTACACGCCCCACAATATAAAAGGCCACTGCGCCGGCGGCCTCGCATATTGTGTTGTGTTGTCAGTGTCAGCGTGTCAGTGTTATGTGCTGCTGACTGCTGACATTATGTGCTATGATTCTGGGGATTAGTGTGTGCGTGCTGTTAGTACAGCATTGCAGTATCACATCTGGGGGGTGTCTATAGTATGCCTGTGAAGGGGCGCATGTTTCCTGTGCTGAGAACTGTCCCTGCAAAAAGTGTCATTTTTGCAGGAAAAAAGCTATTTAAAATCACTCGCGGCTAATGTATTGACGGCTCCCGTAACACAGAGAACAGTCATTCATTGAAAGCCATTCATAAAAAAAAAGTCATTGATAAAAAATATAAAAAATAAAAAGCGTGGGGGTCCCCCCAAATTCAATAACCAGGTCTGCTATAGATATTAAGGGGGACCCCAGCCAAAAAAAAAAAATGGCGTGGGGTCCCCCTCAAAATCCATACCAGACCCTTCAGGTTGGGATGGATTTTAAGGGGAACCCCCGCCAAAAAAAAAAATGGCGTGGGGTCCCCCTCAAAATCCATACCAGACCCTTATCCGAGCACGCAACCTGGCAGGCCGCAGGAAAAGAGGGGGGGACGAGAGCGCCCCCCCTCCCTCCTGAACCGTACCAGGCCACATGCCCTCAACATTGGGAGGATGCTTTGGGGGTCTGAGACCCCCAAAGCACCTTGTCCCATGTTGATGAGGACAAGGGCCTCTTCCCCACAACCCTGGCCATTGGTTGTGGGGTTCTGCGGGCGGGGGGCTTATCGGAATCTGGAAGCCCCCTTTAACAAGGGGACCCCCAGATCCCGCCCCCCCCTGTGTGAAATGGTAAGGGGGTCCTACCATTTCCCCAAAAAAGTGTCAAAAATTGTAAAAATGGCAGGAGACGGTCTTTGACAATTCCTTTATTAAAATCTTCTTTCATCTGGTCTTCCTTTTTCCTTTCTTCATCCTTCGGTTTCTTCATCTTCTCCTTCCGGCATCTTCTTAAATCTTCTTCTTCCATCATCTTCTTCCTCCGATCCGCTTCTTCTTGCTCTGGTCTTCTCGTCCGGCATCTTCTTCCATGGCGTCAGCGTCTCTTCTGGGCCGCTCCGCGTAATAGGAGGCTCCCGCTGTGTGAGACTTCGCTTCGCTTTATAACGGAGGGCGGGGCCACCTGGTAACCCCGCCCCCTCTGACGCACGGGGACGTCATGGGGAATTCCCTATGGCTTTCCCCATGACGTCAGAGGGGGCGGGGTCACCAGGTTATAAAAGACCTGTCAGACGCAGCGAAGCCTCACACAGCGGGGGCCTCCCATTGTGCGGAGCGGCCAAAGAAGAGACTCGGACGCCGTGGAAGAAGATGCCGGACGAGAAGACCAGAGCAAGAAGAAGCGGATCGGAGGAAGAAGATGATGGAAGAAGATGCCTGAAGGAGAAGATGAAGAAACCGAAGGATGAAGAGAGAAAGAAGGAAGAAGACCAGAAGAAAGAAGATTTTAATAAAGGAATTGTCAAAGACCGTCTCCTGTAATTTTTACAATTTTTGACACTTTTTTGGTGAAATGGTAGGGGTACAAAAGTACCCCCTTACCATTTCACACAGGGGGGGGGCGGGATCTGGGGGTCCCCTTGTTAAAGGGGGCTTCCAGATTCCGATAAGCCCCCCGCCCGCAGACCCCCACAACCAATGGCCAGGGTTGTGGGGAAGAGGCCCTTGTCCTCATCAACATGGGAACAAGGTGCTTCGGGGGTCTCAGACCCCCAAAGCATCCTCCCAATGTTGAGGGCATGTGGCCTGGTACGGCTCAGGAGGGAGGGGGGGCGCTCTCATCCCCCCTCTTTTCCTGCGGCCTGCCAGGTTGCGTGCTCGGATAAGGGTCTGGTATGGATTTTGAGGGGGACCCCACGCCATTTTTTTTTTTTTTTGGCTGGGGTCCCCCTTAATATCCATAGCAGACCTGAAGGGCCTGGTTATTGAATTTACCCCCACGCTTTTTATTTATTTTATTTTTTTTTATCAATGACTTTTTTTTTTTATGAATGGCTTTCAATGAATGACTGTTCTCTGTGTTACGGGAGCCGTCAATACATTACCCGCAAGTGATTTTAAATAGCTTTTTTTCCTGCAAAAATGACACTTTTTGCAGGGACAGTTCTAAGCACAGGAAACATGCGCCCCTTCCCAGGCATAGACACCCCCCAGGTACGAAATTTAAAGGAATATTACACTTTTATTGTTTCACTTTAAGCATTATTAAAATCACTGCTCCTGAAAAAACGGCCATTTTTAAAAAAAAAATGTTTGCATTGATACATGTCCCCTGGGGCAGGACCCAGGTCCCCAAACACTTTTTATGACAATAACATGCATATTAGCCCGTTAAAATTAGCACTTTTGATTTCGAACGTTCGCATCCATTGAAAGTAATAGGGTTCTTATGCTCGCACGGACTTTAGGTCCGTTCGCGGGTTCTGGTGAAGAGTAGGGTTGAGCGAACCCGAACTGTAACACCGTACCAGACTTTTGGGTGTCCGGGTCCCGGACCCGAACCTAAACTATTGACTGTATGTTCGGGTTCGGGTCCAGTGTTCGGCGATGTATTGGCGCCTTTTACAAGCTGCAGGGCAGCCAATCCACGTTAGTTTCACTAGTGTGCCCTTAGAAGCCATCACAGCCATGCCTACTAATGGCATGGCTGTGATTGGCCAGTGCAGCATGTGAACCAGCCTCTATATAAGGTACAGGCACACAGCACAGCATGTCACTCTGCTGTAGACAGGTTCCTGGCTGCTAAGAGAGAATTTCATTATAGGAGTTAGTCTGATAGGAGTCAGTCCACATTCCTGAAATATCTTCAAATTAGTAATAGTCAGTGAGCGATCTACATAGCTAGAGAGACTAGAGAGTGTCTTTATTGAGGGAAAGAGGGAGGGTAATTATTCACCAGATTCCTAAATCAATTGTACCCTGGCTGGGGTGCAGTGCACAGTCTTTTAACAGTGCCATGAGGCCAGTGCCAGAAAAAATATAACTTTTATCTGCAAGCTCAGTGCACCATCACTGCATATTCTGGGTGTATTCTGCTATCGCAAAAATCGATCGATATTTCTTCTATTGTGCTATCCCAAAAAAAAATTGGTGAAAAATGTTTTTTTCCCCATAGCATTTTCATACACGCTTTACACACTGTGGGTGTATTCTGCTATTGCAAAAAAAAAAAAATCTTTCAGTGTTTTCTGCATGTGTGCAGGAGTGTGACATACATACAATCCATCGATATTTCTTCTATTGTGCTATCCCAAAAAAAAAAATTGTAGTGAAATTTTTCCTTGACCCCACATGGAATCAACGTCATGCAGGTGACCAGTGTAGTTCGGAGGAAGAGGCGGTGGTCGCACAGCAGAAGAGGGAGCAGGGTGCAAAAGCGGAGCGTCTGTCCCCTAGACAGTAGGTCTGCTACTGCCCAACGCAGCAAGGGACCTTGCACACCAAAGCCAAGTCCAAGGAGTTCCCCAGCGTGGCAGTTCTTTAGACAATGTGCTGATGACAAGACACGAGTGGTTTGCACGCTGTGCAATCAGAGCCCGAAGCAAGGCATAAACGTTCTCAACCTGAGCACAACCTGCATGACCAGGCATCTAAGTGCAAAGCACGAAATGCAGTGGAGTAGACACCTCAAAAACCAAGAAAGGTCTCTGGCTCCTCCTGCTTCCTCTTCTGCTGCAGTCTCGGCCTCTTCATCCACCTCTGTAGTGACAGTGACACCTGCCAACCCACAAACAGAGGATCTGCCAGCAACACTACCACCTGGGTCACCAACCATCTCCACAATGTCCCATGGAAGCGTTCAGCTCTCTATCTCCCAAACACTGGAGCGGAAGAGGAAGTACCCCCCTAGCCACCCGCGATCCCTGGCCCTGAATGCCAGCATTTCAAAATTCCTCGCCTTTGAAATGCTGTCATTCCATCTGGTGGAGACGTAGAATTTTAAAAGGCTGATGTCATTGGCTGTCCCACAGTACGTCGTGCCCAGCCGCCACTACTTTTCCAGGTGAGCTATCCCTTCCCTGCACAACCAAGTGGGGGACAAAATCAGGTGTGCACTGCGCAACACCATCTGTGGCAAGGTCCACCTAACTACGGATGCGTGGACCAGTAAGCACGGTCAGAGACGTTATGTCTCCCTAACAGCACACTGGGTAAATGTAGTGGCGGCTGGGCCTGAGGCGGATAGCAGTTTGGCGCATGTCCTTCCACCACCGAGGATTGCAGGGTGCTTCAGTTTGCCTCCTGTTGCTAACTCCTCCTACTCCGCCTCCTCATCCATTACCGCCTCCTCACCCGGTCAGCGTAACACCTTCACCACCAACTTCAGCACAGCCAGGGGTAAACGACAGCAGGCAGTTTTAAAACTTTCCTGTTTGGGGGAAAAAAAAACACACCGCGCAGGAGTTGTGGAGGGACATGGAACAACAGACCGATGAGTGGTTGGTGGCAGTGAGCCTCAAGCCCGGCCTGGTGGTGTGCGATAATGGGCGAAATCTCGTAGCAGCTCTGGGCCTAGCCGGTTTGACGCACATCCCTTGCCTGACGCATGTGCTGAACTTGGTGGTCCAGAGGTTTCTTAAGAATTACTGCGATATGCCAGAGCTGCTGCAGAAAGTGCAGGCCGTCTGTGCGCACTTTCGGCGTTCTCACCCTGCTGCTGCTCGCCTGTCAGCGCTGCAGCGTAACTTCGGCCTTCCCGCTCACGGTCTCATATGTGACGTGCCCACAAGGTGGAACTCCACCTTGCACATGCTGGCCAGAATGTGCGAGCAGCAGCAGGCGATAGGAGTTTCAGCTGCAGCATGCTTGCATGAGTCGCTCTGCGGAACAGCACCACTTCACCACCAATAACTGGGCCTCCATGCGAGACCTGTGTGCCTTGTTGCGCTGTTTCGAGTACTCCACCAACATGGCCACGCCGTTCTCAGCGTTACTATCCCAGTTTTATGCCTCCTTGAAAAACGCTTCAGGCGATGATGGAAGAGGATGTGGCACAGGAGGAGGAGGAGGAAGAGGAATAATTTCCAAGGCTTTCAGGGCAGTCATTTACAAGTGGCTACGAGGGTGGTTTCCTGCACCAACAAGCGCCAGGTACACAATTGTCGGGCAGCAAGGGCACAGTTCTGGAGGATGACGAGGTACCTGGGCCATCCAAGATGGGGGGTTTTCACAAAGAACAGGAAAACCACAAGATAAATACCGATCTCAGCGTGGCACCAGAGGGGGGAGGCGTTCCCGGCAAAAGAAAACGAGTGTAAAAAACAATGGTATTTTTAACCTGAGCAAAGTAGAGCTTACAGCAGCGGAGCAATTGGTTTTGGACAAAGGATTGAAATTCGTACCACCGAAAAAACGTAATAAATTTTCAACATTCATAGACGTACATAAATACATACGCAAATTGAATGTCCAAAGATATATTATTACCAATCCCATCAAGCCTTCTGTCACAGGAATTACTTCTCATTGTTATATTCCGGTCGATAGCTGTCATGCTACTTGGCTCAAATCAGTTCCCCAAAGTCAGCTGATGCGTATTCGGCGAAATTGCTCACAACTTTAAGACTTTTCCATCAAGCTGACATTCTTAAAACTAGATTTATAGATAAAGGTTACAGTTCATCCGTAGAACACAGAACATCTAATATCCGAGAAACCTCCTTGGATAAAAGACAATGAACACAAATGGTCCTTCCTTACTAATTTTTCTATCCAAC
Organism: Lithobates sylvaticus; assembly: GCA_028564925.1. NCBI lineage: Eukaryota > Metazoa > Chordata > Amphibia > Anura > Ranidae > Lithobates > Lithobates sylvaticus. The sequence goes on along the minus strand of CM053036.1, from coordinate 195,372,152 downwards.
ACAAACAGATTAAAGATATTATTTACAAATATTGGAAAGTTTTAAAGAATGATCACATTCTCTGGCCTATTTTGCCCGAACGAGCTGGCGTTATCTATAGAGGGGTCATGCCCCTTCAACGTCATAGACCCTCCTAGCATTCCCTCGTTTTTTCATGACATGAAGGGATACTTTCCTTGTCATAAGTGCAGTGTTTGTAAAGTTAATACCTGTGGACAGAGAAAGAGCAAATGTTTTACCTCTTCATCCACAGGGAAAGAATACAAAATCAAACATTTTCTGACCTGCACCACAAGGTATATAGTTTATCTCATCACTTGCCTTTGTGGTAAGCAGTACATCGGCCACACGATTCGTACTTTTGCTATTAGGGTAAATGAACATCTAGCAGCAATTAGGGCAGGGCGCACCAATCATAGTGTGCCCAAACACTACTTGGTGTGTCGCAATCGAAATCCAAATGGATTCAAGTTCCAAATAATAGATAAATTCATACCAAGTTGGAGGGGCGAGTCTAGTCTAAGGGGTGTCGGCAAACTTGAAACGTTTTGGATCCATCAGATAAAATGCTATATGCCCCACGGACTCAATATAGATTGGGACATTAATGCTTTCATTAATTCCTCATAACCCTACTTGTGTCTCTACTAGTCCCAATTATCATAAACCCATATCAGGTATCTGTTTTTTAACTAACGTTCTTTCATCACTATATATGTTCACATGTGTTGAACATGTTCATTGTGCTAATATTGACCCATTTGATTAAGATTTGAAGGGTTAATACTCACTGAAATATAAGATCACATTGCCTTTCCAGAGCTCTTAATTCTATAGAGGTCACCTTATGCTTTTCAGTGATGTGGTCAGGTTTTATTCAGTCTTTAATGACTTTTTAATTTAAACTTCTAATTTTTCTATACGACCAGGGTTAATGTCTCATACTTTTTATATGTTTTTATTACTTCTGTGATACATAGGAGTTCGTACCATTCGTGCAGCCCGATTTCATTAAAGTCACATAGAAATTGCATATTTAATACTTATAACATGTGGTGAGACAACATATGGTTTGTACGGGCTATGCGAACATTTGCGCTCCAGCATTTGCGTTGCAGTCCATACTATTTCCGGTTCTGACGTGTATGTTGCCAGGCTTCAATAGGCTGTTGGATCGCGGAGGTTGTGAGAGTTGTCGCCACGGCGCATGCCCACTTGTATGCTTCCAGCCGCTGCGTCAGCCTTATTTGATTTGTTCCTGGCTTATCACGGGATCGTCATGTGACAGATTCACGTGTTCTAACGTATTTACGTATATTCATCCACACTCATAACCCATTGGCTATTACCACATAGACATCATGACGTCCTGACGTTCTGACGTCTACCAGACCAAGTCAGCCTTTGATTTGTGCATTAGATGGAAGCTTGATTTCAGGCTCCATCTCCATTGGTTTAACAACACGTCGTTACACACCGTGGAACACACATGGACTATTCCGGAAGTCGGACTGGACGGAGGTACACCAGGTGCTGTAAAGTAAGATATATTGTATACAGTATATAAAGCGGAGTGAGGGCGGGCAGGCGTATACCCCAGCAGAAATCTGTGAGGAAGAAACGCGTAGGGTTATACGCTCACCCTGCCACTTCTATTGCGCATTTTTAGCTTTATTTTTGTTTTTTTGGGGGATTATTATACATTCTTAATAAATAGTTTTTACCCGGTTTTTATACTATGAGGAGCATCTCCTTTTTGTCTTTCAACATATACCTTGGATATCGCTGCCATTTGTGAGAGGATTGGAGTTGTTCCCTTAGGTATTTCATTTTTTGTTCCATCAATTGGTGAGTACTGACGGTCACATTATTACAATCTAAAGAATTGCAACACCAGTGACGTGGACACACACCCACCATACCTTGGAACAAGCCTTACTGACTCACAGCCATTGGTTGGTGAGTCCACCACAGTCGGTAAGAGTACCTAGTTACAATTTTGGTTTCCTTCATGTGAAAATCTTACGTTGTGTTGTGACCTAATACGTGGAATATTGTTGAATCATCTTCATATGCTGCATCTTTACTATAAGTCTGATTGACTCACAGCTTTCAGCTTGTGAGTCCATACGAGCCGGTAAGAGTACCCATCTGCAAACCTGTTTCCATTTATACGAATAGTTCATGTGGTGTGATGATCAGAGACATTGAAGAACATCCCAGCTATCCAGTTGTTTAGAGTGAACATTTGTTTTCATTTAACCATATGAATTGGTCAGTTCTTGGAACTAGGACTGTATGATCAATTGGAGACCACATTTATGTTTTTACTTTTTTTTTATTTTTCACACATGAATTATGAATTTCATGTACTGCTTATACAGTAGTTTGATAACATTCGAACACTATCGGGTATTAGATATTGTCTTCTATGTCACACGTTGTATTTGAGTTATATTAAGGATAACATACACACATGTGCTTATATTCGGGTCAGATGAGTGGGAAGTCGTTGCCTCGTTCCTACCCATTAATCTGAATTTCAGATTATTATTTTCTTCACTGTAGACAATTATATTGTCATTTTTCACAGATCACTATATATGTTTACAGCTTTCACCAGTCCTTCTCTCAACTCATATATTGTGGATAATATTAATAGTACGCATCAACTTAATAAAAATGATATGGATCCCTCAGCTCCTTTATTTTTTTGGATACCTATCCGGATCTTTAACACCAAGATTAACACCATATTTAGGCGATTAATATGGCAAAACAAAACCCCTCGTATCAAACTGGAGACTCTACAACATCCCAAAAATGCTGGTGGGCTGGCAGTTCCTAATCCAAGGCTATATTTTTGTCGCTTCCCAACTACAGCATCTTGCTGGATGGGAGTCTGAACAGACATCACTTCCTGCCCAACGTTTATTCTCTTTGGCATTTAAGGGTTGGTTTCCACTCTATGTCCTCGATGGTGCAAGAGGGTGTGTCTCGCTTGCTGATATGCCTACCTGTATGTTAATCTGTAAAGTATGGGATACAGTTAAAAAAATGCTGGGTGTCTCATATCCTACCAAATACACTCCTTTATGGGAAAATGATGGACTTCCTCAAATTTCGGCTCTTAGAGGCTTTCAGAGATGGGGAAAATTAGGAATAATAACTTTAGCTCAGCTATATCAGAATGGTATAATTAAATCCTTTGAGGATTTGAGGGGAGATTTCCCTGTAGAAACCAATTGGTTTTACCAATTTCTTCAACTGAGACATGCTCTACATGCTCAGTTCTCTTCTGCTAAGATATTTTTTCTCTCTATCCCTGTTTTAGACAAAATAGTCCAGGCAGGGTCAACAAAGGGTCTTACTTCGGTAACTTATAGGGTATTGTTAGAAGGGTTCCTGTTGAATTTTCCCATCCGCTCTTGGGTTGGCTGGGAGAAAAATATTGGTCCCATCTCTGAGGAGATCTGGGACAATGTTCTCTGGTCCCCGTCTGGGGTGTCTCTTTCTCAATCACACAGACTGACCCAGATTTTTATCCTTCATAGAGTTTATAGAACTCTGCAGTTTCTCTGTGCAATTGGCCTGAAATCTGAGCCAGCCTGTGCTAGATGCGGTAACACAGGTACGCTAATACATCTTTTATGGAGATGTCTGAAACTCCAAAGATACTGGGTGGAGGTGATTGGTATCTTAAACGGGATATTGGATATTAACATTCCGGTTGAGCCGCTTATATGTTTACTGGGTTATTGTGATACGTCTATTTACACCTCCCCTATTGGTAACACTATAAGGCGTGCACTTTTTGTTGCCCGTAGACAGATTGCTCTTAAGTGGACCTCTCCCCAACCACTGACTTTATCTGAGTGGATTGTAGATCTCAATAGGATTATTCTCTTTGAAAAACATACATACTCCCTAAGGAACTACATGAATAAGTTTGCTATCTGGTCTAGATGGCTTCAATCCATGACCTAGGTATCAAGTCAACCAATGGGTACAGTGTACTTTGTAATACTGGATATTGTTATTCTTTTTTTTCTTTTCTGTCATATATACTCCGAGTGATTGCAGGGTGTGGGGGGGGGTGAGGTGGGTGTTGGTGGGGGGGGGGGGGGGGTTTGTTGAAGGGGGGTGGTCGGTGGTGGGTTTTTTTTTTTGTTTAGTTTGGTGTGCTTTTGTTTGTATGGTTTGTCTGTATTGTTTTAATGTTGTTTCCATATAAAATAATAAAAAGGATTTGATTTAAAAAAGATGTGTGTGGAGAACTGTGTCAGTCAAAGCTTGGGCAAAACCCAAGTATACGATGTCCACAGCCGCTCCTTTGTCTAAAGGCCCATACACATGATCAGAAAATCATACAAAAAATACCGCTTTCGGATCGATCGTACAATAATCTGATGAATTATCCCGAAGAGACAAACACGAAAATGTTTCTCGTATGATACCAGATCATGCAATTTTTGTTTAATCAGCATAGTCTTCGTCCGATAATACAATAAAAATACAATACATTCTATCACTTCTGAATTTTTATTTTGTCATAAGAGAATTTTTGTACATTAGTAAGCTCTTCATTTTCGATTATCATGCAAAAAAAAAAAAAAGATGATCAATCGTCCGATAATCTCATTGTGAAAGAAAAATAATAGGATCTACAAACCCCTTCCTTCTGCGCACCCTGGAAAATAATTAAACAATCGAATACAATATAATGTGAAAGTGAAGCAGCAGGTAGTAAAGCTCAAAGGCTTCAAATATATAAAGAAAATAACTGTGATTCCATACCGCGCTAAACAATAAAAATGTGTTTCAAAAATAACATACACAAAACAGATAGTAAATAAATGAATAAAGTCCAATATTCCACCACCAGTGCCAATATATTTGCTAGTTCATCAAATGTGACTATGAAAAACAATGATGTGTCCAAAGAAAAGTGCATCTCATTTCAGGAGCTACTAGGTAAGTATTCTACTCACTAGACAAAATTGACACCCATGACAGGTAGTCAAAAATAGCAAACGGTCAAAAGGATCCAGAGGCAGCAGCTCAAGGCAAGTATATTCCCCAAATGGATATGGTATATTACCCAAAAAGAATAAAACAGAAGCTCCTCATAGTGCAGTAACGTTGGATACTATAAAACTATAGATTGCATTTACAACATAGAGATGAAAATCATGCCCATAGAAAATGGCAGGTACGCTGTCTGTGTTCCAACTGGTGGCAGAAGTGACGTAGCGCGTATCACGGGACCCAACGTGTTTCGTCAGCAGCATTTGACGTCATCAGGGGTTATGTGGATAATTTCATTGTGTGTACCAGGCTTAAGTTTTTGCTTACCGCCTCTTAAAAAAGAAATCGGATTTATTTAACAACTTCAGTCTTTCATGAATCCATGCTGAGAAGTGGGTGCTGCATTTATTGCTGCATTTAAAAACAGTCCAATGGACTGCACCATGTTATGTATCACAGTACACTGCAACACACGTTAACTAATATATTTGGCTCATGCTGCAAACAAAACGCCTGCATATCAATGCAACGCAATAAAAATTCACATCAACAATGCATGAACAGTCAGTTTAAGTGTATTTAGTGAGCACCCAGCCTTATTTACACATTACCAGAACAGAAAGTTTGAGATAAAGCTGGTTTCTAATTTATTTTTTTTCTAGTATTTTTTAACATACAGTGCAGAAGCCTTTTTTTCAATTATCTCCCAGACCGTTTCTGCCAACTGTCACGGTTAAGCCCTTTGTTATATATATATATATATATATATATATATATATATACACACACAGTATCTCAAAAAAGTGAGTACACCCCTCACATTTTTGTATATATATATTATTATATATTTTCATGTGACAACACTGAAGAAATTACAGTTTGCTACAATGTAAAGTAGTAAGTGTACAGCTTGTATAACAGTGTAAATGTTTTTTCCAGACGAACGATAGCCCAGAAATCCCCCCTTGAACAATCTGGGAAACGCATAAAGCAATAGTACGGGGGTATTGATAAAACATGGAGCAAGGACCAAGAAGGAGAGGGAAGCCAAATTAAGCTTACTAGTAGTCCAATGTAAATATAGTATTCCCGCGCTAGTGAAAAAAATGTGATAGACAATGGGTAAGGTGCAGCGAACACCGAATGGGTTGAAACCAGAAAACCCAGATACAGGTGAATGAAGAAAATCAATATGTGGTGTCGCGCTCCTAGTATGAATACTGCATAAATTGGCTGTGTGTGTCAGATCAGCAGACAAGAGGTAATATGCAGGTACACTGGTACAACTCTGGCTGAACCATCAATAAAACAGTACAGTAAATGTAATAAAATACGCTAGTAACTGTAAAAGGGCAATCATCAATAAGAAAGAATGCTTAAAATATATAGGTATATAAATATATAAAGTGACTAGTGTGTAAAAAACCTTAGTAAAAACACACTAGAATGCATAAAAAATAAATGTGCAAAACCACATAAATAAATAGATGTAGTGACTAAAAACAATATAATCACTAAGTGGCAGTGAAGATGAATAAGTAGTGAGGTGATGGTGAATGGTTCAAGTTGGCATAGATAGAAACATGTATGCCACAGTGGAGATCAGGGTAAAAAAGGGGGGGGGGGGGGGCGAATAAAAACAATAGGTGAATAATCTGGCAATAAAAAGTCGGTGATAATGCTAGTGAAAGCAATGAATAAAAAGATTGACAACAAATGTGAAAAAAATGGCAACAGAGAGAGAAGTGATTAAAATAATCAGAATTGCAATGTGATTAAAAGATCAACATGTGCAAAACAATAAATGACAGTCCATAAGACATAAGGTTCTGTGAACAACACAAGTCTGAAGATGACGGGTGTGATCCAATCTGGGCTGCACTCTGGTGCTGAAGTGCCAAGTGAGGGTGGGGGGTAGTGAATCGAGCTTGCCCAGGGTGATAGCAGTGCTGGGGTCTTCAGTGCTAGTGGCACCCGTAGGTGTGCTCCCTAATTACCTTTATGCTGCAGGTATGTAGCATATAAGAGGATGCCAGGCAGATGGGGTCTCTCTGGGGGGTGCTTCAGTGGTCTCTCTGGGGATGTTGCTCGAGGGGTCTATATGCCGGTCCTAATCTCCTGTCCGAGGTGTTTGAAACCTATACAGTGGTTGCTACCTGGTGCTCTGGACCAGGTTCCGCTCAGCATAAACCAGAGTATGGTGGGTAAGGGGGAGGGAGGAACAGAAAGGACTCGTATAGTGTAGTAGTCTTTAGAAAAACAGTAAATCAGCTTTATTCTTTAAAAAGGTTACTCACATAGACATTGCGGTTACAGTGTGAATTCAAAACGAGCGCCGAGCTCGTAGCCAGTGCGTCACTTCCGGGGTCCGTATCCTACGCGTGTCGTCACCGTCACGTGACTTCATCGGTGTGATGAAGTCACGTGACGGTGACGACACGCGTAGGATACGGACCCCGGAAGTGACGCACTGGCTACGAGCTCGGCGCTCGTTTTGAATTCACACTGTAACCGCAATGTCTATGTGAGTAACCTTTTTAAAGAATAAAGCTGATTTACTGTTTTTCTAAAGACTACTACACTATACGAGTCCTTTCTGTTCCTCCCTCCCCCTTACCCACCATACTCTGGTTTATGCTGAGCGGAACCTGGTCCAGAGCACCAGGTAGCAACCACTGTATAGGTTTCAAACACCTCGGACAGGAGATTAGGACCGGCATATAGACCCCTCGAGCAACATCCCCAGAGAGACCACTGAAGCACCCCCCAGAGAGACCCCATCTGCCTGGCATCCTCTTATATGCTACATACCTGCAGCATAAAGGTAATTAGGGAGCACACCTACGGGTGCCACTAGCACTGAAGACCCCAGCACTGCTATCACCCTGGGCAAGCTCGATTCACTACCCCCCACCCTCACTTGGCACTTCAGCACCAGAGTGCAGCCCAGATTGGATCACACCCGTCATCTTCAGACTTGTGTTGTTCACAGAACCTTATGTCTTATGGACTGTCATTTATTGTTTTGCACATGTTGATCTTTTAATCACATTGCAATTCTGATTATTTTAATCACTTCTCTCTCTGTTGCCATTTTTTTCACATTTGTTGTCAATCTTTTTATTCATTGCTTTCACTAGCATTATCACCGACTTTTTATTGCCATATTATTCACCTATTTTTTTTTTTCGCCCCCCCCCCCCCTTTTTTACCCTGATCTCCACTGTGGCATACATGTTTCTATCTATGCCAACTTGAACCATTCACCATCACCTCACTACTTATTCATCTTCACTGCCACTTAGTGATTATATTGTTTTTAGTCACTACATCTATTTATTTATGTGGTTTTGCACATTTATTTTTTATGCATTCTAGTGTGTTTTTACTAAGGTTTTTTACACACTAGTCACTTTATATATTTATATACCTATATATTTTAAGCATTCTTTCTTATTGATGATTGCCCTTTTACAGTTACTAGCGTATTTTATTACATTTACTGTACTGTTTTATTGATGGTTCAGCCAGAGTTGTACCAGTGTACCTGCATATTACCTCTTGTCTGCTGATCTGACACACACAGCCAATTTATGCAGTATTCATACTAGGAGCGCGACACCACATATTGATTTTCTTCATTTACTAGTAGTCCAACTGATCTTTTTCATGCAAACTACCTCCCCGTGCTGACCCACCTGTCTTCGCTTCTTAACAACTGGCGTCCTCTATGCATTTCATGGCTTTGACGTATCGCAGCCGTCAAAATGTCAATGCTTCCCAAACTCCTATATCTATACAGAGTCCTCCCGATAGCGATCCCCCCTTGCTTCCACTGTGTCATTCAGAACCGAGTGTTCAAGTATATATGGAGTTATACAACAAACTGGCTAGAGGTTTGGGGGTACCCAATTTCTTACACTATTACCACGCAGCCCATTTAGCCCAAATAACACTATACCGCGCGAAAACTGAAATCCCCATATGGGTAAGCCTGGAAGCAATAGAACTTCACCCCATCCTAATATATAACCTACTATGGTTGCCTATCTCCGCACGTGGTCCCATATCTAATCCCATAACTCATCACTCACTAAAACTCTGGGATAGACTACGGATTCCATTTAAACGAATGTCCTCCTACTCCCCACCTCTGTCCTTTTTGGGTCACCCGCTCTGCTACCCGGCCTTTTCAGAACCAACATCATTCCAAGCCTGGACACGGGCTGGTCTGAATCGCATATGTGACTTAGTCACTGGTGATGCCATAAAAACATTTCCATCCCTCTAATCGCAAGCACAACTCCCAAACAGGGAGTGCTTTCGTTATCTTCAAATTTCCCATTTTTTGCAATCAATCATAGGCTCCAATTCTGGGCTGGAGTCTTATTTGGAGTCATTTGAGGGAATATGCGACTCAGACCCACATGCCCCAGGCATTATATCCCGCCTCTACTCTCACCTCACCTCCCCCCCCGCCGCACTTCCACCTTATGTACAACAATGGACTAAGGATCTTTCCATAGAACTAGATATGGAAGACTGGGCTACTATATGGCCCAACACTAAAATATCATCGCAAAATATTGTCTCACTCGAAGCAAGCTATAAAGTTCTTATGAGATGGTATCTAGTCCCAGCTAGGATTGCCAAGTTCCTGCCATCAAACTCACCAAATTGTTTCCGAAACTGCGGGGAAAAAGGCACCCACATGCATATATGGTGGACTTGCCCAATAGTACAGCGCTTCTGGGCAACAATATTCCGAATGATTTCTAATTTGACCCGAGAGCCCCTTGACCCAGATCCATCTCTAGCCCTTTTAAATTGGTTCCCAAATGATTACACCAAAGCGCAACAACGTCTCCTCTTACGGCTCACTACTGCAGCCAAGCAAACTATTGCTAAGGCATGGAAAAGCCCAACCCTAAACATATTTGAAGTCAAAAACAGGGTCACTCAAGCAATGATTAATAGTAAAATTGAAGCCACTATCCTTGATAAAATTCCCTGACACCTAAAAGTCTGGCAGCCATGGATCGATAATTTTCTACCACAAGATTTTGATAAGCACTTAATGGAACCATAGACCACCTCTCTACTTTCCCAATGATGTCGACCATAAACCATACGGTGTTCTACGTGAGCCGTCTGACCACTCTCTTTCCCCATCCTTTGCCCTCCTCTCTCTTTCCTCGCTCCTCTTTCCTTTTCTCTGCTACCTCCCCTCTCATTCACTTCTTTCCCTGTTTCCAATAATCCCTATGGTAACATACATGAATGTAATGTACTGTTTGGCTAACATAATGTCTCCTATATCATGGAGTACCGCCTTTCTTTGCACTTATCCGTGACATGGGCATTTGCCCATTTTTGTCAATAAGCACTGAAACAACCATTACTTTAAAGTGGATGTAAACCCAATTTTTTCTTTTTTTTTTTTCTTTGATGTCATAATGTAGAGAATACGATTTCCTTTCATTTGAGCCCAGTCTTGGCACGCAGATTTACTCGAGGCCTGAACAATCCTCTTTTATTGTTCAGTTAGAGAAATCTTGACAAAGTCTTGAAAACTTTGTCAAAAACGCCCCCTTGCTGTGAGTGACAGGTGATTTAAATATCTCATGCACTAACCTGAGACAGGTTATAATCAGATCACTGGATGTTCTACTCTGCCCAGCTCTGACTACATACATGTCCCCTAAATCACTTGCCTGTCTATAGTCTGCTGACTGTTCACTGCATTCCATGATGAGAAACATCCAGTCAAAACACAGTAAAGCTGGGAGAGCTGGAGGGGAGGGGGATGTGAATGTGAATTGTGAACTTTTTACACAGGATGTGCCTGTCTCAGGCTAGTGCATGATATGTAAATCACCTGTCACTCACAGCAAGGGGACGTTTTTGACAAAGTTTTCAAGACCTTGTCAAGATTTCTCTAACTGAACAATAAAAGAGGATTGCTCAGGGCTCGAGTAAATCTGTGTGGCAAGACTGGGCTCAAATGAAAGGAAATCTTATTCTCTACATTATGACATCAAAAAAATAAAAATAAATAACACTTTTCTAATAATGCAATGTTTTTGTATTAAAGCGTACTCTGTTCTCAATTATCTTTATACGCTAAACTGATGTTGTCTATGTATACAACTTGCTTGTTGCCAATAAAAATTTTTGAAAAGAAGAATAGTAGCCCGATTGGTTCTTTGAAGTGATCACAAGGTGTCTGGAGTAAAATTGTTCTTTACAAAATCCCACCCCATAGCGCACCGTTATTTGGAACTAATGAACACAGAGGGATTACTTACAGTTTGACTGTGCTGCTTGCTGGAGTTTACTCTCTGTAGAATGTGGATCCTTGTTGATTCCTCACAGATTATATCTGTGTTTCCCCATCTGTTATCAACTCTGTATGTCAAAAACTCAAGCTTATGTCCTGGTGTACTGACAATGTACTTTGCTCTGCCTTTTTATGGTCTACTCTTCATGAGAAGTACATTGTATAGATATATCTTTAGGTTATTAAAAAATCGCACTGTATTTTTCTTTTTCATTTTACCTATTCTCCTACTTGTAGAGGTTGTCATTGTTTTTTTCCTTTCTTATGTTAATTGATTTCTATTATCCTATTATTGATGTAGTACCCCCATATTACACAGTGCTTACATAGGAACATTAAAGTATAACTAAAGGCAACATTTTATTTTTTTAGTGTTGGACAGAGTGAAGAGGGATTTATTGCTGTCTGTGCCCCTATTAGGGAGATCCACCCTCTCTATTTGTCATGTTTACCATTATCATGGAAAGTGAAAGTAAAAGAAAATCCCAATTTTTTGGGTTGTCCCCAGAAAAGTAAGTAAAATCCTCCAATGGGGACACTAGTTCTGGTGACCTGGAGGTCACCAAGGAATTCCTTTAATCTGCAGGGATTTCCTCTCACTTCCTATTTGGCTATTGGAGAGGAAGTGAAGGGAATTCTCTGCAACGGGACACAGATGACAAAAAAAATCTGACAGAGGGTATAACCCTCCTTTAAGGCCCATATACACGATCAGACTTTTTGACAACAAACATGCAAATTAGCTGTTTTAAGGCAACATTCGACCGTGTGTACGCTCCATTGGACAAACTTTTTTGGTTTTCGTCGGACAAATGTTCGCTGTGCAAACAGACAAGCTTTTCGGCAACAAAAGTCAGATGGAGCAAAGTCCGATCGTGTGTACAGAATTCCATTAAGTCCAAAGTACAAACACGCATGTTCAGAACCAATACAAAGGATCAGACAACAATACAGAAGTTGACCAAAGGGTGGCGGTAAAGAGCAGCAGCTGCTGCCGTTACCGAGATATCCATCTTCAAACTGCTGACGTATATGTACAGGAGTGGGTCTGTAAAGGTGGCAACAAGTCAAGTGGTCAGCTGGAAATGATGCCCAGCACTGGTTTAGCGAGACTTACCATGCTGTCTCCATGTCCTGCTCCATTCGATGACTTCATATACTGGACAACATAGTTGAACGCCTTATTGGAAACATTTGGAAATAACTAGAAGGGGCAACCTGAAGGGTCTGAGAAGAAAAATGCCAGACACATGGGGAATGGGTTTGACCAATAAAGTGGGTGTCCCTTTACATTATTTGGCTTGTAGCTTTCATATCATTCCCCAATGCTCTGTTATTTTTTTCAGAGAAAACAGTATCTGTTAGTACAGTGAAGAGAAAATGTGAGTTAAAAAAGTCCATTAGACCCCTTTCACACTGGAGGCAATTTTTCAGGCGCTAAAAAGGGCTAAAAATAGCACCTGTAAAGCACCTGAAAAATGCCTCCCCGAGTGCTTTCACACTGGAGCGGTGTGCTTGCAGGACTATAGAAAAAGTCCTGCAAGCAGCATGTTTGAAGCAGTTTGGGAGCAGTGTATACACCGCTCCTCCACCGCCCTTACCCATTGAAATAAATGGGCACCACTTCCGAAGCCCCTGCAAAGCTTTTCTGTCGATATTAACCCTTTCCTCTGCCGCTAGCGGGGGTTAAAAACGCCCGCCATCGATCGAAAAGCGCAGCTAAAACAACGGTAAAACTAGCGGCGCTTTACCATGTACGCTGCCATGTTAGCAGTGTAAAAGGGCCTTATTGTTGTCAGTGATGGTTAAACCAGTTGCGTATTGTAAAGCTGAATTTTTTTTTTACAGTGATCACATTCAGATAAGCATTTTTATGTTTTCTTTTTTTAACACCTTGGTTTTCAAATTTTTTAAGTGTGTGTGCTTTTATTTTTAAGTTGTATAGCAGTATACTCTATCTGTAAAATAAGACTAGTGATTAATAATTGTCACATAGGAAGATTAAATTACAATAGTGTTTAACAACAAATACAATGCCTAGAGGTGTGAAATATCAGTCGCTGCTGGATGACACAATACTTCCTAGCCATGGAAACACCACAAAGCACAAATTGTAACATCAGAAAGTCCGACATAAGGCACAATAAAGAGGACATTTCAAAAACGACCGACTTTTGTAAAGGAGAGGAATAACAGAAGAAGAGGTGAGTTTTGTCTATTTTTATTTGTTATGAACCCAGATTCCAAAATATGTTCAGATAGATACACAATTTATAAGGTTAAAAAAAATAATTATGTTTATTTGTTTAGCTTTTCCAACCAATTTTTGTCCAAAGGAACCCAAAACAAAAAACCCCTTGGGCAACCGCTGCTAGTCTTCCAGACCACCTATGGGCAGTCAGATCATTTTCTCAGCCTTAAAGTGACACTAAACTCTGTTAAAAAAAAAAAAAAAAGTCAATCAAGAGTTTTGATCTCAGCCTCCTCAAAATCTCCAAATGCCTTTTTTTAACCACTTCAGCCCCAGAAGAATTGGCCCCTCAATGACCAGAGCACTTTTTTCAATTTGGCACTGCGCTGCTTTGACTGGTAACTGCGCAGTCATGCAATGCTGTACCCAGACGAAATTGTGTCCTTTTGTTTCCCACAAATAGAGCTTTCTTTTGATGGTATTTGATTGCCTCTGCGACTTTTTGTTTTTTTGCAATACAAATGGAAAAAGAACGAAAATTTCTGGGAAAAAAATTATATCTTCTACTTTTTGTTATAGAAAAAATCCAGTAAACTCAATTTTAGTCATACATTTAGGCCAAAATGTATTCAGCCACATGTCTTTGGTAAAAAAAATGGCAATAAGCGTGGTTTGTGCAAAAGTTATAGCGTCTACAAACTAGGGTACATTTTCTGGAATTTACGCAGCTTTATGACTGCCTATCTCATTTCTTGAGGTACTAAAATGGCAGAGCAGTACATACCCCCCTCCAAATGACCCCATTTTGGAAAGTAGACACCCCAAGGAAATTGCTGAGAGGCATGTGAGCCCATTGAATATTTTATTTTTTTGTCACAAGTGATTGAATAAGGACAAAATAAAAAAGTTGTCACTAAATTATATATTGCTTAAACATGCCATGGTTATATGTGAAATTACACCAACAAATACATTCTGCTGCTTCTCCTGAGTACGGGGATACCACATGTGTGAGACTTTTTGGGAGCCTAGCCATTTACAGGACCCCAAAAATCAAGTACCGGATTTCTAAGGGCGTACATTTTTGATTTCACTCCTCACAACCGATCACAGTTTCGAAGGCCATAAAATGCCAAGATAGCACAAACCCCCCCTATTGAGACAAGTGAGCTCAACGTAAGTCCATTTATTATAAATATATTAATCTACAAATAAAATAAACATTTTGGATGGTATATTAAGCAACATTTAAAGCATACGAGCAATAGTTTGTTCAATTTGTTCAATGTTCACTCTTATCTTTCAATGGCATTGCATGGTTTTGTAGTGTCTTGGAAAAATTCTTGTCACTGGTGGTGCTCTTTTGTCCTGATGGGCCTCAAACGTATGGGAACTGCCTTCTGCAGGCTTTCAAAGTTCCAAAAGACGTCAACCTCTTTAAAATATACAGCATCAAATCTCATGCGGTTACACGTTTGGCAAACATCTGCGTCCCGCAATTTCAGTCAGGTTTACACTCAAGATTAAATTTTTTTTTTTTTTTTGAGTAACAGGTGTGTAAAAATTAGGCTTTGGGTGTTGGTGGTGCCTTTCACATTGTAACCCTATAAAGGGTATTATTGAAGAAAGCAAGAATTGCCTTGCTGTAAAAAATGTGAAATGTGATGCCCCTGTCACACAGTTGCGGAAAAATTGGTCTTTGGGTGTTGGTGGTGCCTTCACTCTATAACCTTTGAGAGGTACTTTTAAAGAAATCAAGAATTGGCCTTGTTGTAAAGAATTTAAATTTGATGCCCCTGTCAAACAGTTGCAGAAAGATTGGTATTTGGGTGTTGGTGGTGCCTTCACCCTGTAACCTTCTAGAGGTACTCTTGATGAAAGCAAGAATTTGCCTTGCTGTAAAAAATAAATAATTTGATGCCCCTGTTACACAGTTGTGCAAAAATTGGGCATAGGGTGTCTTCCCACCATAACCTTCTAGATGCGCTTTTGATGAAAGTAAGAATTGGTCTTGCGGTAAAAAAATAGAAATTTGATGCCCCTGTCAAACAGTTGAGGAAAAATTGGGCTTTGGGTGTTGGTGGTGCCTTCACACCGTAACCCTATAGAGGTACTCTTGATGAAAGCAAGCCTTGCTGTAAAAAATATAAATTTGATGCACCTGTCAAACAGGTGAGTAAAAATGGTCCTTGGGTGTAAAATTGTGCCCATGAAACCTATTCCCAAAAAATTATGTCAAGAGAAAATTACCATCCACAAAGCTAGGCAGCCTGGAAAGTCTTGCAGAGATTCGGGATCCCAATAACACTTAAAGGGGTCTAAACCCCCATGGCTTTTGACCTTAATGCATTTTAAGCATTAAGGTGAAAATCCTTCTGTAGTGCTGCAGCCCCCCAGCCCCCTCCCCGTTTTACTTTCCTGAGCGCTGTCATCCTCCGTCCGGGAATGAGCACACCATCTCTAGCTGGTATGTTGTGTCCTGATTGGATAGATTGATAGCAGCACAGCCATTTGCTCCCACTGCTGTTAATCAAATCCAATGATGCGGCACCGGGGGCGGGCCCTAGTCCTGCATTCTGTGTGAATGGACACAGACGTGGGACTCAGGAGCGTGCCCGCATGGGTGTCCACCAAGGAGAGTGCTTCTCCAATGTGTGGACACTCAATGTGGGGAGGAGCCACCAGCGCCGATGAGGGACCCCAGAAGAGGAGGACCAGGGCCTCTCTGTGCAAAACGAACTGAACAGTGGAGTTAAATATGACATGTTTGTTATTTAAAAAAAAAAATACGAGGGTTTACAACCCCTTTAATCAGTGACATCGCAGGGGCTTGATAGCTGCTGCTAATCCAGGACTGATCAATTTTGACAAATGTCAGCTGGTCAACATAGTCTGTGGAGAGACATGCTCTTTTATCTGTCACAAAACCTCCGGCAGAACTAAATGCCCATTCGGAAAGCACACTGGATGCAGGGCAGCCCAGCAGTTTAATCGTATACTGGGCAAGTTCTGGCCAGTGGTCTATTCTCATGACCCAGAAACCCAGTAGTGGATCGTCTACTGGAAATTTCTCTCTCTTTTTTCGCCCCTAGATAATCTTCTGCCATATGATGCAGACGCTACTGATAGGATCTTAAAGCTGACAGCCCTGGGCGCCGTGAACTGAAAACATTTTGACCAACAGAAGCCTCAAAACTAGCTTTTCCACTAAAATTTAACATACCAGATTCTGGAAAGGCATTACATAAACTCGTCTTTAAAGCGGTTCAGCACTCGTTTTTTTTTTTTTTTTTTTTTTGGGCTATATGCCAAGGGCATATAGCTCAATTGGGGGACTTACCTGTTCCATCTTCCATCTCGATCGCCGCCGGTTTTCGTCCGATGAAGTTCTTCATCTTCTTCTTTTTTGTGCTGGGGGCCATCTTGCCTGTGGGCATGTGAAACCCCCACAGGCACTTTAGATGGCCCAGCATGCACCGCCGTTACTCGCGCGTGCGCAGTAACGGCACATCTGCCGACATCTCACGAGATTTCGGAACATCTGCCGAAATCTCGCGAGATTTCGGAAGATGTGGCCGAAATCTCGC
This sequence comes from Lithobates sylvaticus, assembly GCA_028564925.1. Classification (NCBI taxonomy): domain Eukaryota; kingdom Metazoa; phylum Chordata; class Amphibia; order Anura; family Ranidae; genus Lithobates; species Lithobates sylvaticus. Next base: position 195,355,006 of record CM053036.1, on the reverse strand, counting down.
GAGATTTCGGAAGATGCCCGCACTGACTCCTGGGATCAATGACACCAGATCCCAGGAGACAGTGCGGCGTGACGAGGATCCCCGCAAGACCCCACCCACCCCCGAAGAGACAGAAGACAGGAAGTCATCGATTACAAGGTAAGTAAAAAAAAAAAAAAAAAAAAAACACATTTCATTTAGTACTCTTTGCCTGATTTGGAAGGCAAAGAGATTTACTAAATGAAATGTGTGCCGAACCGCTTTAACCACTTGCCTACCAGGCACGAATACTTCCTTCCTGACCAAGCCATTTTTCATCTTTCAGCGCTGTCGCATTTTGAATGACAATTGCGCGGTCATGCAAGGATGTACCCAAATAAAATTTTTATAATTTTTTCCCCACAAATAGAGCTTTATTTTGGTGGTATTTGATCACCTCTGCGGTTTTTATTTCTTGCACTATAAACAAATTAAGAGGGACAAGTTTGAAAAAACGCAATATTTTTTACTTTTTATTATAATAAATATCCAATTTTTATTTTTTTTTTAAACAAATTTTTTCCTCAGTTTAGACCGATACGTATTCTTCTACATATTTTTGGTAAAAAAAAAAAAAAAAAAAATCGCAATAAGCGTCTAGTGATTGGTTTGCGCAAAAGTTATAGCGTCTACAAAATAGGGGATAGATTTATAGCATTTTTATTATTTTTTTTTTTACTAGTAATGGCGGCAATCTGCGATTTTTATCGTGACTGCGACATTGCGGCGGACATATCGGACACTTTTGACACATTTTTGGGACCATTCACATTTATACAGCGATCCGTGCTATAAAAATGCATTGATTACTGTATAAATGTGACTGGCAGGGAAGGGGTTAACAATAGGGGGCGCTGCAGGGGTTAATATGTTCCCTATATGAGTGATTCTAACTGTGGGGGGAGGGGACTGACTGGGGGAGGGGACCGATCGGTGTCCCTATGTACAAGGGACACACCATCGGTCTCCTCTCCTCTGACAGGACATGGATCTGTGTGTTTACACACACAGATGCATGTCCTGCTCAGTTACCGGGCAATCGCGGGTGCCTGGCGGACATCGCGGCCGCCGGGCACGCGCATCGGGTCCCCAGCTACGCAGCGGGCACGCGCGCATCCCGCGGCGCGTGCGCCCCCTAGTGGCCAAAAAGCGAGCGCCGTCATATGACGGCGGCCCGCCACAAGAGCTGCACCGTCCCGCCGTCATTTGACAGTGGGCGGTCAGCTACAGGTTAAGGTGTACTTGAGATATTTCATCCTGTGCTCCCTTTGCGAGGGCATGATGAGTCCTGAGACTTTCCCCTTGTAACGGTGGTTAAGGAGGGTTGCCAACCTATATTGATCTTTATCCTTAATGCCACAAATTCTTGGGTTTGAGAAGAAAATGAGAGCCTATGCACCGCAAGTTTGCGGAGGCATGAGAAGCAGAGTCCTCGGGGTCACTTAGGATTACAGTATCTGGAGCTGCCTCAGCCACATACTACTCCCAAGGTTTCTGGGGACTGCCATTGACATATGTCTTCCTCTGCTTCTATGCCTCCAAAACTGCCAGAATCCTCCTCCTCCTTCTCGTGTCTGCATAAAGTGGGCCTTGCGAAGGAAAGGAAGTCCTCCTCTTCCTCCTACTGCTCTGCCTCGAGTGCCCTGTCCATAATGCCACGCAAAGTGTGCTCCAGCAGGAACAGAAGAGAGATTGTGTCACTGATGCATGCATTGTCACGGCTCACCATACTTGTCGCCTCCTCAAATGGTGACAGTACAGTGCATGCATCCTTTATCAGCAGCCATTAGTGTGGCGAAAAAAGCCGTGCAGCTCTGAGCCTGTCCTTGTGCCATGCTCACACAGGTACTCGTTGATGGACCTCTGCTGTATGTGCAGCTGCTGCAGCATTGAGTTCCACCTGGTGGGCATGCCACGGCAGGTGGAATTTTTGTTGAATTTCAGCCAATCCAACACTGGCTTTTTTTTTTACTCTTCTGGCCTTGCTTGCAAACCTGGATACTGGTTTAAGAAATGCTGCACCAGCAAATTGAGGACATTTATTTATACAGGAATCAATGCATTTAAATAGCATTGATTGCTGTATAAATGACAATGGTCCCAAAAATGTGTCAAAAATGTCCGATGTGTCCGCCATAATGTCGCAGTCACAATAAAAAAAATCGCTGATCGCCACCATTACTATTAAAAAAAAAAATATTAATAAAAATGCTATAAAACTATCCCCTATTTTGTAAACGCTTATACTTGATGCTTATACTTTTGCGCAAACCAATCAATAATCCCTAATTGCGATTTTTTTTTACCAAAAATATGTAGAAGAATACGTATCGGCCTAAACTGAGGAGAAAAAAAAACGTTTTTTATATATTTTTTGGGGATATATTTATTATAGCAAAAAGCAAAAAATATTGCATTGTTTTCAAAATTGTCGCTCTATTTTTGTTTATAGCGCAAAAAATAAAAACCGCAGGGGCGATCAAATACCACCAAAAGAAAGCTCTATTTGTGGGAAAAAAATTGGAAAGTAGATTGGAAATATTAGAGGTAAATTATGCATGATTTGGGCAGTGATAGGATTTAGAGCTGAAAGAACAAATCAGAATCAAGGATTACACCTAGCCCCCTGGTATGAGGGGAGGGACTCTGAACTTTATTATTGATCCTGATAGAAAAGTCCGGTAAGAGTGAGGGTGTGCTCAATTTAGAAACATTAATCTTTAGAAAGTAGTGGGACATCCATACTGATAGGCAGTAAGTAAGTTAATAATTTGAGGGGAGACAAAAGGGGTTAGATAAGGAGTAGTCCGAAAAGAGAGATAGATTTGGGTGTCATCACCATAGAGATGGCCTTGGAAGCCATGGGAGGTTATCAAGTGACCAAGAGAGGAAGTGTATACAGAGAATAGAACGGGTCAGTGGACAGAGCCTTGGGGGACCAATACAGAAAGAGGAAGTGGAGAGGAGGAGATGCATTTGTAGGTAATACCAAGGAACTGTTCCATAGGTAGCGTAACTCAACTTTTGTTGAAAAAAAAACATTCCCCCTCTGGGTGATCGATGTACATTGCAAGAATTATAACAACCTTTGTTGCAGATTCCTACCTTTTTTTATTCTGAAGGAATATATGTGTGTTTGTCTGTGCCACTGTACTGAGTGGGTCTAATGGGAGTGGTTTCATAATTAACTGTCAGGTGTGCAGCTGCAGGGCACTAATTAGGGAAATCTGCTGGGCCTGCATCCCTTTAGATGTGTTCCTATTGAAAGTATCTCTCCAAAAATTACATTTTTGTTGCAGGGGATGCCTAAAATCTGACTTGTATCTTAGGCAGACTTCTGGGAAAATTGGTGAGCCAATCACACAAGCAGGAAATTATGTTTTTGGGGAGTGGTCAGTACACACTCTGTGTACAAAACAACTCTAGGTAACCATATTGCAATTCTTTCTCAGAAAATTACAGTGGCTGCAGATTGAAAAGGAAAGGTAATTTTTAATAGCATTCCATAACAATATGATTAGTGTTGCAATTATATATGCTATATTATTTTTTCTTTATTTGCAATTTTTTTTCCCCTTTGTGGAGTTACCCTTTAAAGACTGCAGAAAGGTCTAAGAGCATGGGCATTGAGTGATAGTCATTAGTTTCAGCGGTTAGTAAGTCATTAACGAGTTTTAATAGGGCAGTTTCTGTGTAGTGATAATATACGTAATAAAAATAAGTGTAGCACCCTCTAGTGTGCTAGAAGTGGTAGTGATTCGTTTTTTTTTGTTAGTGTAGGTAAATTTCATGCCTGGCTTGCAGCCAGGCCTGTTTTGTTTTGATATAGTTTGGGAGTGACCGACAGGTAGCTTCACTCAGACCACACACTTCTTTCGAGGATGTTCTAGAATCTTGAGGAAAGGAAGGAGGAGAGGAAAGGTGGAGCTGCCTGGGATATTTTGAGGAGCCCTGACCAATCCCCAACTTGGATTGGCAGGGGGCAGGCCTCCTTAAATACCCTACGTCAGCCCAGCTGGGGAGGAGTTGTTTGGTGTGGAAGCTGGAGATGGAATGCTAGGCTGTCGTGGCTCTGGAGGGAGCTCCCCAGTCTGGGGGGAGTGACCTTGGGCCTGGGCTCAGGTGTGACAGGGCCCTCTGAGAACAGGTGGAGGAGTCCTGCACATGAGGCATGGGAGCAAGGAGAGGACAGCAGGAGAGCACTGCCAGGCAAGTTTTAAGGGAGGAACAACAGGTCGCAGCCAAGAGGGCTGGTGAGTATCATACAGTCGGGAGGTCTAGGAGGCACACCTGAGAGGACTGGGTGAAAGCAGTCTGGGATGGGTGCAGAGCCAGTGGAGTGGACTGTGATGGCATTGGGCAGTGGAGAGAGAGGCAGCTGCAGCCAGAAGGGCTGGCAGGGCCTGAAGATGTGGTACTGGGCTCAGTAGCCACGTGGACAGTTAGCACTGGGACTACCTACAGTACCTTTTGCTACACCATAGGGGCCCGCAGTCCCGCCTATAAAGGGCATCTACTTTGGGCCTGGCTGAGCCAGTGTCAGGCCTATCTATCAATGCTAGCTGGTCCTGAAGAATTAAATCAAGAGTCAAGTAAAGTGCTGGAGCTGGAAGTTAAGAGGTTGAGGTGTATATAGTTGGTCTCATATACATTTTCTGCAATCAATTGGGCATCTCATGAATATCCCATTCCCATCCAAGTTAAATCCTCTCAATAAAAATACAAAAACAAAGTTCAAGGACTGGTTTTATGCCTGAGGGTAGATGAGAACTGTGTGCCTGGCTGGGCAGGGTGACGGACGGATCACAACACTCAGCAGCCCCTATGGGGGTACTGCTACATAAGTATAGTTAAAACCTAACTTTTCTCAATAAACACAAGCAAACAATGATTCATTTGTAATGATTTTTATTTGTCATTTGTCCCAACTCCAACAATGCGCAAATCTTCAATAGTGGTAAATTTGACTTTTTGAATATTTTTTGTTGCCTTACAGGAAATGTCTAACATGGCCCTGGCAGGAAATGCTCCAAGGATGGTTGCTGGCCCTTGGAATGGCCCTCTATCAGCTCCACCACCAAAACCAACATTTCATCTGATATTTCTGAAAGGGCAACCAAAGGCTCTTGGGGTGAGCTTACATGTGTAAAACTGTAGTTTTCAGGGGTGGATGGCATTGGTAAAAGCAAATATTTGATACATTTTAAAAAGTGTTGCATGCCCAAAAAACGTAAAGGCTAAGGCATAATGAGCTACCGCATACTAGCTCATTATGAAATACTTACCTTAGAATGAAGCTCCCACAGGGCCGCCTGGTCACCGCTGAGGGAGCCAACATGTTCCCTTGGCGCTTCTTCCGGGTTCGCGGCTCTGGCGCTGTGAGTGGCCGGAGCCGGGATGATGTCACTCCCACGCATGCATGCGGGAGCCCTCTGTACCAGCAAGTTCCAGCCCGATACGCTGGACCTTCACTGCGCATATGTCGTTGACGTCTGCAGCTGCGCCGTTGAGGAGATAATTACCTTGTAGTGCGTTGATGTCATTGGTGCATGCACTGTGAAGAAACGGCCCTCCGTGCTGTTTCTTCACTAGCAAGTGCCATGACTGATGGATCCCACACGCATGTCCGTGGCCCCCCCCCCAGAAAGAAGAGGGGCGAAGATGGATGCAGTCACCAGTGGGGACTTTTAATAAACAGATACTCGCCTGTCTCGCGGTCCAGCAATTCGGGTGAACAAAGCCTCGCTCCTCTCCCCCTCCTCTCCGAGGCGCCGGCATTGTAACTGTGGGCGCCCGGCTGTGGCTTCACAGGCGCGCGCGCACTGCACATGTGTGAGCCGCGCTGCATGTTGTGAATGGTCGGGCAATCTTCTGGGACCTGTGATGTGCTCCAAAAGATTGCATGTAGGGAGGAGAGGTGAACTTCCTTCTGGCGCCACGTCACCAGGGGAGGAATTGGGAGCTGGGTGGCTGTCAAAACTGCCCCTATGCTGTTTTTAAAATATACTTTATAGATTCATTTTTTAAACCCTAAAAATGGGTAAAGAAAAAATACAAATACATGGGAAAATCACTAGCTTGCTTTGAGTGAACCTAGAATTCGATAATGCATATATTTTTTTTGTTGGAATCTCAGCTGGTTCAGCGGGGATCAAGATTCAAACCATGTATGGGCAGTCTGAATGTACCCAAATTGATTAATCGATCAACTTGGGTACAGCCAGCCTGTCGGATTCTACATACGATTGTTAGCGGCTATTATAGCAGTAATCATTGTGTTCTCCCAGTGAGGACGGCTTCCACTCCCCCCTTTCCCATCGGGAGAACACAATTGGGGGTTGATTTACTAAAACTGGACAGTGCAAAATCTGGTGAAGCTCTGCATAGAAATCAATCTGCTTCAAGGTTTTTATTTGTCAAAGCTTAATTGACAAAAAAAGCCGAAGATAGAAGCTGATTGGCTATCATGAACAGCTGCACCATATTGTGCACTCTCCAGGTGTAGTAAATCAACCCCTATGCTTCGTGGAAGGGATTCTCACATTAACACTGACTGTGTTGATGGGGAAATTGAGCAATTTTCTTTCCTTATTCAGCCTTTCATTTTGATTTAAACAGGGTTATAATGTTGCAGGCTGACCACTGGGAGACTGAGGAAATGCTTCCCCCCCTGCCTGCAGCAGAAGAACAATGATATCATCTCTGGCTGGGTAGTGGGTACACACAATCTTCACATGCAGCACAGCAGGGGTCCGGTGCGTCCTTGTTCACCATTTCAGGTCCGATTTCAGCCCTAATTTTTGTCTGAATTCGGGCCTGAAATGGATCAAAAGACGCACAGAACCCCTCTCCATAGAGAGCCGGTCAAAATCTCCTGCTATTGCGAATTGGATTAGTGTGAACCCAGCTTTAGTCTAGGGTAAAGTCATGAACTGGAGCTCAAAGACAGCAATTTAATTATTAAAAAGTAGAAAAAAATAAGCAAATTGAGTAAGTGACTAAGATATTAAAGTAAATGTGAAGGCAGCAAATAACCCCCGGTCCAAGTGGTAACTTTGACAGTGCTTATTCAATCCCTATTTGATTTATATGTGGTCATGTGACTGCTAACATTCAATGCTGGAGAGCGGCAGACAGTGGTTTCCCTAAGGCCCCATTCACATATCACGTAGCGGGAATGAGCGTTCCTGCTTGCAATTTTTGTTTGCGCAAACAACACAGTTCTGTGTGTCACGCATTTGGCATCTCATTCACTTCAATGGGCTACCCTTCACGTTTATCTCCCAAAAGAAGCTCCTGTACCTTTTGAGAAGGCAAGCTTAGCGACATTTTTAAACGCATGTTTTGCAATGATTGCTGCGCGATTCTGTTGCTAAACAATCACAGCAAAATTACAATCCGCATTTGGGGTGCCATTAAAAATAATGACACCCAAGAGTGCATCGCGCATTTTGGCGCAATTTTGAATTGCAGGCAGAATGGCTTAGGCACAGGAACATACAGCTCCACCCTTTCTCCTTCCTTCACTGTGAATGTGAGCGAAGTCTGAGGTGGGGGTGACATCACCCCTAAGTCCCTGTTCATATTACTGAATTGCGGGCAGAATTGCTACTCATATTTACAGTGAAGGAAGGAGAAAGGGTGGAGCTGTATTTTCCTGTGCCTGAGTGTTGCTGGAGCAGTGAGCATGCTCTGCTAGGGAATATGCATAATAATGAGGCGACACTGCTTCTGGGTGCCAACGATGCTTGGGGGATCAGCCATTTAAAGAGCTGCAGAATAGTGTTGTCGGGCCTGCTCAGGAAATAAGGTTATATTCAGAGGAATGCATGCACTAATGGAAAGAGCGCCTGGCTAAAGGATAAAAGAGTACAAATACATTTTTTTGGTTTATGCTAAAAATAAAATCAAACATGTTTTGGGGGTCAAAAAGATCCCTCTTCATCAAGGTTTCAGTTAAAATAAGAACCTTAACTGGACTCAAAATTGAGTTTTCTTGCATCTCTGTAGGCAACTAATTGCTGGATCCGTAGAGTTACTGGCCAGCAGTATCTGCGTGAGCAATTAAGATATGGCTCCTTCCATTCCCAGATAGCAAGCAGCTGTGCTGCAAGTTTGAAAATGACTTGCTAAGCTATTGCTAGACTTGTCAGGCTTCACAAGCTTGTTGCAAAATTGCAGCAAGTCTGCATTGTATGATTTCAGATCAACTTTCTTTGCAAACATTATGCAAGTCTGCTGCAAGTTCTGGTTCAGTTATGTTGTGCAATAGTCATCCCACCACAGGGGTCACTGTGGCTGAAATTTCATGCTGTAGACTCACCACTGCAACTTTGCTCTTGCTAGAGACTTGCCACGCAAATTTGCTACAAATTGGAAAAGTGGTTAACTAGAATTTGTGCTTCAAGTGCTCTGCAAGTATACAACTGGCCAGTGAAAATGTGCAGCAAGTTAACAGACTTACAATTCAACACCGCCACAAATGTGTGGCAAATCATCCTTGCAATCAGGGATTTTTCTGGTAACCTAGGGCACCTACTGGAGGGCAGTCTTGTCTGTTGTGCAGCCTAACCTAGGCCAATGAGCTCTCCAAATGTTTTTGTCCTCTCACTACTTGGTATTAATTCACATCAAGGTCCCAGCCTCTTGGATGCTTTTTTCTTGATTGCATTCTCTGAGGAATGCTAGAATCACCAGGTAAATTATTTTATAATTTAAGACTATGAGAAAGAAGCATAATGTCAATGTGCATATATTATCCTGACTAGTGCCGATCCTGACCTCCCTGGGGCCCTAAGCAAAATTCTGCTGAGGGGCCCTCTACCTGACCCGTGATGCTGTGAGTCCCCCACTTACATCAGGGTCCCCAGAGAGCCACCCCTTGCATCAGGATCCCCAGAGAGCCACCCCTTACACCAGGGTCCCCAGAGAGCCTCCCCTTACATCAGGATCCCCAGAGAGCCACCCCTTACACAGGATCCCCAGAGAGCCACCCCTTACACCAGGGTCCTCAGGGAGCCCCCCTTACATCAGGATCCCCAGAGAGCAACCCCTTACATCCCCAGAGAGCCACCCCTACATCAGGATCCCCAGAGAGCTCCCCCCAATACACCAGGGTCCCCAGAGAGCCTCCCCTTCACCAGGGTCCCCAGAGAGCCTCCCCTTACACCAGGGACCCCAAACCCCCCTTACATCAGATCCCCAGAGAGCCCCCCTTAACCAGGGTCCCCAGAGAGCCCCCCTTACAACCCCCCTTACATCAGGGTCCCCAGAGAGCCCCCCCACACCAGGGACCCCAGAGAGCACCCCCCTTACATCAGGGTCCCCAGAGAGCATCCCTATAAAGCCCCTCCTTACATCAGGGTCCCCAGAGAGCCCCTCCTTACACCAGGGTCCCCAGAGAGCACCCCCTTTACATTAGGGTCACCCCCCTTACATTAGGGTCCCCAGAGAGCACCCCCTTACATATCGAGTGTGGATCCCCCACTTACAACAGAGTCCCCAGAGAGCATCCCTATACATCAGGGTCCCCAGAGAGCCCCCCACCCCCCAGAGATCCCCCCCCCCCCTTACTTACATCAGGGTCCCCAGGGTCCCCAGAGAGCCTCCCCAGAGAGCCTCCCCTTACATCCCTTACACCAGGGGGGCTCCCTGAGGACCCCAGAGAGCACCCCCCTTACATCAGGGTCCCCAGAGAGCATCCCTATAAAGCCCCTCCTTACATCAGGGTCCCCAGAGAGCCCCTCCTACACCAGGGTCCCCAGAGAGCCCCCCCTTACATTAGGGTCCCCAGAGAGCACCCCCCTTACATCAGGGTCCCCAGAGAGCACCCCCCCATCAGGGTCCCCAGAGAGCACCCCCTTACATTAGGGTTCCCAGAGAGCACCCCCTTACATAGGGTCCCCAGAGAGCACCCCCCTTCATCAGGGTCCCCAGAGAGCATCCCTATAAAGCCCCTCCTTATATCGGGGTCCCCAGAGAGCCCCCCATACATCCATGTCCTCAGAGAGCCTCCCTACCTAATAAGTACAACAATATAGAACAGACATTATATATTTATCTTTACATATCTGAGTGTGGATCCCCCACTTACATCAGGGTCCCCAGAGAGCCACCCCTTACATCAGCATCCCCAGAGAGCCCCCCCCTTACACCAGGGTCCCCAGAGAGCCCCCCCTTACACCAGGGTCCCCAGAGAGCCCCCCCTTACACCAGGGTCCCCAGAGAGCCACCCCTTACACCAGGGTCCCCAGAGAGCCACCCCTTACACCAGGGTCCCCAGAGAGCCACCCCTTACACCAGGGTCCCCAGAGAGCCACCCCTTACACCAGGGTCCCCAGAGAGCCACCCCTTACACCAGGGTCCTCAGGGAGCCCCCCTTACATCAGGATCCCCAGAGAGCCACCCCTTACATCAGGATCCCCAGAGAGCCACCCCTTACACCAGGGTCCTCAGGGAGCCCCCCTTACATCAGGATCCCCAGAGAGCCCCCCTTACATCAGGATCCCCAGAGAGCCACCCCTTACATCAGGATCCCCAGAGAGCCACCCCTTACACCAGGGTCCCCAGAGAGCGTCCCCTTACACCAGAGTCCCCAGAGAGCGTCCCCTTACACCAGGGTCCCCAGAGAGCCCCCCTTACACCAGGGACCCCAGAGAGCCCCCCCCTTACATCAGGGTCCCCAGAGAGCCCCCCCCTTACACCAGGGTCCCCAGAGAGCCCCCCTCTTACACCAGGGACCCCAGAGAGCACCCCCCTTACATCAGGGTCCCCAGAGAGCATCCCTATAAAGCCCCTCCTTACACCAGGGTCCCCAGAGAGCCCCTCCTTACACCAGGGTCCCCAGAGAGCACCCCCCTTACATTAGGGTCCCCAGAGAGCACCCCCTTACATTAGGGTCCCCAGAGAGCACCCCCTTACATTAGGGTCCCCAGAGAGCACCCCCCTTACATTAGGGTCCCCAGAGAGCACCCCCCTTACATCAGGGTCCCCAGAGAGCATCCCTATAAAGCCCCTCCTTATATCGGGGTCCCCAGAGAGCCCCCCATACATCCATGTCCTCAGAGAGCCTCCCTACTTACATCAGGGTCTGCAGCATTGCCCTTTACATCAGAGTTCCCCCTTGCACTGTAAGGTGGAATCCTGCATACTATGATGTAAAGGGGAACTCTGATATAAGGGGGAAACCTTTATATCAGTGCCCCCTTTATTGTATTGACCCCCCTAGACCGGCCTGGCGGTGCTGTCACTGACCTCCTCTCAGGTGCACCATGCAGGGCTCAGTCAGTCGGCTCCAGCTTGGTGGCTCTGTTTTATCCCATAGTTTCCTTTCCACAGTCCATACATGTCTGAGTTCTCCCATGACCCCCATCCTGGCTGCGCTCCCTCTCTTGACTCAGGGGAGGTCAGAGGCTGCGGATGGGACAGGGAGGTCAGAGGCTGCGGATGGGACAACAGGAGAGGTCAGAGGCTGTGGGGGAGGGCAACAGGAGAGGTCAGAGGCTGTGGGGGAGGGCAACAGGAGAGGTCAGAGGCTGTGGGGGGGGCAACAGGAGAGGTCAGAGGCTGCAAGGGGGGGGCACAGGAGGTCAGAGGCTTCATAGGGGGGGGGGGGGCAGGAGGTCAGAGGCTGCAAGGGGGGGGACAGGAGGTCAGAGGCTTCATAGGGGGGGGGGCAGGAGGTCAGAGGCTGCGAGGGGGGGGAGGTCAGAGGCTGCGAGGGGGGGCAGGATGTCAGAGGCTGCGAGGGGGGGGACAGGAGGTCAGAGGCTGGGGGGGGGGGACAGGAGGTCAGAGGCTGCGAGGGGGGGGGGACAGGAGGTCAGAGGCTGCGAGGGGGGGGGGAAAGGAGGTCAGAGGCTGGGAGGGGGGGGGCAGGAGGTCAGAGGCTGCGAGGGGGGGGGGACAGGAGGTCAGAGGCTGCAGGGGGGGGGGACAGGAGGTCAGAGGCTGCAGGGGGGGGGGGACAGGAGGTCAGAGGCTGCGAGGGGGGGCAGGAGGTCAGAGGCTGCAGGGGGGGGCAGGAGGTCAGGGGCTGCGAAGGGGGGGACAGGTGGTCAGAGGCTGCGAAGGGGGGCAGGTGGTCAGAGGCTGCGAAGGGGGGGGCAGGTGGTCAGAGGCTGCGAAGGGGGGGGGGGGGCAGGAGGTCAGAGGCTTTGAGGGGGGACAGGAGGTCAGAGGCTGCCTGCGAGGGGGCCCAGGAGGTCAGAGGCTTTGAGGGGGGACAGGAGGTCAGAGGCTGCCTGCGAGGGGGGGGGGGCCAGGAGGTCAGAGGCTGCCTGCGAGGGGGAGGGGGCCCAGGAGGTCAGAGGCTTTGAGGGGGGACAGGAGGTCAGAGGCTGCCTGCGAGGGGGAGGGGGCCCAGGAGGTCAGAGGCTGCCTGCGAGGGGGAGGGGGCCCAGGAGGTCAGAGGCTGCGGAGGAGACGTTTAATTTTTTAAAAATGGCGCCACTCTGCGCCATCGTGTCACCGCATGCGCAGTTGCATGTCGGCCCCGCGGCCATCTTTTTTTCAGGCGCCGCTGCCCTCACAGCGGCGGCAGCGGCCCCAGGGGCCCCCGAGCAGTGCCGATCCGCCGCGGGGCCCTACGCAGCTTGCGTAGTCCGCGTATAGGGCGGATCCGCTCTGATCCTGACCTTGCAAATGACTGTCTGTCATTTTTTTGCCTGAAAAGACACTGTAAGCTATTTATTGACTAATTACAGTATATTGTATTAAGTAACCATAACTATGGCTATTGGTTTAAATTTCAGATAAGTCAGATTTTGATGGCCTACCTGCAGGTTGCATTTGGGATTGTGCTGGTGTTCACAGATTCCGTTTACCTCCAGAGCATATCTGTGCAAATTGCAATCACCTTTTGGGCAGCTGTGGCAGTAAGTATGAAAAGCTACTCTTTAACTCATCATATTAATATAGTTTGTAAGGTTCAAGTAAAGCAAATTCAAAAAAGTTGCACTTAAAATGTAAGGTATTTGCAGTGCCATTCTGAGTTGCTGAAGAGAAGTGAAGCTACTAGACATCTGAAGTTCGTTTCGGTTTGGATATTCGGACGTATCCGACTCTCCAAATTAAATAGTAACGAATTATGTTAAAATTTATAAAAGTTTGTTTCAGTTATTTGTTTTCTAATGAATTCCAACTTTTCAGAACAATTAAAATTCGGATCGGTCGACCTATTTGAATTCTATGTGAAGAATAAGCAGTGGGCCGGGAAGCTAGCCGCCTGCATCCTTAACAACCGATGACTCATCATCTGTCAGTGCGCTTCCCCACTGACAGATGAATGTAAAGAATGTAAAGAAAAGAATTCCACATGTCGAGTGGGTGCTTTGGGTTAGGGGGGCAGGAGGCTTATTGGAATCTGGAAGCTACCCCCTACCCATTCACCAAAAAAAAGTAAAGAAGTAAGAAAAACACAGACAGAGTTTAACAATTTCTTTATTAAAAAAATTAAAAATAATGTAAATCCATTGTCAGTCACGCCTCCCACCACACGCATTTGTCATGAAGGCCATCTGCCTACTGCAGGTTCCTCCGTTTGACAGTTCTTTTATAGGGAAAATATAAGTGAAACACTTCTGTGGCCACATTCGTATAAAGGATTGTTAGAGAGAAAATTGGGCATGTAAATAGCCCAAGGTCGGACTTTAGAGGCACAATGGACAGTAATAGGTAAAAAAAATATATATATTTTATTTATAACAATACATGGTACAAACAAGCAACAATAGGTAAAGGATTAAGGTGTCCTTTTATGAAAGTGCGGTAAAATACCGCTATTCACTTCTCAGGCATTCTCAGGGGAGATCGCTCTCCCCTGAGTGCCTGTTTATGATGGTCTGTAGATCGCTTCTCATGTTGAGTTGAGAAGCGATCTACAAACGCCGGGAACTCCTCAGAATTTCTCCTCACACTGTAATCTCGCGAGATGTAGCGGGATTACAGTGTGAGGAGATTTAAAATACAAAAGTTGAACACTAATCACCACACATTATTCCCCAACATATTAATAAAATAATAAAGTTAAATTCCCCCTACACAATATACATTAACCTAATTATTAAAAAACATTGTTTTTATCAATATTTAAATATTATACATGTGCCTATTTAAATGTTAATGGTGTATAGTAAATTAATGTAATCCACATATGTAATGAAGCTATACACCATTCATATAAATGTAAAATACATTTAGAATCATTAAAAAATAATTTTAATAAAGTATACAAGTATAAATATTTATTAATAAATTAAAATAAAATATATTTAATAACTGATAAACCCCTGTATAAGGCCCCTTTCACACTGGGGCGGGAGCGGTGTCGGCGGTAAAGAAGCGCTTTATTTAGCGCTGCTTTACTGTCGTTTTATCGGCGGTTTTCGGCCGCTAGCAGTGCAGTTTTAACCACCGATAACGGCATAAAAAGGGGTAAAACCGCCCGCAAAGCGCTGCTGCTGCGGCGCTTTGCCGGCAGTATTGCCGGGCTGTCCCATTGATTTCAATTTGAATTTGAATTATGAATACACCGCTCCTTCACCACTCCAAAGATGCTGCTAGCAGGACTTTTTTGACCGTCCTGCTAGCGCACCGCTCCAGTGTGAAAGCAAAGTGAAAGGGGCCGGATTTTTTCAGGCGCTATACAGGCGCTATTTTTAGCACTGTAGCGCCTGAAAAAGGCCCAGTGTGAAAGGGGCCTTACTGTAAGGCCCCTTTCACACTGAGGCGCTTTGCAGGCACTAAAGTTCTAAAAATAGCGCCTGCAAAGCGCCTTCAAACAGCCGCGGGCTTTCACACTGGAGCGGTGCGCTTGCAGGATGCTGAAAAATGTCCTGCAAGCCGCATCTTAGGAGCGCTGTAGGAGCTGTGTATTTACCGCTCCTAAAGCGCCCCTTCCCATTGAAAATAATGGGACAGCGCTCTAGTGGTGCTTTGCGGGCAGTTTTAACCCTTTTTCAGTCATTAACGGGGGTAAAACTGCCCCACTAGCGTTCGAAAAGCGCCGCTATAACGACGGTAAAATGCCGCTAAATATAGTGGCGCTTTACCGCCAGCACGCCCAGCGCCTCAGTGTGAAAGTAGCCTAATGGAACATGCCATGGGTAAAACAAAATTTTATTTACTAATAAATTAAAAAATGATATAAAAATGACATTAATAATAGCATTTAAATGCAGGTAGAATAATATATATACATATATATATATATAATCTATCTATCTATCTATCTATCATAGCATATAGCATATATATATATATATATGTGTGTGTGTGTTTATTTCAATGTGTATGTGTATATCTATCTATCTATCTATTTATATATATATATATACACAATTTAGATTGCTAACCTGCTTGTTTTGGGGTGTGTAATAGTGGGGAAGATGTTCTCTCACTGTATGGCTGCTCCTGAGTGAAAGAGGGAAGTCAAAAGACTTCCTGCTTTCTCCAGAATACTGAGGCAGCTTCCCGCTTCTCTCTCTGATTCTCCACCTCTGAGATGGTGAATCAGAAAGTGAGAATTCTCTCACAGATCGCCAGTGAGGTGCTGAGATCGCACCTTCATACACTGGCCGTTTCTGTGACAGTCAGTTACAGATTCTCACTGTGCTGAGATAATCATGTTCTCATCTGATTACCTCAGTTTCATACACAGGTAAAGACCTGAGATCAGCTGTGAGACTTGGGATCGCAGCTGATCTCAGTTTCATAAAAGGACACCTAAAAGCATATGATACATAATACATGGCAAGGATTAATATGCATGATATACATGGTAGTGAGCCCCTATGCGTCAACACGTTTCGCTGTCTTTTTTTCATCAGAACACTCAGGGGTTGTTAAAAGAGAAAACAGCTCACACTAAAAATAAACCAATATAAATGAGATTTCATATAATGACAGCATATATTTAAAATAGATAATCTTTACATCTAAACGATATATGTGGCACACACATGACAAAATACCTTCAAAGGGACTCCAAAGAGAGACTAATCTCACCCCTTAAGCCTCAAATGTCACCATATACAGTATCTCAGGTGCTTGTATATTCACAGTAGAGAGCCAACTAGAACAATTCATATATTGACATAAATCATTAAGAGAACCAGAGCACATAAGATATTCAAAACAAAAAAAAAAAATACTACAATAAAATATAAAAATAATACTCACTGGCTCAAGGTGCCAAATAGCACCTATATTGAGAAAATTGGAAGTGACAAATCTCCACTGAACAGAAGGGAGAAAGAGAGGAAAGGGGGGGTTGATAATATGGACTTGGACAATGAAAACCAAAAACAAAAATATTCTAGAGGCCAGCCACATATACATGGATACTCAATAAAGAGCCCAGGCTGCAATCAGCAAAGCAGAAACTGAATTAGGCCAGGTTTAGATAATCACTCAGAGCCATCTAGAAGAAAAAGAAAAAACATATATGTATACTTTAGACAGGCATCATGTTTATATAGCTGCTTATACTGATAGAGTTATCCTTGCTAAGGCTTACCATAGCTCATGATCCGTCTTACATACCCCCCCAAAAAGAGAATCGCACATTCACCACACTATGGTGAGGCAGAGGGAACTATTTATAGCCCTCCGGATGTATGGGACCGGCCATACTGCAATGCACGTGGCACGGATCACCCGCCGAGCGATGGCACCACCACCAGGAAAGGGGGAGGAGCTAGAGAAAAAACAAAAGAGCCATCACAAGATACAACCTATTAGTGATGCAATCCCTGCAGAGTCAGTATGAATCTATGGCACACAGCCATATGAAAATCATACTTCCAAGACAAGTGTAGCCCTATACAAGCACAAAACATTAACAGCTATGTCCAACAAAAACAAAAAAACATCATTGTTGCCTAATTCAAACAAGGGAGCAAAAAGGGAGGGAACGGGAAGGGAAAGGAGGGTTTAGATGACATTGTCTGCAAGTTACACTGCAATTACATGGCATCCATATGCAAGATCATGAAGTGTGACAGTCATGTCATACAGATGTGCATCCAAAAAGAAAAAAGATTATATTGCTCAAATACCATCCTAATTGTATAGTCAATAAGTACATAACTCACTGTGCAAGAATATTTGACATAAACATATCATAAAGCTTAGTAAGATCAATATCATATATATTATCACATAATAAACGAAAATTAAAAATCATACCCCTGTTATACATCATTAACTCGGCAATTGGACTATAAAAGACAAAAAGATTTTTTAGAAAAGGTCAAGCAATGGTCAACCAGATCCCAAAACATATATTCGTATAAATATATAAAGTATCCTCTATAGAAAAGGTCTGAAACTCAACATGTCTTTAGGCCCGGAAATTATGTAGCATGTAGGTTATACACCCATTGGGTTTCCTTTTGTAGCACCCTTTGGTCAAAATTGCCACCTCGTGGGTCTTCATAGACCCTTTTAAGGGTCGGAAAACGTGAATACATGGGGATTATAACTATGTTTGAAGGCTACATGGTAGTCAATGGCCGTGTTGAGAAGACCATATGAAGCATAGTACATGGGTCTTTCATCCTCTTCCACAGGGGTCTGATAGATTTGCCAATGTAGAAAGCTCCACACTGGCAAAGGTTGATATATATAATTCCTTCAGTTTGGCAGGTTATATGATGACAGATTCTGTCCGTCTATTGGGCAGTAGAATAGAAGAGCCCTCAGAGAGTAGATGGCAATAGTCACATGACCCACATTGAAAAAGCCCTGGTGTATCATGTTTCTTATTTGAGGATTTTGTGTATTGATTCTGTACCAGGCGATCCCTGATCGACCCTGAACGCCTAAAAGTGATTTCTGAATGGGCCCCTAAATATTTATTAAGTATTGGGTTTTCTGAAAGTAAATGCCAGTGTTTCTGCATGATTTGACGTATGTGTCTATGTTGGTCTGAATAGGTAGTTATGAATCTAACCGTATTGGAGTCATTTTTCTTAGATTACGAAAACAGAAGTGTATCCCTAGACTTAGCCTGTGCCTTTTAAAAAGATTTTTTAAAACAGGATCTACTGTAGCCCCTAGCCAGTAATCTGTTGTAAAGAAGGTCAGCCTCATGCTTGAACACATCTTCACTTGAGTAGTTCCTTCTAAGGCGTAAGTACTGGCTAAAAGGGATACTTTGCACTAACGAGTGCAGCTGTGCACTAGACGCGTGCAAGATAGTG
>CM053036.1:195303840-195336309 GCA_028564925.1 Lithobates sylvaticus | reverse complement strand
CCTTCCCTGCCAGTGACATTTTTACAGTAATCAGTGCATTTTTATAGCACTGATCGCTGTATAAAATGCCAATGGTCCCAAAAATGTGTCAAAAGTGTCCGATGTGTCCGCCATAATGTCGAAGTCCCGATATAAATCGCAGATCACTGCCATTACTAGTAAAAATAAAAAATAATAAAAATGCTATAAATCTATCCCCTATTTTGTAGACGCTATAACTTTTGTGCAAACCAATCAATATACGCTTATTGCGATTTTTTTTTTTTTTATCAAAAATATGTAGAAGAATACTGTGACGGATCCTGTATTCAAGGTGTCCGCCTTCAATGCTTCCTAAGTCCTGGAACATGAGTCCAATGGATCTGATTATAGAAACCCCCAAGAATTAGACGGCACTAGTTCTTGAGGTATATCAGGAATGATTTATTTGACATTTCACACACATATATAACCAGATGACTAAAAGCTAACCTAATTAGCATGAGCTAATTATCTTAATCATTGCCCAGACTAGTTGACAACTGGCTGAAAAGACTTTTCAGGGTCAGACTTTAAGGCTCCTAGTTAATTGGAAGGACTATTCAACAGCCATTAACATAAACATTAACACAGGGCTAATTAGCACAACAACATTGTGTGGAATACACCTTACAAGCCAGACCAGCCTCATTTACACAATAGACAGGTGGCTTGAGCGTGGCATAGCATCTGACAGCTTGTTTCCCAGTCTATTGCCAATGCCAAATGCATATACAGACAGTGTGTCTTGGGGGGCCCGTAATCAGCTGGAAGGAGGCTCGCATGTAGTCCTCTCAAAAAGCCTGTGCCCCAGCCCGGTCTGTCACATTTCTCCCCTTTCGGCAAGAGACTAACACAGGAGGAGACCCCAGACGGGTTGACTCCGAAGTTAGTCCATAGTTCCAGTCCTCTAATGCCTGTACCCACACAGTACCCCAAACAAATTGTTTCAAACAGAGCACTCACCCAGCCAACCTCTGCCTCTCTCAAAGAACATATCTGCCGCTGGGGAGAGGCCTGGACTGGCCCTTCTCCCCGGAGTCTTTTCAGCCGCTGGAGAGAAGACAGCGTGACTGGGCTCACTCCATCATGCTGTTGGGGATCTGGGCTGACCGCCCAGCATCCCTGGGTTATACTGGTGGAGACTGCATTCCCATCCACCTTTACAGGAAATCTGTCCTGTTTTAGTTGCGGGCAGAGGCCAGCAGCGCTCTGTTCCGTTGCCAGCAGTTCAGCTGGGCGTAGGAGCTTCCCTACATCATCTGCTCCAGCTAACTGTTGGGGAGAGAGGCCGACTGCCCCAGTTCCCTGGAACTCCGCAGCTGTTACCGGTGCTGGGCAGAGGTTGATAGCACTCTGCCCGGTTGCCAGCACTTCTGCTGGTTTTCTGTTAGTGGAGACCACAGGCCCATCCACCGACACCAGATCAAGCTGCAGTTGTGAGATGACAACTGCATTCTCTCCTTGAACCCTGATCTGCAACTCGTGATGGACTGCCACCTCCTCACCCTGGGCCTCCAGAATTGCTGTAGGTGTGGGGCAGAGGTCTTGGACCCTCTGTTCAGTTACCAGATCTTCAGCTGGAGAAGTTTGTTGTAACTCCATAGGTGCTGCTGGCAGAAAATCACATGTCCCTGTCAGTGTTGTGGGAGAAAGGCCGACTACCTCTTCTCTCAAGAAGGCCGAAGCCACTGTTGGTGCTGGGCAGAAGTTAGCAGAGTTCTGCCCTGTTGTCAGCACTTCCGCTTTGGGGACGACAATCTCCGGAGTTTCCACTGCCGATTCTCTGGCATGCTGCTGAACGTGTTCTAGCAGTTTCCTGTATGCCCTTTCCAGATGCTGTTCCTTCCTTAACAAATGGTCCAGATCAGGTTTAAGCTCTGAGACACCTGCAAGACCGAGCATAGCCTCTCTATATTCTCGCAGGTCCTCAAGGGTAGGTTCCCCTTCATTGCCAAACACAAAATGATCTGTAAGGCTCTCCCACAGCAATCCAGGGCCTCCAAAGTCATATCCCTCCGGGGAGCATTCTGTTGTCTCCCCTAAATATCCCTGCTCTGCGTGCCATTGCAGAGCCCGATAACAATTGTCCATCTCTATCTCCTGCTGGACCAGCCTGTCCAACTCAGTCACCCATTGCTCCTGGGGCTGCTCTCCCAGGAATGTCATCCGCAATGCCCGTTGGTCACTGGCCCGTTGCTCTTGGGTTGGAAAGAACTTGCCCTGTTTTATACCAGCGAGCTGGAGGGCTCCAATCCACAACTCCACCCGAATCTGCTGCCTGAGCTCCAGGTATTCCTCCTCAGACACAGTCCTTGTGTATGCTGCAAGGATGATCCGCAGCAGCCCCGGGAACTCTGATGCCAGGTCCATATCTCCGCTGGGGTGACCGAAGTCTTCTATCCTGATCTTGGATCCCTGTGGAGGTTTGAATGTCCCAGACTGCAGGAAGCACAATCCCACTGCTTGCCAACAATGTGACGGATCCTGTATTCAAGGTGTCCGCCTTCAATGCTTCCTAAGTCCTGGAACATGAGTCCAATGGATCTGATTATAGAAACCCCCAAGAATTAGACGGCACTAGTTCTTGAGGTATATCAGGAATGATTTATTTGACATTTCACACACATATATAACCAGATGACTAAAAGCTAACCTAATTAGCATGAGCTAATTATCTTAATCATTGCCCAGACTAGTTGACAACTGGCTGAAAAGACTTTTCAGGGTCAGACTTTAAGGCTCCTAGTTAATTGGAAGGACTATTCAACAGCCATTAACATAAACATTAACACAGGGCTAATTAGCACAACAACATTGTGTGGAATACACCTTACAAGCCAGACCAGCCTCATTTACACAATAGACAGGTGGCTTGAGCGTGGCATAGCATCTGACAGCTTGTTTCCCAGTCTATTGCCAATGCCAAATGCATATACAGACAGTGTGTCTTGGGGGGCCCGTAATCAGCTGGAAGGAGGCTCGCATGTAGTCCTCTCAAAAAGCCTGTGCCCCAGCCAGGTCTGTCACATTTCTCCCCTTTCGGCAAGAGACTAACACAGGAGGAGACCCCAGACGGGTTGACTCCGAAGTTAGTCCATAGTTCCAGTCCTCTAATGCCTGTACCCACACAGTACCCCAAACAAATTGTTTCAAACAGAGCACTCACCCAGCCAACCTCTGCCTCTCTCAAAGAACATATCTGCCGCTGGGGAGAGGCCTGGACTGGCCCTTCTCCCCGGAGTCTTTTCAGCCGCTGGAGAGAAGACAGCGTGACTGGGCTCACTCCATCACGCTGTTGGGGATCTGGGCTGACCGCCCAGCATCCCTGGGTTATACTGGTGGAGACTGCATTCCCATCCACCTTTACAGGAAATCTGTCCTGTTTTAGTTGCGGGCAGAGGCCAGCAGCGCTCTGTTCCGTTGCCAGCAGTTCAGCTGGGCGTAGGAGCTTCCCTACATCATCTGCTCCAGCTAACTGTTGGGGAGAGAGGCCGACTGCCCCAGTTCCCTGGAACTCCGCAGCTGTTACCGGTGCTGGGCAGAGGTTGATAGCACTCTGCCCGGTTGCCAGCACTTCTGCTGGTTTTCTGTTAGTGGAGACCACAGGCCCATCCACCGACACCAGATCAAGCTGCAGTTGTGAGATGACAACTGCATTCTCTCCTTGAACCCTGATCTGCAACTCGTGATGGACTGCCACCTCCTCACCCTGGGCCTCCAGAATTGCTGTAGGTGTGGGGCAGAGGTCTTGGACCCTCTGTTCAGTTACCAGATCTTCAGCTGGAGAAGTTTGTTGTAACTCCATAGGTGCTGCTGGCAGAAAAATCACATGTCCCTGTCAGTGTTGTGGGAGAAAGGCCGACTACCTCTTCTCTCAAGAAGGCCGAAGCCACTGTTGGTGCTGGGCAGAAGTTAGCAGAGTTCTGCCCTGTTGTCAGCACTTCCGCTTTGGGGACGACAATCTCCGGAGTTTCCACTGCCGATTCTCTGGCATGCTGCTGAACGTGTTCTAGCAGTTTCCTGTATGCCCTTTCCAGATGCTGTTCCTTCCTTAACAAATGGTCCAGATCAGGTTTAAGCTCTGAGACACCTGCAAGACCGAGCATAGCCTCTCTATATTCTCGCAGGTCCTCAAGGGTAGGTTCCCCTTCATTGCCAAACACAAAATGATCTGTAAGGCTCTCCCACAGCAATCCAGGGCCTCCAAAGTCATATCCCTCCGGGGAGCATTCTGTTGTCTCCCCTAAATATCCCTGCTCTGCGTGCCATTGCAGAGCCCGATAACAATTGTCCATCTCTATCTCCTGCTGGACCAGCCTGTCCAACTCAGTCACCCATTGCTCCTGGGGCTGCTCTCCCAGGAATGTCATCCGCAATGCCCGTTGGTCACTGGCCCGTTGCTCTTGGGTTGGAAAGAACTTGCCCTGTTTTATACCAGCGAGCTGGAGGGCTCCAATCCACAACTCCACCCGAATCTGCTGCCTGAGCTCCAGGTATTCCTCCTCAGACACAGTCCTTGTGTATGCTGCAAGGATGATCCGCAGCAGCCCCGGGAACTCTGATGCCAGGTCCATATCTCCGCTGGGGTGACCGAAGTCTTCTATCCTGATCTTGGATCCCTGTGGAGGTTTGAATGTCCCAGACTGCAGGAAGCACAATCCCACTGCTTGCCAACAATGTGACGGATCCTGTATTCAAGGTGTCCGCCTTCAATGCTTCCTAAGTCCTGGAACATGAGTCCAATGGATCTGATTATAGAAACCCCCAAGAATTAGACGGCACTAGTTCTTGAGGTATATCAGGAATGATTTATTTGACATTTCACACACATATATAACCAGATGACTAAAAGCTAACCTAATTAGCATGAGCTAATTATCTTAATCATTGCCCAGACTAGTTGACAACTGGCTGAAAAGACTTTTCAGGGTCAGACTTTAAGGCTCCTAGTTAATTGGAAGGACTATTCAACAGCCATTAACATAAACATTAACACAGGGCTAATTAGCACAACAACATTGTGTGGAATACACCTTACAAGCCAGACCAGCCTCATTTACACAATAGACAGGTGGCTTGAGCGTGGCATAGCATCTGACAGCTTGTTTCCCAGTCTATTGCCAATGCCAAATGCATATACAGACAGTGTGTCTTGGGGGGCCCGTAATCAGCTGGAAGGAGGCTCGCATGTAGCCCTCTCAAAAAGCCTGTGCCCCAGCCAGGTCTGTCACAAATACATATCGGCCTAAACAGAGAAAAAGTAGGCTACATTCACACTGTTCAGTTGTAAAAACGCATTTGTACCTGTGAAAAAAAGACATACAACTCAAAGACTGCACTAAAAAACGCAACCGTGGGCGAGTTTTTTTTTATGAGTCTTTGATGCATTTTCCAATCATTTCAATGGGGAGGTGCGGTTTTTTTTTTTTTTTTTTTTTTTTTTTTTACCGCACCAAAAATGCAGCAAGCAGAATTTTACAAAACCAGACCTGCAACTGATAAGTGTGATAAGGTCTATAGGATTTCATGGTCATGCGTGAAAAACAAATCAGAGTGAAAGCAGCTTTAGCCCAGGTTCACATTGAGGGCAGGTTTGAGTTCAGTTGAACTCGCACGATTTCAAACCTGCAATGCAGTCCGACTTCGGGGGCGATTTGACAGACATCTGTGCGGGTTCATGTACAGATGTCTATTCAAATTGCCCCTGAAGTAGCCACAGGAACTACTTTTGGGAATCGGTGCGGCGCCACAAAGTAGGTGTCGCACCGTTTCGGACGGTGACTTTGCCAGCAAATCGCATGTCAAAACGGCCCGATGTGAACGTGGGCTTAATGTCATGTATCAGTGCAGTTTTCTTTGCGCTGAAAGACAAAAATACATAAAATGTATTTCACATGTCAATATACAAGTATGGTAAACTTGAGCATGGCTGCATCAAAATGCAAATTACCACCTATTTAATGGATGCACTCTGTGCTTTGGGATTCCATTTGCATGTATCGTACAAAATTTTATGAAAAATTGTAAATGAAAAAAAATGCAAAAAAAATAAATAAATGCACATCGTGTGTTAAACTAAAAATTCTGTGAATGAGGTTTCTAAGCCATAACTAATGGTGATTTCTAATAATTCTCTCTGAATGCACACTGTTTTTTTCTCTGGTGAACCTGAACTTTCAGGCACATTGCTTGGAGTTTATGGGGCTAGTAGGTAAACTGTTGTTAAAGAATGGCATGGAAAGCAATACCATAGGTAGCTTGTGCCAATGCTAAAGTCATTTTAAAATACTGTGAGAAATGGTCCAGATGACACAGAAAAAATACAAATACTTTAAATGACAGGCTGGCAATAACTTAAAGATGTAAATTTATTACGGAACAGCAGTGCCTATGGTTACTGCCAAAGCACTGCTGCCATCATCTCCACTTATTTCTTCATTCACATCTAGTAGGGACACACAACAGCATCGGCAAAGCTTGTGTGCTTCATCATGGACTGGGTGCCTGAACCCAGAATAGGTAGCCAGCTCACGACCACTGAGGTGGACCGGGATGGAGGTGTGGGATCCAACCTGTAACACTGGATTGTAGCAGGATAATGCTGGTTCTACTGGGCAAGTTACTGAGAAATGAAGACAAGCAGGTTAAAAATAAAAATTTCAGGGGGAAGATTGAAGTTCCACTTTACTCTACAAACTCAGTATCTGTTTTTTTAAAGCAATCGTTATCTTTTTAGATCCTGATATTATTAGCTGTGATTTCCATGCATATATTTAATATAAACCATTTGGCCTCTAAGCGTGCACCACTTATATGTCTTGGGGCCCGTGCACACACAGCTGTAATGGATTAACTCTAAGCAGGATCTTGGGTGCATAATCAGTAAGTAATTAAATCAGCTGCTGAAAGTGCCTAAGAACTGAGAGTTTAAAGGCAGGATCATGATATTTTATTAAAAGCTGCAAATTTAAAAATTATATTAAAGCGGTTGCATACCAGCAGGAAAAAAAAAAACAAAAAAAATTGTAAGGCAAAGGCATAATGAGCTAGTATGCAACGTATACTAGCTCATTATGAAATACTTACCTTAGAATGAGGCGTTTGTATTTAATCCCGGTCCACACCGAGGGAGCTGATATTTTGCCCTCGGCGTGTCTTCCGGTTTCGCAGCTCCGGCGCTGTGAATGGCCGGAGCCGCGATTACATCACTCTCTGACGTCAGCGGCTGCATGCAAAGTAAATATCTCCTAAACCATACAGGTTTATGAGATATTCATTTTACATACAGGTAAGCCTTATTATAAGCTTACCTGTAGGTAAAAAAATGAATAATTAGGGTATACAACCGCTTTAACATATTAAAAAATAAAATAAATAAATCCTGCAAGGCAAAGGCATAATGAGCTAGTATGCATAGCATACCTGAGAACGAAGCCCCCAAAACGGTCCTCCTTCTTCATCTCCCCCGCTGCCATGTATCCCGGAGTGACTTGCGGGTCTCGCGGCTCCGGCGCTGTGATTGGCCGAAGCCGCGATGATGTCACTCCGGCGCATGCGCGGGGGAGCCTCCAGTGCGTGTAGGTTAAGGAGATATTTCTTGGACCTACAGGTAGGCTTAAGGCTTACCTGTAGGTCAAAGTGGTCTGTAAGGGTTTACAACCACTTTAAAACATATATGAATTCAGTAATCAGATTTACATCTATTTTATTTAAAATAACACCTGCATTTTGCAAAGTAATACACAACTAGGGTTGCCACCTCATCCTTTTAAACCCAAACACATATGAATTAGGGCCGGTTCACACTGCTGCAAAGACAGAGTTTGGATGTGATTTGCACCACACTGCAGTGCAAATCGCATGCAATCTCCGTGCAATGCAAATTCAGCCATAAAAATGGTATGGCTGAATTTGCATCAAACTCGCACAGGACCCTTTTTTTTTCCGCAGCAGAATTTTTCTGTCCGAGTTTGCAGATCACACTGCGATATGCAAACTGATTTGGGGGTGTCATTAACTTTTAACTGACGCTCCCAGCAGTTCGCATAGGGATGTGTGAACTGCCGCCGGGAAACCTGCGATGCGGGAACCCGCAGTGGATTCGCATGGTTCCCGCATTGCAGCAGTGTGAACCGGCCCTTATGCAGGTTCTGATGCTAATTTAATGCAGATAAGGCACCAAGTGAGTTTAAATACCACTTTAATCAGCAACAGAACCTCCGTAATTAATATGTGTTTGGTTTTAAAGGGATGAGGTGGCAACCCTACACACAACGGTCCCTCACAATGTGTGCAGCAGGCTGTGCAGAACCCTATGAGAATAATCTAAAACACCAAGAACACCTAACAACTAAGCCTCGGTTCACACTAGATTCAGTGCGATGCGAATTCCACACGGCATCAAAATCGCCATCCGTTCATATGAACCGTTTGCAGAGTGTATGTTAAGGACACCCGAAATCGGTTTGCAAAATGCAGTGCGATTTGCAGAATTGGATTGTATGGGTGTGAGCAAAAAAGGGTCCTGAACGAGTTTGGTGCAAATGCGGTGCGATTTGAGCCATACAACTCCATAGCTCAAATCGCATCCCAAAGACACTGCATGTAATTTGTGCAGGAATGTGCTGCAAGTCCTGCACTGCATCAGTGTGAACCTGGGCTCAAAGTCAAATAAACCAGACAGTATACCTCATGCAAGCACCTGCATCACTCACACAAGCATACCCACACACCCAAAGCTCTCTCCTCTCCCACAATACACTAAACAAATGAACCCACCATGAGGAAGCAAAGAAAGACAAACACTAAGACCCCTTTCACACTGAGCCGCCCCGGGTGTCAGTGGTAAAGCGGCGCTATTTTTAGCGTTGTAGTTTTTAGCGTTAGTAGTTTTAGCAGCGCTAATCGGTAGCTAGCGGGGAGGTTTTAACTCCTGCTAGCAGCTGAAAAGGGGTTAAATCCGCCCGCAAAACACCACTGCAGCGGTGCTTTGCCGGCGGTGTAGCAGCGCTGCCTCACTGTTTTCAATGGGCAAGGGCGCTTTAGGAGCTGTGAGTTCATCGCTTCTAATGCGCTCCAAAGAAGCTGCTGGCAGGACTTTTTCTGACGCCCTGCCAGCGCACCGCTCCAGTGTGAAAGCCCTTGGGCTTTGAAATGAATTTTCCATTCATTTCAATGGGGAGGTGCGATTTTTATTTATTTTTTACTGCACCAAAAATGCAGCAAGCAGAATTTTACAAAACCAGACCTGCAACTGATAAGTGTGATAAGGTCTATAGGATTTCATGGTCATGCGTGAAAAACAAATCAGAGTGAAAGCAGCTTTTAGCTCAGGTTTACATTGAGGGCAGGTTTGAGTTCAGTTGAACTCGCACAATTTCAAACCGGCAATGCAGTCCGACTGCGGGGGCGATTTGACAGACATCTGTGCAGGTTCATGTACAGATGTCTATTCAAATCGCCCCTGAAGTAGCCACAGGAACTACTTTTGGGAATCGGTGCAGCGCCGCAAAGTAGGTGTCGCACCCTTTCGGACAGTGACTTTGCCAGCAAATCGCATGTCAAAACGGCCCGATGTGAACGTGGGCTTAATGTCATGTATCAGTGCAGTTTTCTTTGCGCTGAAAGACAAAAATACACAAAATGTATTTCACATGTCAATATACAAGTATGGTAAACTTGAGCATGGCTGCATTAAAATGCAAATTACCACCTATTTAATGGATGCACTCTGTGCTTTGTAATTCCATTTACATGTACTGTACAAGATGTTATGAAAAATCGTAAAATTAAAAGAATGCAAAAAATCACATCAACACGTGTTAAACTGAAATTCTGTGAATGAGGTTTCTAAGTCATAACTAATGGCAATTTCTAAGAATCCTCTCTGAATGCACTTTGTTTTTGTTTTTCTTGTGAACCTGAACTTTCAGGCACATTGCTTGGAGTTTATGGGGCTAGTAGGTAAATTGTTGTTAAAGAATGGCATGGAAATCAATACCATAGGTAGCTTGTGCCAATGCTAAAGTCATTTTAAAATACTGTGAGAAATGGTCCAGATGACACAGAAAAAAATACAAATTCTTTTAATGACAGGCTGGGAATAACTTAAAGATGTAAATTTATTACGGAACAGCAGTGCCTATGGTTACTGCCAAAGCACTGCTGCCATCATCTCCACTTATTTCTTCATTCACATCTAGTAGGGACACACAGTGGCATCAGCGAAGCTCGTGTGCGTCATCATGGACTGGGTGCCTGAACCCAGAATAGGTAGCCATCTCACGACCACTGAGGTGGACCAGGATGGAGGTGTGGGATCCAACCTGTAAATCGGATTGCAGCAGGACAATGCTGGTTCTACTGGGCAAGTGACTGAGAAAAGAAGACAAGTAGGTTAAAAATAAAACATTTCAGGGGGAAGATTGAAGTTCCACTTTAAGCTACAAACTCAGTATCTGTTTTTTAAAGCAATCGTTTTTCATGGGCTAACATTCCGGAGTCACTTATATGTCTTGGGGCCCGTGCACACACAGCTGTAATGAATTAACTCCAAGCAGGATCTTGGGTGCATAATCAGTAAGTATTTAAATCAGCTGCTGAAAGTGCCTAAGAACTGAGAGTTTAAAGGCAGGATCATGATTCTTTATTAAAAGCTGAAAATGTAAAAATAATAAAAATTTTTTTATGGCCCTGGTGTCGGTCAAGGGGTAACCATATATAAGAAAACCAAGTACAACTCAAATACTTTATAACCATAACTTTATTGATGGATTTTTTATGGCCCTGGTGTCGGTCAAGGGGTAACCTTTAAATTAAATCTCACTCTAGCCAATTCGGCTATAACTTAATAAATTAAATTTTACTTACACGCTGTCCATCCAGCAAAGCTGGACGACTACTCCCCCACTAACCAACACCATGACTTTGAAAATAAAAATAAAGGGAGGGTGGGTGGGGGTCCCGGTCTCGCTTCCAGGATAAGGTACGGCCGGACTGTTCCTCCTTAAATGTCCCGAAATTCGCGGGCTTTTAGCGCGCCCGCCGCTGTCCACCAACCAGGCGCTGTTGCTAGCCTGCTGTATCCTCCAATAGCAACCTGCGGATTATAGCACAGTATTCCCCTCATGCTCTCCCATGTTTGCCCTGCATATAGCAGGGCTTGCCATGGGCTAACATTCCGGAGTCATTAACCATATATAAGAAAACCAAGTACAACTCAAATACTTTATAACCATAACTTTATTGATGGATTTTTTATGGCCCTGGTGTCGGTCAAGGGGTAACCTTTAAATTAAATCTCACTCTAGCCAATTCGGCTATAACTTAATAAATTAAATTTTACTTACACGCTGTCCATCCAGCAAAGCTGGACGACTACTCCCCACTGACCGAAAACGGGGGCGACGCTCCTGGTTGAGGTCCCCCCCCCACCATGGCACTCTCAATCAAGGCCTGCAGGCCCATGTTAAAAATATCCAGACCTATTGAAGATAAATGGACCTGGTCCTGCCTAAAAAGCCCCGGAAAAAACCCTTCGAGCTCAAAATGGCGGAATGATACACCGCCTAAAGAAACGATTAAATTAGTTATGGTTCTATTCAGCCGTCTCCTAATCTTATCCATGTAGAATAGGTTACCACACGGGGACCACAGGAGCCGTGGGATCATCTCTGAAAAAGCCAAGGTGGTACCTGGGAACAGAAGCTTAAAGTCGTGTATATCCTTTTTGATTTCGCACAGTAGTTCCCAGGTTCTGACCTTGCCCACATCGTTGGCCCCTAAATGAATCACCAGAATTTTGGGAGGCGGCCAGATAGAAGCTAAATATATCAGATGTCCTCTAAGATTGCGCCATCTTAGACCCCGAATGCCTGACCAAAAAACTGTAAACTTATCATCCAATCCCAAATTACTGGAATAAATCCTGGAGGAAGCCTGCTTACCAGCCCAGAAAATGTAGGAGTGGCCTACGATCCAAATTGCCTCTGGAGCTGGATCTGAAATAAAATCATACCATTAATAATTCTGGGCGAACATAAATTTTATACCTATCACTAGACCATCTACCCACCCTCTTCTGACTTTCTGGGGGGAAACCCAACAAATTGGCCGCTGTGGCGGCCCCAACCCTAAATGAATGGGATGAAAATTTAAACCCTGTAAGGTTGAGTTTCCTAAGGCAGGAAGCGAGGACAGCTGAGAACTGAAATCTGGTTAATGGGGACAGGTCCTGGTGGATAAAAAAGGAACCATCATATGAGGGGCGTACCCTCAAGAATTTTGATACGAGCGTAACTGGACAAATTCTCTGATCCGGTGATCTCTCTAGCGACACCCATTGACCGTTACCCAGACCAAAAGTCTTTGATCTGCATATAAATACCCGAAGGCTGTCGGCACCCAAGACTATATGTTCTAATAATAGAAAAGAAGGTGACGACCTATTACGTGCCGTACACTCACCGATCCTTAAAGCACCAAAGAAAGTGACAGAAAATGCTGCCCTAAACAGCCATACTTCGAAATCAGAAGTACAAACCACCTCAAGAACGTATAACAGTCTAATCAATAAATCCACTGAAATAGGCCGGCGACTGTCCCTTGAAGGGGCTGATTTACGGAATCCTTTAAGAATCTGTTTAACCTGAAAAAATGAAGTAAGTGCTGGCCTGTCATAAAACTTTAAAAAGAAAGATACTCCAGCTACTATCTTGCTGACCGAGCCAGGACTCATTCCGGCCTCTATCATGGAAGACAAGAAGGCTAATGCGACAATACCATTCACCTCCAGTACCTCGACACCTTGCCTGGAGCAGAAAGAGCCCCATCTGGACCACGCCAAACCATACTCCTGCCAAGTTTTCGGTGCCAGTGAATTTTGAAGATGACCAGACATCAGTCCCATATCAAGCCCCAGAGGAAATCTGGGCATGGGGTGCCTACCGGATCCGCCGCAGGTGCCAATTCCCGAAAACGCTGGAACTGAGAACGAGATAAGGCGTCAGCTATATCATTATCTAGGCCGGGTAAGTAACTTGCCTTCAGCCAGATATTAAAATGAAAACAATGTAAAACCACAAACCGCAGAAGTTTGACCACCATTTCTGACTTAGATGATAGCATATTTATAGCAAACAGAACGCCTTTGCTATCCGTATGCACTAGCACCCTTCGGTTCTGGAAAAATTCTTTCCATACTACAATGGCGACTACCACTGGAAACAACTCTAGCAGGACTATATTCCTCAGCACTTCCTCCTGATGCCAGCTGGAGTGCCACTTTGAAGCACACCAACTACCGTTTAAAAAGGCCCCAAAACCTGACGACCCAGCCGCATCTGTAAAGAAGTTCAATTGAAAATCGTCCGTAAGCGATTTTTGCCACACAGTGGCACCATTGAAATTGGATAGAAAAGAATCCCAAACCTTTAAGTCCTCCTTTATATTTGATGACAAGTGAACATGCGAATAAGGAGACTTCAATTTACTAGTGGCCAAGGCAAAACGTCTTGAAAAAATTCTGGCAATTGGAATTACCCTGGCTGCAAAAGCAAAAAGCCCCAATAGGGATTGAGCTTCTTTCAATAATACTTTACGTTTAGATAAAAATAAAGAGATCAATAACCTCATGCGGCTCAACTTCCCTTCTGGCAATCTAAACTCCATTCGCTCTGAGTCAATCGTGATGCCCAAGAATTCAATTGTACAAGATGGGAGCACTGTTTTCTCATGAGCGATAGGAATACCAAAAGAATCGCATGTCAGAAAAAAGGTATTTAGTGACCTGGCACATAACTGTGAGCCTCCTGGACCTACGAACAAAAAATCATCTAGATAGTGCAACAGGCCCCCGTCCGGTATGGACTGCGCTACTACCCAATGTAAGAAAGTAGAAAAAGCTTCAAAATAAAACATGACAAAGAAAAACCCATAGGCATGCACTTATCAAAATAAAACTGGTCCTGAAAATGAAAACCCAGGGAATTAAAACCCTGCGGATTAACGGGGAGCAATCGGAAAGCGGACTTGATATCCGCTTTTGCCAATAAAGCCCCCTGCCCAAACTTACGCAATAGCAACAGTGCCTCATCAAATGATGCATAAGACACAGGGGCCAGAACCCCTGCTACTTCATCATTCAATGAACCATCCGTTGGGTAAGATAAATGGTGTATGAGGCGGAAACTCCCCTGCTCCCTCTTGGGAACAATACCCAAGGGGGAGAGGCGAAGGTTCTTAAAAGGCGGTAGTTCAAAAGGGCCTGCTACCCTGCCTTCAGCGATTTCTTTATCAATTTTCTCTCGCACAATGTCAGGGTGCAGCCTGGCAGAGCGTAAATTCCTCACCATGATGCACCCAGAACCTGAAAAGGAAGGGACCATAAAACCTTCAGAAAAACCCTCAGTTAGCAGCCTGGCCATCATGCGGTCTGGGTATTGATCTAACCAGGGGCGCATGTTTGCTAGCTCCACTGGCGTCTTGGCCCTTTTCTCCTGGATCCCTAGAAACTGCTGCTGAGGTAGATGTTGCTGACCTACGAAAGCATCTATTTGCTGGGTGTGCACCATTGCAGAAAGAGCACTCGTGCCTATACCTGCAATTTGCAAAAAATTTACATTGCCCTTCATTGAAGGCAAAACAGCATCCTTTGCGAAAAGTATTCTGCGGGGGCAGGGCCCTTGGTGCAAACTGCGGTTTCTGTGGCAGCATTAGGTTTAGCCACAGACCCACATCTTTGCAACCCCACTTTAATGTCGGGTGGACGGCTAATTTCTGCCTAAAGTTCTCGTCATATGTGAACCACGCTATGCCCCCAAAGTGGCGAAAAGCTTCAGCGATTATGTCTACATGCTGAAAAAGCCCTGAACACTTTTCAGGAGAACGCTCCCCCAGCACGGCCGCATAAATGCAAAAGGCCTGCAACCAATTTTGAAAAGTTTTTGGAACAGATTTTTTGCGCTCCTCCTCGGATCTTTCTTCAGAACGCTTATCTATTTTAGCAAAAAATTCTTTGGAAGCAGGCAATAGTGACATTAAATCAATAAAATCCCCTTTCCAAATCCTCTCTTTTATAGCATCAGACAAATGAAAACCCAGCGGTGAAATGTCGCAAGGCATAGGTAACCTAAAAGATGACTCTGCTGCTTGCGGAGCGACCACTGATTGATGCATGTGCCTGCCTGTATGAGGCAGCACCTCACTACTGGCTGCCACCTTTGCAGCCCCTTGTTGAGCGGCTGACAATTGCCGCCATACTGGGCTGACCACATCCACCTGCACGCCATTACTGGCTGGCTGTAAAGCACCACATAAGTGTGCCCTTCTGGAAACACCGATATCATTTTTGTCCTGAAAAGCACCAAGATATTGTGCGTCAATATTATTTTTAAAACCACCAAACGTGGCGTTCTGCAAAATAGCACCAGACCGTTGTGCCCCTTTAAACTCATTGTCACTCTCAGAAAAGGAGAAAGCACCAGACATATGTGCACCTGTATCAATATCCATACCAGCACCAGTTGTGTGCAAACCCTGTAAATTACTAGCATGTACATTTTTTACACCAGTACCACCCGTGTGTACCCCTTTAAGCTCATTCACAAGGCTTGACAATGATGACATTAATGAATGCAAATTATCAACAGGGATGCTATAGCAAGTCTCACCACTAGGCGAACTCCTCTCCTTCAGGCTGCTGGAAGCTGCAGGCAGACCGCACTTCTCCTGATTTGAGATGTCCTCAGTGGGATGGATGCTGCTGGCTCTCTCCTTCTTCCGAGGGACAGGGGAAGCAGAGGATTTAGCCTTCTTCTTGCCTCTGGGTTGGCGCGGACTGTGCATGGTGGCTGTGGGCTCCTCCATCTTTGCCTCTGGGATGATGCTAGCC
Source organism: Lithobates sylvaticus (assembly GCA_028564925.1). NCBI lineage: Eukaryota > Metazoa > Chordata > Amphibia > Anura > Ranidae > Lithobates > Lithobates sylvaticus. The sequence continues at coordinate 195,320,399 of CM053036.1, read as the reverse complement.
ATATCAGGGGGTGGATCAGGCGTGGTAACGGTCGGACCGGCCTCCAGGCATTTCAACAGCCAAACTTCTCCTCCTAAGCCTTCTGCTTTCTCGATAAGGCGGCGTAGCAGCGATTCGCGCTCCCTTGAAGTTTCCTGCTCCATCATGTCGTTCCGCAGGGGTCCCGGTCTCGCTTCCAGGATAAGGTACGGCCGGACTGTTCCTCCTTAAATGTCCCGAAATTCGCGGGCTTTTAGCGCGCCCGCCGCTGTCCACCAACCAGGCGCTGTTGCTAGCCTGCTGTATCCTCCAATAGCAACCTGCGGATTATAGCACAGTATTCCCCCCCTCATGCTCTCCCATGTTTGCCCTGCATATAGCAGGGCATGTTAGCCTTTACTTGCGGCGTTCCCAGTGCGTGTAGGTTAAGGAGATATTTCTTGGACCTACAGGTAAGCTTAATGCGGCGTACACACGAAGGGACAATCCCGCGGATCGAGACCCCCAGACGACGACGAAGAAGGTAGCCGGACTCCTCCGCTCGTGAAAGAGCTAGGTAAAAGAGCAGAAGAGAGTGGAGGAGTCCGGCGAGAAGACCCCCAAGACGGAAGAAGACCCCCGGAGCAGTGCAATAAAATATTTTTTCAAAAGTGTGTGTGTTTTTGTACTTTACATTTTACACCTTAGGTGAATGGGTAGGGGTACATCGTACCCCATACTCATTCACATAGGGTGGGGGGCCGGTATCTGGGGGCCCCCTTATTAAAGGGGGCTCCCAGATTCCGATAAGCCCCCCGCCCGCAGACCCCGACAACCAACGGCCAGGGTTGTCGGGAAGAGGCCCTTGTCCTCATCAACATGGGGACAAGGTGCTTTGGGGTGGGGGGGCCGCACGGCCCCTCTTTCCCCAGGGCACCCCCCATGTTGAGGGCACGTGGCCTGGTACGGCTCAGGAGGGGGGGGGGGGCGCTCGTTCGTCCCCACCCCTTTCCTGGCCTGCCAGGCTGCGTGCTCGGATGAGGGTCTGACATGGATTTGGGGGGAACCCCCACGCCGTTTTTTTGGCGTGGGGAGTCCCTTTAAATCCATGCCAGGTCACGGAGCTAGCGCGGCGGCATTTACTGCCTACGCTAGCTACGTAACCTGAAGTTACGTTCGAAATGAACGGACTGCTCCGTGTGTGGGCAAGTCCGTTCATTTTCAAAAGTCCCGCGGACTTTTGGCCGGCGGATTATCCGCCGGAGAAGTCCGTGCGTGTGTGGGCAAGTCCACACGCTCGGAAAGTCCAGCGGACCCAGCTGGAAAGTCCGGCGGGATTGTCTGCTGGACTAAGTCCGCCGGCAAAAGTCCGCACGTGTGTACGCGGCATAAGGCTTACCTGTAGGTCAAAGTGGTCTGTAAAGCCCCATACACACGCGCGGATTATCCGAGGATCATGTCCGTCGTACTTTGTCCGATGTTGGTTTTGCGTACACACGGTCGGACAAAGTTGTCGGAAAATCCGATCATTCTGAACGTGGTGACGTTCGTTGCGTACGACGGGACTACGTAGAGGCTAGTAGACAATAGCTTTGGTCTTGTAATGTGATCTGAGCATGCGTAGCACTTTGTCCGTCGGAATTCGCTACACACGATCGGATTTGGTGTGATCGGACTTTGTTGTCAAAAAATCTATCCAGCAGGAGATAGGACTTTGTCCGTCGGACAATCCGATGGAAACTGTCCCATGGTGCCTACACACGGTCGGAATTTCCGACAACATTGTCTGATAGGACAGAATCCATTGGAAAATCCGACCGTGTGTATGGGGTTTAAGGGTTTACAACCACTTTAAAACCATATATGAATTTAGTAATCAGATTTACATCTGCTTTTAATTAAAATAACACCTGCATTTTGCAAAGTAATACACAACTAGGGTTGCCACCTCATCCCTTTAAACCCAAACACATATGAATTAGGGCCGGTTCACACTGCTGCGATGTCAGAGTTTGGATGTGATTTGCACCACACTGCAGTGCAAATCACATGCCATCTCTGTGCGATGCAAATTTAGCCATAAAAGTGGTATGGCTGAATTTGCATCAAAGTCGCACAGGACCCTTTTTTTTGTCCGCAGCAGAATCGGATCGTTGCGATATGCGAACTGATTTGGGGGTGTCATTAACTGACACTCTCAGCAGTTCGCATAGGGCAGTATGAACTGCCACCGGGAAACCTGCGATGCGGGAACTCGCAGTGCATTCGCAGGGTTCCCGCATCGCAGCAGTGTTAACCGGCCCTTATGCAGGTTCTGATGCTAATTTAATGCAGATAAGGCACCAAGTGAGTTTAAATACAACTTTAATCAGCCACAGAACCTCCGTAATTAATATGTGTTTGGTTTTAAAGGGATGAGGTGGCAACCCTACACACAACGGTCCCTCACAATGTGTGCAGCAGGCTGTGCATAACCCTATGAGAATACAAAACACAAAGAACACCTAAAAACTAAGCCTCGGTTCACACTAGATTCAGTGGGATGCAAATTCCACACCGCATCAAAATCGCCATCCGTTCATATGAACCGTTTGCAGAGTGTATGTTAAGGACACCCGAAATCGGTTTGCAAAATGCAGTGCGATTTGCAGAATTGGATTGTATGGGTGTGAGCAAAAAAGGGTCCTGAACGAGTTTGGTGCAAATGCGGTGCGATTTGAGCCATACAACTCCATAGCTCAAATCGCATCCCAAAGACACTGCATGTAATTTGTGCAGGAATGTGCTGCAAGTCCTGCACTGCATCAGTGTGAACCTGGGCTCAAAGTCAAATAAACCAGACAGTATACCTCATGCAAGCACCTGCATCACTCACACAAGCATACCCACACACCCAAAGCTCTCTCCTCTCCCACAATACACTAAACAAATGAACCCACCATGAGGAAGCAAAGAAAGATAAACACTAAGACCTCTTTCACACTGAGCCGCCCCGGGTGTCAGTGGTAAAGCGGCGCTATTTTTAGCGTTGTAGTTTTAGCGTTAGTAGTTTTAGCAGCGCTAATCGGTAGCTAGCGGGGAGGTTTTAACTCCTGCTAGCAGCTGAAAAGGGGTTAAATCCGCCCGCAAAACACCACTGCAGCGGTGCTTTGCCGGCGGTGTAGCAGCGCTGCCTCACTGTTTTCAATGGGCAAGGGCGCTTTAGGAGCTGTGAGTTCATCGCTTCTAATATGCTCCAAAGAAGCTGCTGGCAGGACTTTTTCTGACGCCCTGCCAGCGCACCGCTCCAGTGTGAAAGCCCTTGGGCTTTGAAATGAATTTTCCATTCATTTCAATGGGGAGGTGCGATTTTTATTTATTTTTTACTGCACCAAAAATGCAGCAAGCAGAATTTTACAAAACCAGACCTGCAACTGATAAGTGTTATAAGGTCTATAGGATTTCATGGTCATGCGTGAAAAACAAATCAGTGTGAAAGCAGCTTTTAGCCCAGGTTTACATTGAGGGCAGGTTTGAGTTCAGTTGAACTCGCACGATTTCAAACCGGCAATGCAGTCCGACTTCGGGGGCGATTTGACAGACATCTGTGCGGGTTTGTGTACAGATGTCTATTCAAATCGCCCCTGAAGTAGCCACAGGAACTACTTTTGCGAATCGGTGCGGCGCCGCAAAGTAGGTGTCGCACCGCTTCGGACGGCCCGACGTGAACGTGGGCTTAATGTCATGTATCAGTGCAGTTTTCTTTGCGCTGAAAGACAAAAATACACAAAATGTATTTCACATGTCAATATACAAGTATGGTAACTTGAGCATGGCTGCATCAAAATGCAAATTACCACCTATTTAATGGATGCACTCTGTGCTTTGTAATTCCATTTGCATGTATCGTACAAAATGTTATGAAAAATTGTAAGGCCCCTTTCACACTGGGGCGGTTTTCAGGCTGTACAGCGCTAAAAATAGCGCCTGTACACCGCCTGAAAAAAAACGGCCCCATTCACTCCAGTGTGAAAGCCGGCGGGCTTTCACACTGGAGCGGTGCGCTAGCAGGACGGTAAAAAAAAAAAGTCCTGCTAGCAGCATCTTTGGAGCGGTATAGGAGCGGTGTATTCACCGCTCCTACCCATTGAAATCAATGGGACACCGTGGTTTTTCGGCCGCTCGCGGGGGGTAAAACCGCACCGTGAGCGGCCGAATCCCGCGGCTAAAACGCCAGTAAAGCAGCGCTAAATATAGCGCTGCTTTACCGTCTCCGCGGCTCCCGCCCCAGTGTGAAAGGGGCCTAGATGAAAAATAAAAAATGCACATCAACACGTGTTAAACTGAAATTCTGTGAATGAGGTTTGTAAGCCATAACTAATGGTGATTTCTAAGAATCCGAATGCACTTTGTTTTTGTTTCTCTGGTGAACCTGAACTTTCAGGCACATTGCTTGGAGTTTATGGGACTAGTAGGTAAACTGTTGTTAAAGAATGGCATGGAAATCAATACCATAGGTAGCTTGTGCCAATGCTAAAGTCATTTTAAAATACTGTGAGAAATGGTCCAGATGACACAGAAAAAAATACAAATTCTTTTAATGACAGGCTGGGAATAACTTAAAGATGTAAATTTATTACGGAACAGCAGGGCATATGGTTACTGCCAAAGCACTGCTGACATCATCTCCACTTATTTCTTCATTTTCATCTAGTACAGATAGGACACACAGCAGCATCGGCGAAGCTCGTGTGCGTCATCATGGACTGGGTGCCTGAACCCAGAATAGGTAGCCAGCTCACGACCACTGAGGTGGACCAGGATGGAGGTGTGGGATCCAACCTGTAACACCGGATTGCAGCAGGACAATGCTGGTTCTACTGGGCAAGTGACTGAGAAATGAAGACAAGCAGGTTAAAAATAAAAATTTCAGGGGAAAGATTGAAGTTCCACTTTAATCTACAAACTCAGTATCTGTTTTTTTTTAAAGCAATCGTTATCTTTTTAGATCCTGATTTTATTTTCTGTGATTTCCATGCATATATTTAAAATAAACCTCTTGGCCTCTAAGCGTGCACCACTTATATGTCTTGGGGCCCGTGCACACACAGCTGTAATGGATTAACTCTAAGCAGGATCTTGGGTGCATAATCAGTAAGTAATTAAATCAGCTGCTGAAAGTGCCTAAGAACTGAGAGTTTAAAGGCAGGATCATGATATTTTATTAAAAGCTGCAAATTTAAAAATGATAAAAATTATATTAAAGCGGTTGCATACCAGCAGGAAAAAAAAAACTACTAGCATACTAGCTCATTATGAAATACTTACCTTAGAATGAGGCGTCTGTATTTAATCCCGGTCCACGCCGAGGGAGCTAACATTTTGCCCAACGTGTCTTCCAGGTTCGCAGCTCTGGCGCTGTGAGTGGCCGGAGCCGCGATGACATCACTCTCTGACGTCAGCGGCTGCATGCAAAGTGAATATCTCCTAAACCATACAGGTTTATGAGATCTACATTTTACATACAGGTAAGCCTCATTATAAGCTTACCTGTAGGTAAAAAATAAGTAAAGTAAAAATAATAATTAGAGTATACAACTGCTTTAACATATTAAAGACAAAAAAAAAAAAAAATAAACCCTGCAAGGCAAAGGCATAATGAGCTAGTATGCTAATTTAAAGCAGATAAGGCACCAAGTGAGTTTAAATACCACTTTAATCAGCCACAGAACCTCCGTAATTAATAAGTGTTTGGTTTTAAAGGGATGAGGTGGCAACCCTACACACAACGGTCCCTCACAATGTGTGCAGCAGGCTGTGCAGAACCCTATGAGAATAATACAAAACACAAAGAACACCTAACAACTAAGCCTCGGTTCACACTAGATTCAGTGCAATGTGAATTCCACACGGCATCGAAATCGTGATCCGTTCATACGAACCGTTTGCGGAGTGTATGTTAACGACACCCCGAAATCGGTTTGCAAAACTCAGTGCGATTTGCAGAATTGGATTGTATGGGTGTGAACAAAAAAGGGTCCTGCACGAGTTTGGTGCAAACGCGGTGCGATTTGAGCCATGCAACTCCATAGCTCAAATCGAATCCCGGTGACACCGCACGGAATTTGTGCAGGAATGTGCTGCAATTCCTGTGCAAGTCCTGCACCGCATCAGTGTGAAGACAAACACTAAGACCCCTTTCCCACTGAGCTGCCCCGGGCGCCAGTGGTAAAGCGGCACTATTTTTAGCGCCGTTTTACCGTAGTTTTAGCAGCGATATTCGGTAGCTAGCGGGGAGGTTTTTACCCCTGCTAGCTTCCGAAAAGGGGTTAAATGCCACTGCAGCGGCGCTTTGCCGGCGGTATAGCAGCGCTGCCCCACTGTTTTCAATGGGCAAGTGCGCTTTAGGAGCGGTGAGTTCACTGCTTCTAATGCGCTCCAAAGAAGTTGCTGGCAGGACTTTTTCTGATGCCCTGCCAGCGCACCGCTCCAGTGTGAAAGCCCTTGGGCTTTCACACTGGAGTGAATGGAGCCGCTGTTTCAGGGTGCTTTTTTAACGCTATAGTGCCTGCAAAGCGCCTCAGTGTGAAAGGGGTCTAAGCAGACATTTGGGAGGTAGAGACATCAGCCCATTGAAATGCAGAGATGTCAAGCTAGGGCTGCCATATTTTTTTCCGGGCAAGCCCTACCTGTGTCTATCTTATATTTAGGGAGAGCAGAGCTCAGGCATGCAATGGGTTTTAATGTGGAAATGATTTACAGCCACCTAATCACTTCCACAGGCTGTTTCCCACCTGCCATATATCCCATGCTCTGCTGTTCTACTGGCAGACCTGGGACCAGCATGGCAGGTGTCTGTCAGTAGGTAGAATGAAGAGTAACCAGTCCATTTGCTGATCTCTCCTCCAGCAAATGAACACAGAAGCAACGTGTATTACATCACTTCTGGGTTCATCTGTCACTTTCCTGGCTCCTGTGACTGGGAAGCAAACTAATGGAACACAATGGGGGTTATTTACTATAGGCAAATCCACTTTGCACTACAAGTGCACTTGAAATTTGACTGAAAGTGCACTTGGAAGTGCAGTCGCTGTAAATCTGAGGGGTAGATCTGAAATGAGGGGAAGCTCTGCTGATTTCATTATCCAATCATGTGCAAGCTAAAATGCTGTTTTTTTTTTTATTTTCCTTGCCTGTCCCCCTCGGATCGACAGCGGCTACACTTCCAAGTGCACTTTCAGTGCAATTTCAAATGCACTTTGCGCCTGTAGTTTGCACTTGTAGTGTAAAGTGGATTTGCCCATAGTAAATAACCCCCAGTGGAAGGCAGGAGAGACATTAGGATTCTAATAGACCCCCCATTTCTAAATAAAGAGAATCAGAGTCACAGTAAAATGTGACATAAATGTAGCGCCGACAATTTTCTAAAGTGTGCGCTATAATGTAAATTTAGTTTTTTCCAGAACTGTAACGGAGTTCTGGGGGTTAATTGTACAGGTTTTTACTTTGGCATCAGTTTGGCTGGGCTGTACTGGAGTTCTGCCTGGTCATAGGTGCAGTGAGAACCAAGCCTGGTTGGATGTGTTTGGCTCTGAGAAAGATTGGTACCTATCAGTGGGTGCGACTGGCCCCGCTGTGAAGTCTGGGAAGGGGTATTTTGAGATGCTGAAGCTGATTCCTGGTTCCGGCTCGGACCAACCCCGTGAGGGGTCCCGGACCCAGGAGTGTTTGCCACCCCGTAAGCATGGTCACCCTGACCAGTCCCAGAGGCCCATATGGTCTAGGGTGGGGATCCGTCCGTTCCCGAGCCTCGGCCCAGTAACTGAAGGAGGATTCGGAGGTGTCACGGTGTGCTTTTGGCATTGGAGAGACACAGCAACTCGTACAAGCGACCAGGGGAGGACTCTTCGTAGGAGGGCCAAGAAGCTGCCTGCCCGGTAAGAGCCTGGGAGCTGAAGTTTTATGGACACTAGTGAATCCGCATTTCTTACGGTATCGCCAAGGTGGCTGAAAGGTCCAGGTACCGTGGGAAAAGTTCCTAATTTATCTTCAGTTACAATCTAGTCTGTGGCAGAGACTTTGCTAATTCTGAGTCACAAACTGGCTGCTAAATCTGCAGTTAGAGGTTTATCCAGCAGTGAAGCGCCCAGTTGCAAGTGGCTATTCTCTGGGCTAAAGAGACATTCATTTGATGTCAGCAGTTCTGAAGTGCCTGAGCTTCTACTTGGTCCTCCCTTTCAGAAAATTTTGAAAATATACACAGTTGGCAAGGGGGTGACTTAATCTCCGGGCCTAAAATTAGCATTTTAACATGTGTGCAAATCATGGAAAAAACCCTGGTAGACAAGTGGATAAATGATTAATTCTTGTGACTGTTTGGTGAACGTCGCATTCACTGCTTTATAAACATACCCCTCGAAGCGTATGCATAGCCCAAAGTTTATTCAATAGAACATGGAAGGGTAATACACTTGTCAGTTTATTTTTTGCTATCTATATCCTGTTGGAGAGATTTTCCATCATTCTCTGTCCAAGGGACATGTTACATGGCACAGTGGGATGATGTTATCAATAGTGACTCAGTGATTTGGCAGACAGAAGGCTAAAGTATGTCAACTAGGCAGATATTGGAAATTTGCCAAGGATTTCAAAAACTATTAGGGCTCATTCACACAGGTGGCGCAGGGGGTTGTAAAAGCAGGTGATTAAGCCTCTTTTTTGGGTGCCCCCGACCACCCACCTAACCAAGGGGCGGCATCAGGTCAAAACGTAAAAAGGCGTGTCACATTCGGCAGGTGGTACCATTCCCGAAGCCTCTAGGTTAATATAGGCAGTGAAGAGGTGACAAAACACACTGCTTGTTCCAAACAAACCATGCGATTCGGCACTGTGTCGCTTTAACTGACAATTGCGCGGTCGTGCGACGTGGCTCGCCAAACAAAATTGGCGTCCTTTTTTCCCCACAAATAGAGCTTTCTTTTGGTGGTATTTGATCTCCCCTGCGTTTTTTATTTTTTGCGCTATAAACAAAAAATGAGAGCGACAATTTTGAAAAAAAATGCAATATTTTTTACTTTTTGCTATAGTAAATATCCCCAAAATATAAAAAAAAAACATTTTTTTTCCTCAGTTTAGGCCGATACGTATTCTTCTACATATTTTTGGTAAAAAAAAACACAATTAGCGATTATTGATTTGTTTGCGCAAAAGTTATAGCGTTTACAAAATGTAGGGGGCGTGGCTTGACATTGGACATCCCTAGGGGATAGTTTTATAGCATTTTTTTTTTTTTACTAGTAATGGCGGCGATCAGCGATTTTTATTGTGACTGCGACATTATGGCGGACACATCGGACATTTTTGGGACCATTGTCATTTATATAGAAATCAGTGCTATTTAAATGCATTAATTCCTATGTAAATGACACTGGCAGTGAAGGAGTTAACCACTAGGTTTAGTGTCACTTTAACCACTCAAGGACAGCCTCCTGCACATTTACGTCGGCAGAATGGCACGACTGGGCATATCAACGTACAGGTACGTTGCCCTTTAAGAGCCCAGCCGCGGGGAGCTGGCGACCCGGTCCTCAGCTCTGTGGCCGCAGGACCTGATCGCTGCTGGTGTCCCGCGATCGGGTCACAGAGCTGAAGAACGGGGAGAGGTATGTGTAAACAAACCTCTCCCCGTGCTTCCTAGTGCGACTGACACTGTTCGTCTATTCCCTGTCATCGGGAAAGATGATCAGTGATGTCGAATGTCAAGCCACGCCCCCTACAGTAAAAAAAAATACAAACGTCACACTTAACCCCTCCGCGCCCCCTAGTGGTTAACTCCTTCACTGCCAGTGTCATTTACACAGGAATGAAAGCAAAGGGGGACTGTTTAAAGGCCACCCAGCGCATGGGACTGTGCCAGAATGAAAGTTTCAAGTTCCCCCCCGTGAAGGTTTATGGCAGTTAACTGCAGGGGGCGGAGCCCATTTCATTCAGTCAGGTATAGCACTAGTCAGGTAACCAATAGGGTGTAACATATCTGGGGTCCCAGGTCAGCTGACCTTTGGGAATCTTCCAGAAGGTAGAATCACCTGACCCCCTGGAAGCTTCTAGATTGGGCAAGAAGCTATATAAGGCAGTGCATCAGGCATAGGGGCTGCCAGTTCCTCAACACATCCACCTAAAGGGGGGAATCGCCCCCCCCCCTTGTTGCGGCCTTATAATATTATGTGGTTTTATTACTATCCTTTGCTCTAAAGGAGTGGTTATTTAAAAGTTGGTTATAATTTCATCAACCTGAGTCGTAGTGGCTGGGTTGTTATTGGAAGTTGGTTGAGTAAACAGTTTATTTGTGATTTCATTTATCTATCTATGAATATTATACAAATAATAAAGACTGCGGCCTAGTTTTACTCCACCATGTTGATGTTGTCTGTCTTTATTTATTACAGTGTTATTCAGTTCATTTAAATAGCACTGATTGCTGTATAAATGACAATGGTCCCAAAAATGTCCGATGTGTCTGCCATAATGTCGCAGTCACAATAAAAATCGCTGATCGCCGCCATTACTAGTAATAAAAAAAAATATTAATAAAAATGCTATAAAACTATCCCCTATTAACGCTATAACTTTTGCGCAAACCAATCAATAATCGCTAATTACGATTTTTTTTTTTTTTTACCAAAAATATGTAGAAGAATACGTATCCCCTAAACTGAGGAAAAAACTTTTTTTTTTTATATATTTTTGGGGGATATTTATTATAGCAAAAAGTAAAAAACATATTGCATTTTTTTTTTAAATTGTCGCTCTATTTTTGTTTACAGCGCAAAAAAGAAAAACCGCAGAGGTGATCAAATACCACCAAAAAAAAGCTCTATTTGTGGGAAAAGAAGGACACCAATTGTCAATTAAAACGACGCAGTGCCGAATCGCAAAAAGGGCCTGGTCCTTTGGCTGCAAATTGGTCTGGGGCTTAAGTGGTTAAGCATTCAGGTGGCTGAAACTCCACACCTGCAGCTCCAAAATGTACAAGCCCCTTTGCAGGAATCATGGCTTGCAGGCAGCAAGGTGCAATGGGATATATAGTTCTTATGCAGCGATGACCCCCGAAGGAGCCAATGAAAATGAACTGGGTCCCCCTTACCTGTTTAGAGGCTGCCTGCCCTATTTCCAGTTCCGGTAGCACACCAACAAACTTAGGCTTCAGTTTAAGCACTACAGCCCCAGAAAATTTCCCCCCTTATTGACCAGGATATTGTTTGTGATGCGGCACTGCGTCGCTTTAACTGACTGGCGTTGTACCCAAACAAAATTTCCCCCACAAATAGAGCTTTCTTTTTGGTGGTATTTGATCACCTCTGCGTTTTTTTTTTTTGTGCTATAAATAATTTTGAAAAAAAAAAATATATATATTTTTTACTTTTTGCTCTAATAAATATCCCCAATTTTTTTTTTTTTAAACAAAATTCCTCATCAGTTTAGGCCAATCTATATTTTTCTACATATTTTTGATAAAAAAAAAAAAAACACAATAAGCGTATATTGATAGTTATAGCATCTACAAAATTGGATATATTCATGGCACTTTTTATTATAACTTTTTTTTTTTTACTAGTAATGGCGGGGTTCAACAATTTTTAGCGGGATTGCGACATTGTGGCAGACAAATCGGACACTTTTTTGGGACCAGTGACATTTATACCCACTCGTGGGACTGAAAAGTTTTATACTTAAGCTAGGATCACCCTTGAAATATTTCTATATCGCTATCATATCTCCTCTGAATCGTCTCTTCTCCTAGGAGAATAATTTCAGCTCTTGTAGTCGTTCCTCATAATTGAGGTCCTCCAGTCCCCATATTAATTTAGTTGCTCTTCTCTGGACTCTCTCCAGCTCCAGCACATCCCTTCTGAGCATTAGTGACCAGAACTGAACAGAATACTCCAGGTGCCGCCGAACCAGAGTTTTATAAAATGGCAGAATTATGAAGCAATGGAGATTTTTTTTTTAAAGTAATATTGTCAAAAATAACTATTGTTTATATTGTAGTTACATTTATTGTCATTTATACAGCAATCAGTGCTATTTAAATGCACCGATTCCTGTGAAAATGACACTGGCAGTGAAGGAGTCAACCACTAGGGGGCGGGGAGGGGTTAAGTGTGTGTGTGTGTGTGTGTGTGTGTGTGTGTGTTTTAACTGTAGGGGGGCATGGCTTGGCTTCTGACGTCGTTTTCGTGTTGTGCTATAAAAGAAAAAAGACTGAAAATTCTGTAAAAAAAAAAAATGCATTTTCTTTGTTTTTGTTATAAGATTTAGCAAATTAGTAATTTTCCTTATACATTTTGGCCAAAATTTATACTGCTACATATCTTTGGTAAAAAGAACCCAAATTGGTGTATATTATTTGGTCTGTGTGAAAGTTAGAGTCCACAAGCTATGGTGCCAATCTCTGAAAATTGATCACACTTGAAGTACTGATGGCCTATCTTATTTCTTGAGACCCTAACAAGCCAGGAAAGTACAAATACTCCCCAAATGACCCCTTTTTGGAAAGTAGACATTCCAATGTATTTAGTAAGAGGCATGGTGAGTTTTTTGAAGTCTCACAATTCTTTGCAAAAGTAATATTTTCTTTTTTTCACAACATTGTCATATTAGCAGGTTATTTCTCACACACAGCATAGGCATACCACAAATTACACCCCAAAACACATTCTACTACTCCTCCTGAGTATGGCGATACCACATGTGTGAGACTTTCACACAGCCTGTCCACATACAGAGGCCCAATATGCAGGGAGCACTATCAGGCGTTCTAGGAGCGTAAATTACACATATCATTTCTTGACTACCACTTGCACTTTTGAAGGCCCTGGAGCACCAGGACAATGGAAACGCCCCAAAAATTACAAAATTTTGGAAAGAAAACAAACACCACAATGTATAATCTATGAGGCATATGTGTCATTTTTTTTTCTACAAGTTTTTGGAAAATGCGGAAAGAAAATGAAACCTCCTTTTTTTTACACAAAGTTGTCCATTTATACAATATTTCTAACACATAGCATGTATATACCAAAAATGACACCCCAAAATAGATTCTCCTACTCCTCCTGAGTATGGCGATACAACATGTGGAAGACTTTTCCACAGCCTGGCCACATACAGAGGCCCAACATGCAGGGAGCACCACCAGGTGTTCTAGGGGCATAAATGTCAAATCTAATTTGACTACCTCCAGGGGGTCCCCGACTTACGAACGCCCGACCTACGAACATCCCCTACTTACGAACGGGGCGCTGCGGGACCCTCCGCCATTTTTCGCCGTATTCCGGCCCTTCTGCGCAAGCGCGGCCATACGGAGCCTCGGAAAATGCCGGAAAACTTCGGAAATGTCCGTAATTTGCCGCTCATGCGCAGAACGGCATTAAATGGAACATCGGAAATGTCCGTATTTGTCGGTCTGCGCATGCGCGGCCGACTTACAAACATTTCCGACTTCAGAACAGGCGGGCAGTCCCTAACGAGTTCGTAACTCGGGGACCCCCTGTATTACACTTTTGTGAGACACTGATGGGCACTGTGACAGACCTAGCCGGGACACGGGCTTTTTGAGAGGACTACATGCTAGCCTCCTGCCAGCTGATTACGGGCCCCCCAAAATACACTCTCTGTATATGCATTTGGCATTAGAAATAGACTAGCATCTGACAGCTTGTATCCCATTCAATGTCATGAACTCAAGCCACCTGTCTATTGTGTAAATGAGGCTGGTCTGGCTTGTAAGGTGTATTCCACACAATGTTGTTGTGCTAATTAGCCCTGTGTTACTGTTTATGTTAATATATGTTGAATAGTCATTCCAATTAACTAGGAGCCTTAAAGTCTGACCCTGAAAAGCCTTTTCAGGCAGTCAACTAGTCTGGGCAATGATTAAGATAATTAGCTCATGCTAATTAGGTTAGCTTTTAATCATCTGGCTATATATGTGTGTGAAATGTCAAATTAAGCATTCCTGATTTACCCCAAGAACTAGTGCCGTCTAATTCTTGGGGGTTCCTATAACCAGATCCATTGGACTCATGTTCCAGGACTTAGGAAGCATTTACGGCGGACACCTTGAGTACAGGATCCGTCACATTGTTGGCAAGCAGTGGGATCATACTTCCTGCAGTCTGGGACATCCAAACCTCCACCTGGATCCAAGGTCCGGATAGCAGGAGAGGAGGAGAGGTACAGATACCAGCCGCCATGGAAGAAGAATTCAGGAGGAGGTTGCGAGAGATGCAGCTACAGCACAGAGGATCAGTATCAGAGCAGGTCCTGCTGGGATGGTTTGATTCTATTCGCTGCGAACTCTGGAAGGAAGCGCTAGCCTGTGAGCGGCGTCACCAGGGAAAAGTTCTCCCCTCCAACCAGGAAAGGTACTGGTCGCAGTATGGATTGCGGGTGCTGTTTTTGGGAGAAAAACCGCACAAGGAGCAGACAGCTGAATTAAGCAGGCTGATCTGGGCAGAGATGAAGCTGGATGAGAGTTACAGAGCCCTCCGGTGGCATGTATCCCAAGCATGTCCTTGGATAGCAGATGACAGCCCAACGGAAGGCTTAAGCTACGGCGGCCTGGGACTGTTGTATGTGAAGCTGACAGGGGACTCTAACTTTGGGAGTGATTTGGAGTGGCGGTTGGATGAAATCATGGATTTCAGAAAAGGGCTACTGAACATCTCGGAAGTGCACTGGGCACTGGAACATTTGGAGTTTCTGGCCGATCAGGAATGGGAGCTGGAGATCGCCTACAGACGGCTGCTAGACTCTGCTCAGTGCCAGGGCTGGGCTCCCTTTGCCTGGGACTATCAAGAAATACCAGTGGACAACTCTGGTCTGGCTGAAGAGTCAGCAATGTGGCAGAGTAACAGTGTACTTTGCCAACCTGCCCCTACAGCTATGGACGCAGAGGTCTTATGGCGGATGCAGCAAGTGCTGACTGACCTTGATGATCCTGTTTCTGCATGGGATGATCTTGGATGGAGGAATGTGCCTGTCCAGCAGCATGCCAGGGAATCGGCAGTGGAAAATCTGGAAATTGACACCCCAGAAGCTGAAGTGCTGACAACAGGGCAGAGCTCTGCTAGCCTCTGCTCAGCACTGATAGCATCTTCTGGGTTCCATGGACAGGAGATGGTGAATCTCTATCCCGAGACACCAGTTGCAGAAACTGGGGATTTGATAGACTTTTCCGCTGAGGAAGAAGAACCTGATGAGCCTCCAGCAGAAGAGCTGGTATTAGGGCCAAACTCCACTGTGCTCTGCCCAGCACCAACAGCAGTATCTGTGGAGTTACAAGGAACTTCCCCAGCTGAAGCGCTGGTCACCGGACAGAGGGTCCAAGACCTCTGCCCCACACCTGTGGCAGTTCCGGAGGCCCAGGGTGAGAAGGTGGTGGTCACTCCCGAGCAGCAGCTTGGGACCCAAGGAGAGAATGCAATCTGCACTTCACAACTGCAGCTTGATCTGGTGTCGGTGGATGGGCCTGTGGTCTCCACTAACAGAAAACCAGCAGAAATGCTGGCAACCGGGCAGAGTGCTACCAACCCCTGCCCAGCATCGGTAACAGCTGCGGAGTTCCAGGGAGCTGGGGCAGTCGGCCTCTCTCCCCAACAGTTAGCTGGAGCAGATGATGTAGGGAAGCTCCTACACCCAGCTGAACTGCTGGCAACGGAACAGAGCGCTGCTGGCCTCTGCCCGCAACTAAAACAGGACAGATTTCCTGTAAAGGTGGATGGGAATGCAGTCTCCACCAGTATAACCCAGGGATGCTGGGCGGTCGGCCCAGATCCCCAACAGCAGGATGGAGTGAGCCCAGTCACCCTGTCTTCTCTCCAGCGGCTGAAAAGACTCCAGGGAGAAGGGCCAGTCCAGGCCTCTCCCCAGCGGCAGATATGTTCTATGAGAGAGGCAGAGGTTGGCTGGGTGAGTAATACTCTGTTTGAAACAATTTGTTTGGGGTACTGTGTGGGTACAGGCATTAGAGGACTGGAACTATGGACTAACTTCGGAGTCAACCCGTCTGGGGTCTCCTCCTGTGTTAGTCTCCTGCCGAAAGGGGAGAAATGTGACAGACCTAGCCGGGATACGGGCTTTTTGAGAGGACTACATGCTAGCCTCCTGCCAGCTGATTACGGGCCCCCCAAAATACACTCTCTGTATATGCATTTGGCATTAGAAATAGACTAGCATCTGACAGCTTGTATCCCATTCAATGTCATGAACTCAAGCCACCTGTCTATTGTGTAAATGAGGCTGGTCTGGCTTGTAAGGTGTATTCCACACAATGTTGTTGTGCTAATTAGCCCTGTGTTACTGTTTATGTTAATATATGTTGAATAGTCATTCCAATTAACTAGGAGCCTTAAAGTCTGACCCTGAAAAGCCTTTTCAGGCAGTCAACTAGTCTGGGCAATGATTAAGATAATTAGCTCATGCTAATTAGGTTAGCTTTTAATCATCTGGCTATATATGTGTGTGAAATGTCAAATAAAGCATTCCTGATTTACCCCAAGAACTAGTGCCGTCTAATTCTTGGGGGTTCCTATAACCAGATCCATTGGACTCATGTTCCA
>CM053036.1:195279186-195303346 GCA_028564925.1 Lithobates sylvaticus | reverse complement strand
ATGTCTTTTGACCATGAAAATATACCTCCAAGCCCAAATCCCGCATTGGCAAATGGGCTCCATGTTTTAGCAATGTCCCTAGCTTCCTGCTGAAGCTGGCCTCTAGGGGATGTCCCCTTTTATAATCCCCTACCACTCCCATGACAGATAACAAGGATGCAAGGTAACACCATCCCTTAACATGGAGGGGCACCCAGGGATAACACACTTTCCTACAACATACATAGATACTTTGTCCCAATGCAAAAGGTCTCTTAGCGACAATCTCATGAGTGTACTTGTCCTGTGTTGCGATTATAAATTAGTGTAATATAGCACCTACATTTTTTAGAGAAAAAGAAAAGTTATGCAAAGTACAGTTTAACCCTGGGTCAGATATTTGAAACAGTGAGCAGGCAGGGGCAGAGACTCTGGATTCGCACATGAAGATATTAAATATTGACCTGCTGCAGAAAGAGGGGTTAGTCTGTGTCTCATTCCCTAAATTAAAACACCAATCAGGGGAATGACTTCTACCTGCTATTGGAAAGGTAACAATGTTGTTTATGTACAGAGTGGATATGTTCAGGGCCGGTACAAGGGGTGGGCGGAAGGGGCGGATGCCCTGGGCGGAGCAATTTATTGTTGGAAGGGGGCGCAGTGCTGGCAGTGTGCTGTTAAACCAGTGTTGTCGTAAAAAATAGCCGTGACCGTGTCGGCTTTGAAGTGCGCATGCGCAGTTCACGGCAAGCTGCCCGACTCCCGAACTGAGCCGATCCTGTGGCAGGAGCTGGTGATGGTGGTAGGAGCTGGTGGGGCCAGGAGATGGAGGGGGCTGGTGGTGGCAGGAGCTGGTGGCAGGAGGAGCTTGTGGCAGGAGCTGGTGATGGTGGCAGGAGCTGGTGGTGGCAGGAGGAGCTGGCGGTGGCAGGAGCTGGAGGGGGCTGGTGGTGGCAGGAGTTGGAGGTGGCTGGTGGTGGCAGGAGGTGACGGTGGCGGCAGGAGCTGGAGGGGGCAGGAAGAGCTTGTGGCAGAAGCTGGAGGGGGCAGGAACAGCTTGTGGCAGGATCTGATGGTGGCAGGAGGAGCTTGTGGCAGGAGCTGGTGATAGTGGTAGGAGCTGGAGGGGGCTGGTGGTGGCAGGAGGTGACGGTGGTGGCAGGAGGAGCTGGTGGTGACAGGAGGAGCTTGTGGTAGGAGCTGGTGGGGGCAGGTGGTGGCAGGAGCTGGAGGGGGCAGGAAGTGACGGTGGTGGCAGGAGGAGCTTGTGGTAGGAGCTGGTGGTGGCAGGAGCTGGTTGGGGCAGGAAGTGACGGTCGGGTGGCAGGAGGAGCTGGTGGTGGCAGGAGCTGGTGATGGTGGCAGGAGGTGACAGGAGGAGCTGGCGGTGGCAGGAGGTGACGGTGGTGGCAGGAGCTGGTTGGGGCAGGAGGTGACAGTGGTGGCAGGAGGAGCTGGTGGTGGCAGGAGGAGCTGGCGGTGGCAGGAGGTGACGGTGGTGGCAGTAGGTGACGGTGGTGGCAGGAGCTGGAGGGGCTGGTGGTGGCAGGAGGTGATGGTGGTGGCAGGCGGTGACGGTGGTGGCAGGAGCTGAAGGGGGCAGGAAAAGCTTATGGCAGGAGCTGGTGGGGGCAGGAGGAGCTGGTGGGGGCGGGAAGAGCTTGTGGCAGGAGCTGATGGTAGCAGGAGGAGCTTGTGATGGGAGCTGGTGATGGTGGTAGGAGCTGGAGGGGGCTGGTGGTGGCGGTAGGAGCTGGAGGGGGCTGGTGGTGGCAGGAGGAGCTGGTGGTGGCAGGTGGAGCTGGTGGCAGGAGCTGGTGGCAAAAGCTGGAGGGGGCTGGTGGTGGCAGGAGGTGACGGTGGTGGCAGGAGCTGGAGGTGGCTGGTGGTGGCA
This sequence comes from Lithobates sylvaticus, assembly GCA_028564925.1. Classification (NCBI taxonomy): domain Eukaryota; kingdom Metazoa; phylum Chordata; class Amphibia; order Anura; family Ranidae; genus Lithobates; species Lithobates sylvaticus. The sequence continues at coordinate 195,301,473 of CM053036.1, read as the reverse complement.
GGAGGTGACAGGAGCTGGTTGGGGCAGGAGCTGGCTGCCCCCATCACCTCCTGCTTTAACCAGCTCCTGCCACCACCAGCCCCCTCCAGCTCCTGCCACCATATATACTGTGCGAAGGGGCTGCAGCTACAGTTTTGTATTGTTGTATTGTAGTGTTGTATTGTTTTAAGTGTTTTCTGGTTTTGAAAGGACACTGACTCTCTCTTTAAACCGGGGGGGGGGGGGGGGCGCAGTTTGCCATCTTCGCCCTGGGCACCAGATGGCCTTGTCCCAGCACTGTATATGTTAGTCAAGAATACAGGAGGAGTCTCGTTGAGAAAGGAGGAAGTATTTAAAGGTACAGCCAAAAGGGCAATTCGGGCAGTGCTAGGATGTAATTTGCTACATATCCAACATTCTTCATACCCTGATTTTTTTAGCATAAGCATACTTACATTTTAGCAAAAGCATCTTATCAGTAAAACTATCTCCAATCTCTCTCTTGGTTCTAGCTTGTGTCAATATAATGTTCTCTTGTGTGTGTGTGTGTTCCCACAGATACTTTAAATTGCACCCAAATCTTCAGGGTGGTAGATACAGTTAGTGGTGATCCAGGTGGGTAGGAACACTGTCAGAGAGATCAGGATCAGTGGGCAGAATGCCTTGTCAGAAGTCTGTGGTGAAATAAGCGAGGTCATCTTCTCTGACCGGACCTGCTTTCCCAGGAACTCCTTTGTCTGCTTGGACTTATGCTTGAGGGCCTCCTGTATCCAAGATCTTCTTCCTGCTCTTGGGGCTTTGGGCAACCTTTTTCACTCTGTTGGCATGGATCCTCCTGTGGCCTTCCTTATTTTGCCTTTTATTGTTCTGTTCATTCTTTCTACTATCCCTGAGCTTTGAGGGTGTTAGGGAATGTGAAACTTCCGTTCTATCTTGAGAATTTTTTACCAAGTCCTGGCAGACCCTTGATACAAATGCAGGTCCATAGTCTGTCTGAGTTTATAAGAAGTGGGCATCCCCATCGAGGAATGATTTCTTAAACGAGGATCCTTACCACTGTTTGTGCATCTTCTTTTGTGGTTACAAAAAGTTCAACTCATCTTGAGAACCTGTCCACAATTTCCAAAAGATATTCCTGTCTTTTGCCTAGTTTGGGCATGTGTGTGAAGTCAATCTGCAAATGTGTAAAAGGAGTTGTTGGATATATCAAGTGTTCATGTTTGGCCTTGTGTGGGTTGTTCCTGATACATGTGATGCATCTTGCTACATAAAATCGGCCAGGAAAGTTCTGTAATGTAAAAGTCTTTCTCCAATAGTTCACAAGTGGCTTTCCAGCCTCTGTGACCTATTCCATAGAACTGGGAAATAAAAAGTGATGCATAAAAGTGATGCACTAGCTACTGGTATACATGGCTTCCCCTCTTTGCAGAGAAGTCCAGTCTTTGTATCTTTCTGCACACCTATTTTGTCCCAATCTCTGAGATCAGCTTCTTCTGCACATCCTTGCAAATCTGAAATAACCTGATCAAAAAAAAAAAACAACAAACAATTCTGGTGCTAGCATGGGCATTTGGATCTGTGCATTTTGTGAAGTAGCAGCTTGTTTAGCAGCTAATCAGCCAGAGCATTTCCCTTGGCTATCTGTTTGTTGGCCTGTGTATGCTCTGCAGTGTTGTGGAAGATACATCAGACCTAGGTGATGTGTCTTGGTGAATGAGGTTTATGCAATCATGTTGTGGCACAACCTCATTCTGCTCTCCTTTTAATCCTAAAAGGGCATTTGGATTGGTGCTGGTCCTGAAGTGGGAGAAGCATATTTGATGTGCAATTTATTTATTTTTTGGATTGGACAGCAAGATCACCTCATAGCCGCTCAACCTTTGAGCAGACATGTGCTGTGTATGTACATTTTAATACATTGTGGGTGGTGTGAAGTGTAGTGTCGTGCCCCAGAGTGAAAGAAGTGGTCATCTCAACCATCATCCAATAGGATGCTAAAGCTCTGAGACACACAGGCATGCCTTGAACCTGCACCGGAACCATCTTTGAAAAAAAATAGGGCGCAACTTGCCTCCATGCTCCTGAGCGAGGACACCTGACAACATCCTTACAATTTTCCCTTGAAACAAATGAAACAATTTTCCCTTGCAAACAAATGAAACATTTTTCCCTAGTTAGGGAGGCCGCGCCCTGGAGCCATACAGCTGGTGGTGATAATGCAAGATTTATCAGCTCCATCTCCTCCTCCTCCTCCATGCCCTCCTCTGCTAACGTGTCCTATGAACCACCAATATCCCCTAAACATTCAATGGGCTATCCAATGAGTCAGGCTAAAAGATGCCATGAAGTGCTTTAGCTCATCTGTCTAGGGGACAGAAGCCACACCAGAGAAAAGATTCTTTCAGCTCTGCAGGGGTAGGCCCAGAGGTGGTTCATGCCACGTAAGCTTGAGCCAGCAATGGTGGTGTGCAATTGTCAGGGCTGGGCTCAGGCCTTCCTTCTCAGAGCTGGCCGCTCAGCTATCGGCTAATTGACAGCTCCTATCTCTCCACTGTTACTCAGCTGTTAATGATATCCTGCTCATCAGTCCTGCCTACTTAAGCCGTACAGCCCAGAGGATCTCTGCCTTCGCCTTGGTCAACATCACAGAGACTATCTCCTGCATTCCTGTTTAAAGACTTACTTGGCTGACATCTCTTCTGGCTCAGGATCCTGCTTGTTGTTCCACTACATTGATCCCTGACCTTCTGGCTTGGCTGACTATCCGTTCCGGTTACCGAACTTTGGCTAACAAACTACGTTTGTTCTATTTTACTTTTATTATTAAACAAGTGTAGTTTAACTGTACTTCTGTCTCGGTCTGATTCATGGTTTCTGACAGTAGGTGAAGGCCATGAATTCAGAAGATGCAGTCAATCCACCCGCCTCGAGTATTACCTCTATAAGAGGTATGTCTGGTTCCGCTCCGCTTCCCCAGCGATTTGGGGGCGATCCAGTCCAATGCAGAGGGTTTCTCAACCAGGTTGAGATATACTTTGAGATGCTTCCCAAGGCGTTTCCCACGGACAGAAGCAAAGTAGGTTTTGTGATATCTTTGCTTTCTGAGAGAGCCTTGGCCTGGGCAAACCTTCTATGGGAGATGCAAAAACCTGTTTGTTGTCTTGAGTTACCCTGAGTCTGTGGCTTCCTTTAAAAGGGTATTTGACATTCCCACACGCTCCGCTTCTGCTGCCAAGTGCCTCATGTCCATCAGAGTACAAGAACTGTTGCCGACTACACCATTGAATTCCATACTCTGGCAGCAGAGGTTGTGTGGAACAATAAGGCCCTTGTGGCTTTTTCTCATGGTCTCTCGGATGAGGATCTCAAGGATGAGATAGCAGCCCGAGATACACCCACTGAGCTGGAGAAGTTGATCACGTTTGCCATCCTCATTGACTCCAGACTCAGAGAAAGACTCTCTTTTAAGGAGAGCTTGCGGAAGCCTCCTGTACTTTTGTCTCCGATCTTTGCAGTCCCACCCGGGCCTCCCTCACCTCCCATGCCTCCTGGTACCGAGTTGGTCAGTGAAGGTGAACCTTGGGTTTCACGCGTCTCTCTGCGGATGAGAGAACCTTTAGGAGGAGGGAGAGATTGTGCCTTTTATTGTGGCCAGGCAGGTCACTTTTTGAAGTCTTGTCCTACCCGTCCAGGGTACGCCCGAACCTTGCAGTCCTGTCTTGGACAGACCTTAGGTGGTGTTGTTTCATCCCCAGTTATCCAGAAGCATAAGCCACTGGTTTAGGTTACCTTTTCTTGGGCTGATTTGTCCGTCGCGATACAGGCTCTAATCGACTCTGCGGCTGCAGGCCTGTTCATTGATGCTGCCTTTGTATCGAAGCACTCGATTCCGCTGCAGCTGCGTGACACTCCACTTGCCATTGAGGCTCTTGGCGAGAGACCTCTACAGCCTGCCCATGTGACTCATGAGACGGTTCCTTTGTCCATGGCCGTAGGGGCTCTTCACCATGAGATAATCCAATTCCAAGTTATTTCCCTGGTTATTGGTTATCCTTGATTACAGAGGCACAACCCCTCTTTTGATTGGCTGAGGTTCTCTCCTGGTCGTCATAATGCAGAAAGACGTGCATGCTTCTAGAAGGTAGCCAAGGTCCTGTGCACCTCTTCACTCTCCTCCCTGCCGGAGAAGTACCACGATTTTAGCAATGTCTTTGACAAAGGTCAAGCCCATAATTTGCCTCCACACCAGTCGTATGAAAGCGCAATTGACCTTCAACCTGGTGCCATACCCCCCCGTGGCCAGGTTTACCCTTTGTCGGTCTTGAAGGCTAAAGCCATGGAGGAGTATGTTGCAGATGCACTTTCGCACCTCGTAATGCCTTTTGGCCTTTGTAATGCCCCGGCAGTTTTCCAGGAATTTATTAACGATGTCCCCGAGATTTGTTGCAGTTATGTGTGGTAGTTTATCTCGATGATCTCCTCACAGGGCTGTCTTTTCCATGGGGCATGCTGGGCAGTTGCCCGGGGGCCCCACTTGCCTGGGGGGCCCCCACCTGCCCAGCGACCCCAGCCAAGCATCTATGTGTCACCCTTGTTTCAATTTTCTGTGACCGCGTGCTCCGGCCGCCATGTCCAGTCTCCGGCCGGCCGCTGGCGACCTGTGAGTGGGTGAAAGGGGTCATGTGCGGCAGGTGGGGCTGGCCTGTCCTTAATCACGGGAGAGCGGGGCTGGCTTTCACTGTGAGCTATGGCCGCTATCTTCTCCTCCTCCTCTCCGGGTCACCGATCATGTCCCCACCGGGGCATGCAGTCTGTGCCCGATGTCTTCTTCCCCTCCTCTCTGGGTCACCGATCATGTCCCCGCCGGGGCAGGCAGTCTGGCAGTGTGACAGGCGGCGGCGCAGAGGCAAAGTAGATCATGAAAGAAAAAAAGGTAAGAGACTCACTCTTTGTTTGTTTGTTGCTGGCCCGGTGGGGAGTAAATATGGTCTGGGGAGAGGGAGCAGCCATAAAGTCAGTGTATTGTGTATTGTGTAGTGTAGTGTTTAGTGTATTGTGTGTGTGTGTGTGTGTGTGCGCAGTGTATCGTGTGTAGTGTGTGTGTGTGGTGTATTGGTCTGTGGGTAGAGTATTGTGTAGCGGTCTGTGGGTAGTGTATAGAGTATAGTGTAGTTTGTGTAGTAGTGGTCAGTATAGAAATCAGGTAGGGTGGTGTGGTGTGTAGTGGTCAGTGTGTAGTGTAGTGGTCTGTGTGGTGTGTAGTGGTCAGTATAGGAATCAGGTAGGTTAGTGGGGTGTGTAGTGTAGTGGTCAGTGTGGTGTGGTGTGATGTATAGTGGTCATTGGATATAGTGTAGTGTACACAGGGCCCCAGTGCACTGTATTGCCCGGGGGCCTATAATGCTCTTAAGATGGCCCTGTATCCTCATATTTTCCAAGTCCCTGGAGAGCCACCACACAGATGTCTGTTGTGTGCTTTAGAAACTAAGAGAGAACAATCTCTATTGTAAACTGGAGAGGATCTCTGCCTTCGCCTTGGTCAACATCACAGAGACTATCTCCTGCGTTCCTGTTTAACCACTTTCAGACCGGACCAATTTGCAGCCAAAGGACCAGGCCCCTTTTTGCGATTCGGCACTGCGTCGCTTTTAACTGACAATTGCGCGGTCGTGCGACATGGCTCCCAAACAAAATTGACGTTCTTTTTTTCCCACAAATAGAGCTTTCTTTTGGTGGTATTTGATCGCCCCTGCGGTTTTTATTTTTTGCGCTATAAACAAAAATAGAGCGACAATTTTGAAAAAAATGCATTATTTTTTATTTTTTGCTATAATAAATATCCCCAAAAAATATATAAAAAAAACATTTTTTTCCTCAGTTTAGGCCGATACGTATTCTTCTACATATTTTTGGTAAAAAAAAATCGCAATAAGCGATTATTGATCGGTTTGCGCAGAAGTTATAGCGTTTACAAGATAGGGGATAGTTTTATAGCATTTTTATTAATAATTTTTTTTTTATTAGTAATGGCGGAGATCTGCGATTTTTTTTGTGACTGCGACATTATAGCGGACACATCGGACATTTTTGACACATTTTTGGGACGATTGTCATTTTTACAGCAATTAATGCATTGATTTCTGTATAAATGACACTGGCAGTGAAGGGGTTAACCACAAGGGGGCAGTGTAACAGTTAAGTATGCCTAGGGGTGTGTTTTTTACTGTGGGGGGGGCGTGGCTGTCAGCTAGTGAATGCTGATCTCTGCTCCAATCACAGGGAGCAGAGATCGGCGTCACTAGTTGCTAGGCAGAACGGGGAGATGCTGTTTATCTCGGCATCTCCCCGTTCAGCCGCCCCGTGAGACGATCGCGGGGGTCCCCGCGGCGATCGAGTTCGCGGGGACCGCGATCGGACTCACGGGGGTCCCGACCGGCGCGCTCCCGATGGCACAGACAGGCTAAAGGAGGGACTTGTATATACGCCCTCCTGCCTGTACGTGCCATTCTGTCGACGTATATCGTCGTGCGCCGGTCGGCAAGTGGTTAAAGACTTACTTGGCTGACATCTCTTCTGGCTCCAGATCCTGCTTGCTGTTCCACTATATTGATCCCTGATCTTCTGGCTTGGCTGCCTATCTGTTCTGGTTACCAAACTTTGGCTATGTTTTGACTATGTTTGTTCTATTTTACTTTAATTAATAAACAAGTGTGATTTAACTGTACTTCTGTCTCGGTCTGATTCATAGCTTCTGACAGCGATAATGACACTAACCTCCTGTCCGCCCTTCGACAGGGAAAGTTGACACATGTGCCATTCCTGTCCTTAATCTGGTGGTGCAGCATTTCTTAAATAGGTACCCAGGGTTGCAAGATCTTCTAAAGCAGGCCAGAAGAGTATGTAGCCATTTGAGGCAGTAATACACAGCAAGTGTTCAGATGGCTGAAATTCTGCAGGAATTACACCTGCCTGTAAATCGCCTGATTTGTGACATGGAACTCAACTTTGGCAATGCTTCAGCGGCTGCACGTGCAGCAGAGGGCCGTCAAAGAATACCTGTGTGAGTATGGCACAACGACAGGGTTGGAAGATCTGCTGAAGCAAGCCGGAAGAATCTGCAGCTATTTCAGGCGGTCATACACAACCAGTGCTCGGTTGGCTGAAATTCAGCGAGCATTCCACCTGTCCATAAACTGCCTGATTTGTGACATGCGCAGGTGGAACAGGACTGGCCGTCAACAAGTACCTGAGTATGGCATAACGACAGGCTCAGGCCGGCCCAGCTTTCCCCCCCCCCCCCCCACGCCAATGACTGGGGAACACACAAGAGGAGAGGGAGAAGGAGGATTCTGGCAGCTTAAGAGGCATTGAAGCAGATCAAGACATACGTCAACCCTTAACATATGTGGTTGGGAGGTGGCAGTTCCAGATACTGTAATTGTCAGTGCCCTCGAGGAGTCTGCTTCTCATGCCTCTGCAAACTTGTGGTGCATGGGCTCCCTCATTCTTCAAAGCCTGTGAAAGGACCCAAGAATATGTGGCATCAAGGAGAAGAATCACTATTGGCTGGCAACCCTCCTTGACCACCGCTACAAGGGGAAAGTCTCTGAACTCATCCTGTCCCCACAGAGGGAGCAGAAGATAAAATCTCAACACTTTAAAGAGGAGTTTATGTAACACCTTTCCCTACTCTGGTAGGCTACAATCTGGTGGAAAACGTAGTTTTGATGCTTCTGTTGGTCAAGAGAGGAGCGGTGGAGAAGAGGGACATCTGAGTGATGCCTTTCAACATTTTTTTAGTCCTCGTGCCCATTCCAGCGCTGTCAGCTTTCACATTCCATCGGCAGCATCCGCATCACATAGTGGAAGGCTTTATCATTCAGCACAACAAAAAAATGTGTTTATTTTCGATTCGTACATTCGTAAGAGTTTATTTTTTCGTTGATTCGTTTTTTCGTTAGTTTAATTTTCGTTGATTCGTTTATTCGTAATTTGGACGCATTCGTATTTATTTGTACATTCGTAACATTCGTAGATTCATAATCGGAGCATAATTCATAATTTTATGTAATGTGTGCTATTATTAAATTTTAATGATTTACGAATCGAAAAAAAAAGTTACGAATCGAAAAAAAAAGTTACGAATGTACAAACTTTTTTCGTTCAATCTATTCAAAGCACGTTAAGCAGCACCATTGTAAGGGACACGGAAAATTAGCAATTCAACAAAAAAAAAAAAAAGTTACGAATCGAAAAAAAAAGTTACGAATCGAAAAAAAAAGTTACGAATGTACGAACTTTTTTCGTTCAATCTATTCGAAGCACGTTAAGCAGCACCATTGTAAGGGACACGGAAAATTACCAATTCAACAAAAAAAAGTTACGAATGTACAAATTTTTTTCGTTCATTTTCATTGTTCCTTTTTTCATTTTTCGGATTTTCTTCATTCGTACATTCGTTGTTTCTAATTTGGTTTTTCGGATTTTCGTTGTTTTTCTGATTCGTTTGATTCGAACGATTCGTTAATCAGATTCGTACGATTCGAACGATTCGTTATTCGGATTCGTTCGATTCGAACGATTCGTTCATTCGTACGAAAACGAACGAAAAAAACTGAAAAAAACTAAAAACGAAAAAAAATGAAACGAATTGCACATGTCTAATGGGCACAATTAACACCCAAGGACCAATTTTTCTGCACCTGTTTGAGGTGCATATAATTTCAATTTTTTTTTTTTTAACAGCAAGGCCAATTCTTGCTTTCATCAAGAGTACCTCTATAGGGTTATGGTGTGAAGGCACCACCAACACCCAAATCTAATTTTTCCCCACTTGTTACTTTTATCCAAAGTCTGCGATATAGACACCAAAATGTATCAAATAAATCTCTAATCTTGTTCTGAGTGCATGGCATTATGGACAGGGCACTGGAGTCAGAGCAGCAGGAAAAAGAGGAGGATTTCCTTTCCTCTCAAGGCCCACTTTATCCAGACACCATCATTCCTATGTCAGAGAGGAGAGAGGGGAGGAGGATGAGGAGGAGGATTCTGGCACTTTCATAGGCTTTGAAGAAGAGGAAGACATGCATCAATCTGTAAGTGATGGCTTTCCAACCCCAGGACCCTTGGGAGAAGGAGTAGTACGTGGCTGGGAGGAGGAAGTTCCAGATGCTGTCATCCTGAGTGAAACTGAGGAGTCTGCTTCTCAAGCCTCTGCAAATTTGAGGCGCATGGGCAACCTCATGCTTCAAAGCCTGCGAAAGGACCCAAGAATATGTGGCATAAAGGGGAAGGATGATTACTGGATGGCAACCCTCCTTGACCACCGTTATAAGGGGAAGCTCTCAGAACTCATCCCGTCCGCACAGAGAGTGCAGAAGATAAAATTTCTTGAGGAAATTTTATTGAACGTTTTTCCTGACTCCTGTTGGTTATAGCAGCCCTCAAAAATTCCACTCGCCTGATTACATGGCGAGCTATGGCTGCCTTGGAGCAGTAGGGGGGGGCGAGCATCGCTGGCAACCTGGGTGGAATGGGAGTCCCAGCAATTGAGGAGGGGGAGAGAGCCGCCCGAATGATCAGAGCGCAGGTCAGGGAAAACAACCATAAAGCTTTCATTTCACATTGCTGTGTTTCCCGCCGCTGGCTGTCAGATAAAGCCCCTTCTCCTGGTCCCAGGACTTTGATAGACAGATCACCCATCCAAACCCGGGACAGGTGATCTGTCAATCAAAGTTTCCCTTCCAGGGAGCGAGGCTGTATATGATGTTTAGGGAACACAGGCATGGATAAAGTTGTTGTTGTTAATATTTATTTTTATAACTTAAAAAACTATTTAAATCAAACTCCACATTATGTCCCAACATCAGATTTTTTTCTGAACAGGGGGATCCAATAATTTTTTTAGATAGTTTGCAAAAGAAAAAAGAAACAGCTTACATGGTTATCTCCAGTCCAATGTACAACGAGGGGCTATACAGTGTCCTAGCGAGAGCCGTGCTCTGATGACAGGGAGGGGTAGATGAAGGAGGAGACGGCCGCCTATACCACTGCTGTAAAGGTGCACTCACGGATGGACAAACACTCACAGATGGACGAGCACACCGACGTGCAGATGGTACTCCAGCATGTGGGGAGGTAAACGCTGCATGAGCACTAAGCGGGAAGATGGAAGGTATCTCCGTCCCGTGTGTGTCAGTGACGTCAGTCCAGCTGAGACACTGACTCAGGGAAGGGGAAGACCTGGCATTGCTGAACTGAATCTGCTGTATGGTCACTCCTTGACCCGTAGTGCACCCGTTGTGCAATCCACTGCTTGGTTCCTGCTGTGGGGGTGTGTAACTCACTGCTAGGAAATCTGAGCTCACAAACTGGGATGGCTGTGGGATGGCTGTGTAGACAACCGATGTTGGCCGGAGATAAAAAGTCCCATATAATGGTGATGAAATGGGATGTAGTGACTAATCCGTAAGCTCAATTGAAGTTGCCTTGACGACGCGTTTCGCACACATACACTGTGTCACAGTCAAGGAAGGAGGCAACTAAAGGGATTTAAATACTAATAATGGGTGGTAAATTAATCAACTCAATGGGCGGGATGAATCACACCACTATATTTAACCCCTCATTGTTCAATGGATTCACAAATAAATAAACAATGCTGATAAAATTTAACGCTTGTCTAATCAAGATAAAACCTAAAGCAACTTCACAATCAGTGCTAATTAAATAATAGCTAATAAATGATCACTACACACAATTATAATATTAAGTCAGAAAGAGCATATCACCAATTTTTATATATATAAAAAGATATATTTATATAAAAACATTCTTATAAAACCATAAAATTAAAAACGGTACCACTGTTTAAAACGCAATGTTTCTAATTCTTCGTTTAAACCTTTAGGGGCAAGTGAATCCAACATGTATATCCAGAACACTTCCCTTTTACATAAAAGGGAAAATCTCTCGTTTGCAGTTAGTTTTCTTTTAGGGATGGTTTATATAACGAAAACCTCCAGGCTTTTAATATCTTTATTGTGAAAACGATGAAAATGCCGGGGGACACTATGCTCATCACACCCCTTGGTGATAAATCTCCGGTGGTCACCTATTCTTGCATGTAATGCACTCCGGTGGTAAACGCCTATTCTTGCATGTAATGCACGAATAGTATGCCCAACATAGAAAAGGGTGCATGGGCACCGTAAAACGTAAATCACAAAATTGACTTGTGGAACCTCTGTTAGTTCTGGAGCTAGACGTTTAATATTCCGGATCTAACAGTAAAGCCCCATACACACGGTCGGACTTTTTCATGGATTCTGTCCGATCGGACAAGGTTGTTGAAAAATCAGACCGTGTGTATGCACCATCGGACAATGTTCGTCGGTTTGACCGACGGACAAAGTCTTATCTCCTGCTGGAAATCTTTGCCGTCAACACGGTCCGATCACACCAAATCCGATCGTGTGTACGGTTGTCCGACCGGACAAAGTGCCACGCATGCTCAGATCACATTACAAGACCAAAGCTATTGGCTACTAGCCTCTACGTAGTCCCGTCGTAGGCAACAAACGTCACCACGTTCAGAATGATCGGATTTTCCGACAACTTTGTCCGACCGTGTGTACGCAAAACCAACATCGGACAAAGTATGACGGACATGGTCCGACGGACCTGGTCCGCGGATTGTCCGACCGTGTGTATGGGGCTTTAAATATTATAGTGTTTTTATTATTTTGGTAATGGATTTAAATTTATCATTAAAAGTAGAAACAAATCTCACAGTATGATTATTGTTTGGTTCCTGTCTAGAGACCTTCTTTCTGGGGGGGGGGGGGGGGGGGGGGGGGGGGGGGGGGGGGGGGGGGGGGGGGGGGGGGGGGGGGGGGGGGGGGGGTTTATATTGGATATTGGTTTATATTGGACAAAAAAGCTTCTCTAATTAACTCTCGTGGGTATTCTTTTTCTTCAAACTTTTTTGTCATCAGAACACCTTGTTCCATATAATCCTCCACCCTTGAACAGTTCCTTCTCAATCTATTAAATTGTCCACTAGGAATATCGCCTCTTCGTGTAGGGTCATGACAACTTTTAAAATGGAGATACTAATTCCCACTAGTAGGTTTAACATGATTTTTTGTAATGATCCTACTTTGATCATGAGACAATAATAGATCCAAAAATACAAGTTCATGAGGATCAAGTACATACGTGAAGGATAAACCAAAGGTGTTGGCATTACAGTGGGCCAGAAAGTAGGGGAACAGCTCCGGACCCCCACTCCATATGAGTACAACATAAATGTATCGACCAAAATACACAATGGGGGTTATTTAAGAAAAGGCAAATCCACTTTGCACTACAAGTGCACTTGGAAGTGCAGTTGCTCTAAATCTAAGGGGTAGATCTGAAATGAGTGGAAGCTCTGCTGATTTTATCATCCAATCATGTGCAAGCTAAAATGCTGTTTTTTTTACTTTCCGTGCATGTCCCCCTCGGGTCTACAGTGACTGCACTTCCAAAGTCACTTCCAGTGCACTTCCAAGTACACTTGCAGTGTACTTGTAGTGCAAATTGGATTTGCCTTTAGTAAATAACCCCCAATGTGTTCAGCAAATGTGATCAATCCAAAGACATGCAGGTAGGTTAATTGGCTTCTGTCCAAAAAAACAAAAATTCCCCTAGTATATGAATGGGGACCTTGGATTGTGGGCTCCTTGAGGGTAGGGACTGATGTGAGTGTGCAATGTCACTAGATAGATACTAGGTTGAACTGGATGAACTGGTGTCTTTATTCAACCTTACTAACTATGAAACTATGATTGTTGGCCCAGATGCTAACCTCCTCCCAGTGGTCCATGGTTAAGTTGGCATACACCGGGGCAAAGTTTGCCCCCATGGCTGTACCCCTACGTTGTAAATAAAACTGTTCACAAGACGTGAAATAATTATGCTTTAAACAAAATTCCGTAGCCTGGATGAAAAACTGTGACTGTAATGAATTAAAGTCCCCACTTTTGGACAAAAAACTTTGTATGGCCTTCAGGCCTACTTCGTGAGGTATTGATGTGTACAGGGAGGTAACATCAAGTGATGCCCACCAATATTCCTCCTCCCACATATAATGTTGAAGAGCATCAATCACTTCACTTGAATCCTTAATATATGAAGGCAATTGACAAACCAGGAGTTGTAGACAGAAATCAATATATTTGGATAGGCCAAAAAAGTGAAATATTCCTTTAAATATCGTGCTTGGGGGTTGTCTATAGTATGTCTGTGAAGTGGCACGTGTTTTCCGTGTTTAGAACAGTCCCTGCATAAAATTACATTTGTAACAGAAAAATAGTCATTTCAAACTGCTTGCAGTTTTAATGTAATGTCTGGTCCCGTCAATATGGATGAAAATCATTGAGAAAAATGGCATGGGTACCCCCCTGCCCATTACCAGCCCCTTTGGGTCTTGTGTGGATATTAAGGGGAACCCCCAGGCCCTATATACTCTGAACAGCAGTTTACAGGCAGTGCAAACAAGACAGGGACTGTGTAGGTTTGTTGTTAAGTAGAATCTGTTTGTAATTTTGAACTGTGCCCTCTGCGACGGCAAGATAAGGTCTGCAAACTTACCCTTGTAACGTGGATCAAGGAGAGGGATCATTACTGGCTGGCAATCCTCCTTGATCCACGTTACAAGGGTAAGGTTGCGGACCTCATCTTGCCATTGCAGAGGGAGCAGAGGATGAATGAAATCGTTCTTTCGGTGGGGCTAGGGAAGGAGTGACTGATGCCATTGAGCCTAGGGAAGAGGCCGCATTGGCAGCTGCTTTGCCAGTACCCTGAGACTGGGTGAGAGAGGATGAGGACTGGGGAGGGTGTGGAAGGCTTGGTCATCCACTCTACCAAGTTTTCGGCATGTTGCGGCTCAACGCGTCCAGCTGCCGATAAAAAGGACGAGCGTGTCCCATGGCCACGTGCTAATGAGGATGCACCGTGTCCATGACCAGCACTTTTGCCTCTAGACACAGAGCCTGCTTGCCCTCTTTTATTGCCTTGTGACTGTCTGCCTCTCCTTGTTGGCCTTCCAGACATACTAATGGCCTGCAGGGAGATGTAGCTGCACAAAGCTTGGACGTATACAGGTCCTTCTCAAAAAATTAGCATATTGTGATAAAGTTCATTATTTTCTGTAATGTACTGATAAACATTAGACTTTCATATATTTTAGATTCATTACACACAACTGAAGAAGTTCAAGCCTTTTCTTGTTTTAATATTGATGATTTTGGCATACAGCTCATGAAAACCCAAAATTCCTATCTCAAAAAATTAGCATATCATGAAAAGGTTCTTTAAACGAGCTATTAACCTAATCATCTGAATCAACTAATTAACTCTAAACACCTGCAAAAGATTTCTGAGGCTTTTAAAAACTCCCAGCCTGGTTCATTACTCAAAACCGCAATCATGGGTAAGACTGCCGACCTGACTGCTGTCCAGAAGGCCATCATTGACACCCTCAAGCAAGAGGGTAAGACACAGAAAGAAATTTCTGAACGAATAGGCTGTTCCCAGAGTGCTGTATCAAGGCACCTCAGTGCGAAGTCTGTGGGAAGGAAAAAGTGTGGCAGAAAACGCTGCACAACGAGAAGAGGTGACCGGACCCTGAGGAAGATTGTGGAGAAGGACCGATTCCAGACCTTGGAGGACCTGCGGAAGCAGTGGACTGAGTCTGGAGTAGAAACATCCAGAGCCACCGTGAACAGGCGTGTGCAGGAAATGGGCTACAGGTGCCGCATTCCCCAGGTCAAGCCACTTTTGAACCAGAAACAGCGGCAGAAGCGCCTGACCTGGGCTACAGAGAAGCAGCACTGGACTGTTGCTCAGTGGTCCAAAGTACTTTTTTCGGATGAAAGCAAATTTTGCATGTCATTCGGAAATCAAGGTGCCAGAGTCTGGAGGAAGACTGGGGAGAGGGAAATGCTAAAATGCCTGAAGTCCAGTGTCAAGTACCCACAGTCAGTGATGGTCTGGGGTGCCATGTCAGCTGCTGGTGTTGGTCCACTGTGTTTTATCAAGGGCAGGGTCAATGCAGCTAGCTATCAGGAGATTTTGGAGCACTTCATGCTTCCATCTGCTGAAAAGCTTTATGGAGATGAAGATTTCATTTTTCAGCACGACATGGCACCTGCTCACAGTGCCAAAACCACTGGTAAATGGTTTACTGACCATGGTATTACTGTGCTCAATTGACCTGCCAACTCTCCTGACCTGAACCCCATAGAGAATCTGTGGGATATTGGGAAGAGAAAGTTGAGAGACACAAGACCCAACACTCTGGATGAGCTTAAGGCCGCTATCGAAGCATCCTGGGCCTCCATAACACCTCAGCAGTGCCACAGGCTGATTGCCTCTATGCCACGCCGCATTGAAGCAGTCATTTCTGCAAAAGGATTCCCGACCAAGTATTGAGTGCATAACTGAACATAATTATTTGAAGGTTGACTTTTTTTGTATTAAAAACACTTTTCTTTTTTTTTATTGGTCGGATGAAATATGCTAATTTTTTGACATAGGAATTTTGGGTTTTCATGAGCTGTATGCCAAAATCATCAATATTAAAACAAGAAAAGGCTTGAACTACTTCAGTTGTGTGTAATGAATCTAAAATATATGAAAGTCTAATGTTTATCAGAACATTACAGAAAATAATGAACTTTATCACAATATGCTAATTTTTTGAGAAGGACCTGTATACTGATATACTGCAGCTAGCAGAATCAACTGCCTGCCTGTAGTATTATTATTATGAGAACACCAGCAATTGGGGTAGCTTCAGGCGTGTACACTGTGCAGATGGCACAATACACCCACTGTATTTGCAACAGCTGCCTGCGGATAGGATGAGCAGAACAACAGCAATTGGGGTAGCTTCAGGTGCACACTGTCCAGGTGGCACATTACACCGACTGCAACTGCTACAGCTGCCTGTGGTATAGGAACAGAACAACAAAAGCAATTGGGGTAGCTTCAGGTGTGTACACTGTGCAGGTGGCACAATACACCGACTGTAACTGCTACAGCTGCCTGTGGTATAGGAACAGAACAACAACAGCAATTGGGGTAGCTTCAGGTGTGTACACTGTGCAGGTGGCACAATACACTGACTGTAACTGCTGCCTGTGGTATAGGACCAGAAGTCCACTCCCTGATCTGCACCCAGGTGACTCTGACTGTCAGCACCACCAAATTCCAGATCCTGCTCAGGCTGTCATTTTGCAGCAGTGATAGTACACACTGGACAGCGATGTGCACTTGCCGGTCTCCCTCATGGCATGAGGAAGCTGTGTCCTGTACAGCCTGGGAGAATGCAGATCTCTCTCACTCTGGGGAATGTAGTTCAAAAGCTCTTGATTACAGTAGAGTCTCTCTCCTCAGGACTACAGTTCCCACAGTGCAATGTTGCCTGACTCAGTCTATTAAAGTGGTTGTAAAGTAAAAAATATAAATCACTGCCAGCCCCTCTGTTTTATGCAGCCATTCTACACTGTGTAAATGTTAGTGTAAAACTATGCCTCTGAATACCTTATCTCTGATCTTTTCTGGCTGGTCACGTGACCTCTGGCTGCTCTCATTCTCAGATCTGAGGGCAACAGCGGGAGGGGCCGAGATCCCTCTCTGTCATCAGCCGGGGAGGTTATGTGATCGCTGTGCTGGCAGCTCAGCCCCTCCCGTTGTAGCCCTTAGATGGGGGAAGAGAGTGGCCGGAGGTCTCGTGACCATCCAGAAAAGATTGAAGATCAGGTATTTAGAGGCATCGTTTTACACAGTGTAGGATGGCTGCATAAAAAGAGGGGCTGGCAGTAATCTTTAGTTAACTTTACTGCCAGCTATTAATGGCGGCAGGAGGGGAGGGGGAAGCTTGCACACACAGGAGCTGACAGGCAGGGAGAGAGGAGAGCGTAAACTGACCACGGTAATCATGGATCAGCAGCCATGATTACTGTGGTCAGTTTACATAGGGGGACACAGGAACAGGCATGATCAAGCAGGGTTTTTATAGCTTAGAGAGGAACAGGTTAGATAGCACAAGCACTGTGCGGTTTAAAGAGGAAGTAAACCCTGATGTTCCCAAGTTACGGGTTAGGGACTGCCGGTTTGTTCTTAAAGGGGTGTTTCACCTTACAATTTTTTTTTTAAAAGTCAGCAGCTAAAAAAAAAGTAGCTGCTGACTTTTAATAAGTACACTTACCCTCCCAAGGCGCCCGCGATGTCGGTCGTGGAGGACGAGCTGTCCCTCGGCGATCCAGTTCCAGCGCCGCCATCCTCAGTAAGGGAAACGGCTTCCCGTTTCCTACTGCGCATGCGCGAGTCGGCGCGCGGCCAACTGCGCATGCACGAGTCTAATTTGTGAATGGGGAACGCGATGTGTTGTGGGACATAGTTCCCATAACACACCGCGCCTCATTCACTAGAAGACGGAAGGAGAGAAGATCACCGCGGCGCTGGAGGAGGCAGATTAGGACAATCTGCCTAGCAACAGCCATTTCTGGTAAGTAAAAAAAAAAAAAATATTTTTTTTTTTCATTTTAAAGCGGGATTCCACCCTAAAGTGGAACTCCTGCTTTTCGGAACCCTCCCCCCCTCCGGTGTCACATTTGGCACCTTTCAGGGGGGAGGGGGGTGCAGATACCTGTCTAAGACAGGTATCTGCACCCACTTCCGGCAAAAACTCCCACGGGAGTTTACGCAGCTTCCTGTCCTGGCGCGCTGTCTGCCGGGACACACACGTGTCCCAGCAGACAGCGCTGAAGATTCTCATTGCGCCGCGCGACTCGCGCATGCGCAGTAGGGAATCGGGAAGTGAAGCCACTTCCTGATTCCCTCACCGAGAATGGCGCCGGCTACAGCAGAGAGCCGAGCGATCGATCGGCCTCTGCTGCCGACACCGCTGGACCCTGGAACAGGTAAGTGTCCGTTTTTTTAAAAGTCAGCAGCTGCAGTATTTGTAGCTGCTGGCTTTTAAAAAAAATTTTTTTAGTACAGTCCCGCTTTAAATTGTTACTAACATTTTTTTAAAGTTTTTGTTTTCAGGGTGTCCCACCACTTTAAGTCTAATATGTTCGTAAGTCAGAAGCGCATGCGCAGAACGGCAGAGACGTAGTGCATGCGCAGACGTCGTTTATCAATGTTTTCCGATGTACCTGCCGTTGAAAAGTGGCCGCGCATGCGCAGAACGACGGAGACATCACGCCGCCTCCGCCTTCGTAAGTAGGAGTCATTTGCAAGTCGGATGTTCCTAACTCTGGGACTGCCTGTAGTGGAATAACATACTTACAAGATGTCTCCAATTTACAAGCAGACCTCAATGCACTGTTTACTTGGACTACAATGCAGTGGATATATATTTTATGAACTACAGCTCAATGAGTCACCTGCCTGCCTGCCTGAAAGTGTCTTTGAACACGCACTCCAAGAAAGAGAGTCCCGGAGCTAACAACAAAAGGCAATGGGCGCAGGGACGGCATGACAGTGCTTGACTGCACAGTCGCAGTCTTAAGAGGTGTAGGATTGGCACTTTAAGAAAGGGGGAGGAGTTGGGGGCTGGGCGGTGCTCAGACAAGTAAGAGGAGAGAAGGGAGAAGTGACGTCAGTCACAGAGCGGAGGAGGAAGAGATTCCCACCCACCCGCCATGAAGGGAGTGGATAACGGGGGTTAGAATGACTAGGTCAGAATGACGGGGCAGTCTTTTGGGTCGATAGAAGAGAGAGATACAGGTATGGAATATGTTGTACCCATCCATGAAAGGATTGGGGGGTTTATGGTACTTTCAGGTTACGAGGGGTTAACCTGGAAGGGTTACAAAAGGGTAGGTCACTGCGAAGGTTTGGTCCCGCCTCCGAGTCAGGGGATTCCGACTGGAGGCCTAAAGTTTAAAGTTCAAGGAAGTTGTTCGCAGTGACCAGTGTTTTGTTGTTTCCCCGACCCATGACCCATTATAAGTATTTTGAAGTTTATGGTTATTTTAAAGATGTTATTTATTAAAATGTATATTTTGTTAATAAAAAGGCCGGCTGGCCATTTACTTCAAACCTAGTCTAGTCATTTTTGAAGGGGGGTTTGGAGGGATGAGGTCATGGGAAAAAGGTGACCAGGTTACTGGGCTTAAGTCCTACAAATGTCATGGCCTACAGTCAGGTATAGACTTGGCTGGACTACAATGCAGTGGATATATATTTTATGAACTGCAGCTCAATGAGTCAGCTGCCTGCCTGAAAGTGTCTTTGAACACGCACTCCAGGAATGGCCTACAGTCAGGTACAGGCTTGGCTAACTAAAAAAGACTGACAATTTTTAAAAAATATGTATATATATTTTTTTACTTTATGCTATAAAACATACAACAAATTGAAAAAAAAAAAATCTAAATGTATTTATCCATTTAGGCCAATAAGTATTCTGCTATATATTTTTGGTAAAATAAAACACCCAATAAGCTTATATTGATTGGTTTGCGCAAAAGTTATAGTGTCTACAAACTTTTGGATAGATTTTTGGAATTTTTTTTTTTTTTTTTACCAGTAATGGTGGCGATCAGCAATTTTTAGCAGGACTGCGACATTGCAACAGACAAATCGAACACTTGACACTTTTGACACTATTTGGGGACCAGTGACACAAATACAGTGATCAGTGCTAAAAAAAAAAAAAGGTGTCACTGTACTAATGACACTGGCAGGAAAGGGTGTGTCCCTAAGGGGTGCTTTCTAACTGTGGGGGGAATGCTTTGACTGGGGGAAAACAGATATCTGTGTTTCTGCTTAGCAGAAACACAAGAGCCCCATCTTCCCCTCTGGCAGAATGGCAGTCTGCTTTGTTTACGTAGGCAGATCGCCGTCCTGCCTCTCCTCAGAATGATCAGCGAGTCCCGGGAAACATCACGTCTGCCGGACACGCCGATTAGCTCGCGTTTTGTCCAATCACAGCGGGAGCGAGTCACCGGCAGTGTGCGTGCCCCAGACCCCAGCCATGAAATCATGTACATTTAGCACTGGAGGGCTGCCCTGCCGCAGTATATGTGTGTGGGGCAGTCCTTGAGAGGTTAATGTTGATAAATGTACAGGTCTGCCTATTGGGGCTAAAAACGTACATTCTAGGAGGAGAACAACTGGGGGAATTAATGGAGGAGGATCTGGGGGTTTTGGTAGATCATAAGCCTAATAACATGCAATGTAAAGCAGCAATTTTTAAAGCGAGCAACATACTTGTTTGTACTAAAGAGGTATAGACTGCAGAGAGAGAGAGGCATAATTTTGCTTCTGTGCAAATCATTAGAAATACCTCATCTGGAATATGCAGTTCAGTTTTGGCACCAGTTCACAAAAAGTATATTATGGAACCAGAGAAAGTACAGAGAAGAACAAATAAACTGATAAGTGGTATAGAGGAGCTCAGCTAAGAGCAGGGCTGCTGTTAGAAATCACAGGGCCCCCGTACAGCTTATCTGATAGGACCCCTTCCCCCAAAAAATTCAAATGATATTTTCACTAAAATGCCATGGCTGTGATGCAATGCTTCCCAGCTATGACTGAAATTATACCCCTGTTGAACAAGACCCATTCAAGTAAATAGCGCTGCTCGGCAAGTGCCCTGCAACCAGTGCGCTTGTACAGGGTTAAAGCAGGCTGCTAGGAGGCAATATGCTGCCTCCTCACTGCCTGTCAAATGCTCTTTGAAGAGTGATTCAAATGCAGTGGTGGCTGGTGGTTTTTTGTTGGGGGGGGGGGGCGGCAAACAACCCCCCCTCCACTGTTTGCTGGTCCACCGGCACTTACCCCATCTAGGCGGCAGGCCCATCGGGCAGCAGCGGGGAGGCAATGCTCTGTGCCACAAGCCCCCCTATTTTGAAGCATATTAGAGCCTTTGGCTCTAATCAGGTGCTTCAAAAAACACACCTACCGCCATAGGAATTCATGTGCCTGGTGTCCTGAAAGGGGCCGGGCACATAGCGTTCGTGTGCCTACAATGGACGGGCCACCCCTGTTCAAATGCTGACTGCTCTTTAGAGAGCAAAAACACATTTGAACGAGTCCTTAATTTCTAAAAATTATTCTTTGGAACTCTAATTTTTATTTACATTTTTTATTAGCATTTTTTTTAGCTGTCCTGTTGATGGTCTTTGGTAAAATATCAGGGGTTTAAATAGACCCCTGTTATCTTACATTTCAGATAGAGAAAGGGACTGAAGACATAGATTCATCCGTCCCTTTCTCTGCAGCCTCAGCCGCACTGGAGTTGAATGAATAGGAGGCAATCTGAGGCTTCTCATTCATTCATAAACTATAGCATAGTAAACACATTTTACTATGCTTCAGTGATGAATGGACACAGTGAGTGATCACAACCAATTGCTCACTGTGGTCATTCAGGAAAGGAAGGGGCCGGTTAATATGACATGTTTACCGGCCATATGCTCTCCATCCTGAAACAATCCCTGCGTGTGCCCTCCACAGCTGCTGGCGGGAGGGAAGCTGACAGTGATGCGGGGGGGCCCAACAGCAGGTGGAAGGGGGCACAGATAATAGGACCAATCTCCCTGCAGTTGGTGAGAGGGAGAGCAGGAGAATCCGGCAGCACTGCAGGGGGTCAACAGTGTCAGCAATAAGGCAGTACAGCCGGCCTTCCTGCTCAACAGTTGCCAGGGCCCCCTCCTTTTGAACTGATGGGACCCGGGCCCAGTACAGGAGGGCTGGCTGTACTGCCTTATCAGCTGCCCTGGCTAAGAGGAAAGCTTAGCTGATCTGAATTTATTCTCCCTAGAGGGAATTTAATAGCCATGTATGAATACATAAGTGGTTCACATAATGAACTTAGCGTAGAGTTAATAACTTTAAGGACATTACAAAGGACTAGGGGTTACTCACTAATCTACAGAAAAATAGATTTAACCTCCACATACTGAAGCCTCTTCACAGTAAGAGCTGAGATCATGTGGAATAGATTCCCTCACTTGCACTACTGGGAAGGCAGCGATCAGTGGCCTTACCTTAAGGCCCCCTACACATGAGCGGAAATTCCGCCAGCAACAGTCTGATGAGAGCTTTTGGTCCGAAAATGCGACCATGTGTATGCTCCATCGGACTTTTGCTGGCGGAATTCCAGCCAGCAAAAGATTGAGAGCAGGTTCTCAATTTTTCGGGCGGAAAAAGTTCCGATCGGAAATTCCGTTGGTCTGTACCAATTCCGACGCGCAAATTCCTACGCATGCTCAGAAACAATTCAACGCATTCTCGGAAGCATTG
>CM053036.1:194956803-195278718 GCA_028564925.1 Lithobates sylvaticus | reverse complement strand
CTTTTATACTTTACTGTATTTCTTGCAATATGTTTTCATGCAGTGCTTTGAAAAAGTATTAATGCTCGTTGAAATTTTCCACATTTTGTCATGTTACAACCAACATAAAACGTAAATGTACTTTATTGGGATTTTATGTGATAGACCGACACAAAGTGAAAAGAAAATGATAAAAGGTTTTCAATTTTTTTTACAAATAAATATGTGAAAAGTGTGGCGTACATTTGTAGTAGTCAATACTGTAGTAGTCAATAGTCAATACTTTGTAGAACCACCTTTTGCAATTACAGCTGCAAGTCTTTTTGGGGATATCCCTGCCAGCTTTGCACATCTAGAGTGACATTTTTGCCCATTCTTTTTTGCAAAATAGCTCAAGCTCTGTCAGATTGCATGGAGAGAGTCTGAATAGCAATTTTGAAGTCTTGTCACAGATTCTCAATTGGATTTAGGTCTTGACTCTGTTTGGGCCATTCTAACACTAGGGATGAGCCGAACACCCCCGGGTTCGGTTCGAACCAGAACCTTCGAACGGACCGAAAGTTCGCGCAAATTTTCGAACCCTATACGTTATAATGGACGCGAACGTTCGAAATCAAAAGTGCTAATTACAACGGCCAATATGCATGTTAATGTCATAAAACAGGTTTGGGGACCCGGGTCCTGCCCCAGGGGACATATATCAATGCAAAAAGAACTTTTAAAAACTAACGTTTTTTTGGGAGCAGTCATTTTAATGATGTATAAAGTGAAAAAAAAAAAGTGAAATTTTCCTTTAAATATGGTACCTGGGGGGTGTGTCTAAAGTATGCCTGTGCAGTGGCATGTGTTTCCCGTGTTTAGAACTGTCCTTGCACAAAATTACATTTGTAAAGGAAAAAAGAAGCCATTTAAAACCACTTGCGGCTTTAATGTCATGTCTTGTCCTGGCCGCCATATGGCTGAACATCCTTGAGAAAAATGGCACCCCATCACCCCCCCCCCCCTACCCCAGCCCCTTTGGGTCTTGTATGGATATTAAGGGGGACCCCGCACCCAAAATAAAACCCTATACCTACAACCCTATATACTCTGAACAGCAGTATATAGGTGGTGCAAACAAGACACGGACTGTAGGTTTGTTCTTAAGTAGAATCTGAACAGGTACATTATGAAGTGTAGCTCCATCCCCAAAAAATCTATTTTTAAGCTTTTTGGAGAACATAGGGAGGGGTTATCACCCCTGTAACATTTGCTGTCTTTGCACATGTGTTCAGAACATGTCACCTCACTTTCCGTCCCAATGACAAATGTTTTTGGAAAAGTGGGGTTTTAATTGAAACAAGGATTGGTGATAAAGTATCAGTAGAGAGGAGATACCTTTTTCCCAAATTAAATCTAACAGGATAGAATTTCCCTTCCTAGGGGTAGATTTCCTCTCACTTCCTGTTTTCTCTTTCCATTTGCAAGTAGGAGTCGTTTGTAAGTTGGATGTTTGAAAGTAGGGGCCTGGCGTATATACTCTGCAGAAATTTGCCCTATTAGATGTTGGTGTAGCCACAAGACTGGTGGGCACAGGAATGGGCCCTGCTGTGAGTTAATAGATCAAGATTTGTACTTGCATGCACCTGTTGAACCGGGCAGAAAAATTGGGCCTTTGGCGGTGGTGGTGGTGGTGGTGGTGGTGGACGGTGTTGCCACAAGACTGTAAGCTCTCACAGTTACTCTTGGTGGGCGCAGGAATAGGCCCTGCTGTGAGTTATTAGATCAAGATTTGTAATTGCAAGCACCTGATGAACAGGGCAGAAAAATTGGGCCTTTGGCTGTGGTGGTGGACAGTGTTGCCACAAGACTGTAGGCCCTCATAGTTACTCTTGGTGGGCGCAGGAATGGGCCCTGCTGTGAACTATTAGATCAAGATTTGTAATTACACGCCCCTGTTAAACAGGGGCTGAAAAATTGTGCCTTAGACATTGGTGCTGGTGCCATAACACTGCACAGATACTGTACTCTTAGCACAGCAATGAGACCTGTTGCAAAGCATTGCCTAAAAATTGTAATTACACGCCCCAACAGGGGCTGAAAAATTGTGCCTTAGACATTGGTGCTGGTGCCATAACACTGCACAGATACTGTACTCTTAGCACAGCAATGAGACCTGTTGCAAAGCATTGCCTAAAAATTGTAATTACACGCCCCAACAGGGGCTGAAAAATTGTGCCTTAGGCACTGGTGCTGGTGCCACAACACTGCAACCCCTCACAGATACTGTACTTGGAGCACAGCAGTCACACGTGTTGCGAAGCATTTTTTTAAAAAATTGTAATTACACGCCCCTGTTATACAGGGGCTGAAAAATTGTGCCTTAGGCACTGGTGTGGTGGCATGGATCATTGAGGAGGAGCAAGAGGATAGTCAGTGAACATAACAGGACAGTCACTCAGCATCAGCATAGGCAGTCTTGAAGGGATGTGACATTATAAATTATTCCGTTATATCCGCTTCAGGTGCCTGGTAGCTGGTGGTGATCCAAGACTGATTCATTTTGATGAAGGTCAGTCGATCAACCGAGTCGGTGGACAGGCGCACCCTATGATCGGTGACAAATCCTCCAGCAGCACTGAATGTGCGTTCGGAAAGAACGCTGGAGGCAGGACAGGCCAGTAGCTCAATTGCATACTGTGCAAGCTCTGGCCAGTGATCCATCCTCAGGACCCAGTAAGCCAGAGGATTTTCGGTGGGAAAGGTGTCCAAGTCTGACCTTGCCCCAAGGTATTCCTGCACCATGTATATCAGACGCTGGCGATGGTTGCTGGAACCGATCATACCTTGGGGCTGCGGACTAAAAAATTGTCTGAACGCATCGGTCAGACGTCCACCTTCCCCACCGCTCCTTCTGCTACTGACCGAAGCCTCAGCAACTCGTCACCCAGGACCAGGAGTTTGTAACCTCCCAGTTTCTGGGAACGCGTTGCACAGACCTTTCTGCAAGGCCTCCCTGAGATGTCTCATCCTCTGCTCCCTCTGCGACGGCAAGATTAGGTCCGCAACCTTACCCTTGTACCGTGGATCAAGGAGAGTGGCCAGCCAGTAATGGTCCCTCTCCTTGATCCGAAGAACACGAGGATCCTTCCGCAGGCTTTGCAGGATCAGGGAGGCCATGCAGCGTAGGTTAGCTGAGGCATTCGGTCCGCAGTCTTCTGGGTCACTGAGGATGACATGATCGCCAGCCACCTCCTCCCAGCCACGTACAAGTCCACTGGTTTGTTGGGACTGTACATCATCCCTAAAAGACTGCTGCTGCTGATGCTGAGTGCCAGGCTCCACCTCCATGCTCACACAATCCTCCTCCTCCTCCTCCTCCTCCTCATCCTCATCCTCTTCCTGTGTGATGGGTGGGACAGAAGGAACACTGTCTGGATAAAGGGGGCCTTGAGAGGCAAGGAAGTCATCCTCTTCCTGCCTCTGTTCTGCCTCAAGTGCCCTGTCCATTATCCCACGCAGCGTATGCTCCAACAGGTGGACAAGAGGGACAGTGTCACTGATGCATGCACTGTCACTGCTCACCATCCTCGTGGCCTCCTCAAATGGTGAGAGGACAGTGCATGCATCCCTGATCATGCTCCACTGACGTGGGGAAAAAAAACCAAGCTCCCCTGACCCTGTCCTGGTGCCGTAGTCGCAAAGGTACTCATTGATGGCCCTCTGCTGCGTGTGCATTCGCTGCAGCATGGCCAACGTTGAGTTCCACCTGGTGGGCATGTCACATATTAGGCGGTTCTTGGGCAGGTTCAGCTCCTTTTGCAGCTCAGTCAGCCGAGCACTGGCATTATAAGATCGGCGGAAATGCACACAGACTTTCCTGGCCTGCCTCAGGACATCCTGTAAGCCTGGGAACCTGCCCAAGAACCGCTGCACCACCAGGTTGAGGACGTGAGCCATACAGGGCACATGGGTGAGCTGCCCCTGTCACAGGGCGGAGAGGAGGTTGGTGCCATTGTCAGAAACGACCATTCCTGGCTTAAGCTGACATGGTGTCAACCACCTCTCGGCCTGCCCCTGCAGAGCTGCCAGAACCTCTGGCCCAGTGTGGCTCCTGTCCCCCAAACACACCAGCGCAAGCACGGCATGGCATCTTTTTGCCTGCGTACTTGCGTAGCCCCTTGTACGCCTACGGAGCACCGCTGGTTCCGAGGACAGAGCACTGGAGGAAGAAGAAGAGGAGGGGGTGGAGGAGAGAGGTGTGTCACAACCAGTAGCAGTAGTAGCGTTTTGGAGGCGTGGTGGCGGAACAACCTCCAACACTACTGCACCTTGTCCTGCATCCCTCCCAGCTGCCAATAGAGTGACCCAATGGGCCGTGAAAGAAAGGTAACGTCCCTGTCCATGCCTGCTGGACCATGAGTCAGCGGTAATATGCACCTTACCACTGACCGCCCTGTCAGGCATGGACATTGCCTTCCACATGCCGGTAGAGAGACGGAATCGGCTTCCGTGAGAAAAAGTGGCGTTTGGGAACCTGCCACTGAGGAACCGCACATTGAACAAACTCACGGAAGGGGGCCGAGTCTACCAACTGAAAAGGCAGCAGTTGAAGTGCTAGCAATTTAGCCAAGCTAGCATTCAACCGCTGGGCATGTGGATGGCTGGGAGTGTACTTCTTTCGACGGTCCAGCAGCTGGGGCAGGGAAATTTGCCTGCTACAATCGGACGTCGGTGTACTGCAAGTACTTGGTTGTGACACACCTAATTCTACACCTTCAGTCCTCTCACAGCAGCTTTCAGAGAGGACTGAAGATGTAGTGGGGATGGAGATCCCAGCTGATGAGGAGCAAGGAGAGGTCCGCTTAGTTCTTTGGTGTGGGTCTTTTATGTGTGCTTGCCAACGAGCTGCATGGCAGGTCGACATATGTCTGCTCATGCTTGTGGTGCCCAAGCGGCTGATGTTTTGGCCACGCGAGATACGCTTGAGACAAATATTGCAAATAGCAGTGGTGCGATCTGATGCACTCGTCTCAAAAAAGGCCCACACCAAAGAACTTTTCTGATAACGTGCAGAGGCAGCGCCCTGCACAGGCGGAGCTCTGCGGTGTTGTACAGTTGCTGTGCTGGCCTCTACCTGGCCTCCAGGGGGCATCCTGCCTCGTTGGACATGTGACGCCGCATCCTCCTCCTCCTCGTCCTCCTCCTCATCCTCTCTCCCTTCAGGCACCCACGTGGAGTCAGTGACCTCATCATCCCCTCCCTCTTCACCACTAGAGCAAACCTGGCAGTAAGCTGCAGCTGGTGGAACAGTACTGCCAGATTGCTGTCCTTCAGCATCCCCTCTCTCTGCGCGCACACTACTGACTTCCTCAAGCTGGGTATCATCATCCGAGCCTTCGAATCGTTGGGCATCCTCCTGGAGCATGTACCCAACACTGTGCTCAAAGAGTTCGGGGGACTCCTCAGGAGGACATGGTGGGTCTAGGGAAGGGGTGGCTGATGATGCCATTGAGTACGCGTTGGCAGCTGCTCTGCCAGTACCCTGAGCCTGGGTGAGAGAGGATGAGGAGGAGGAGGAGGGCTTGGTCATCCATTCTACCAAGCCTTCAGCATGATGCGGCTCCACATGTCCAGCTGCCGAAAACAAAGACGCGCGTGTCCCATGGCCACGTGCTGATGACGATGCACGACCGCGTCCACGGCCACGTCCACTAGAAACAGAGCCTGCCTGCCCTGTGTTCTTGGCTCTGCACGCTCTGCCTCCCCTTGGCGGTCTTCCAGCCATTGTAGTCGGTAGTCCTGTGGGTGCTGCTGAGAAGAAAATATAGGAGCTCTGTGTGATGCCACTAACACACTAGAAGTCCTATAGGTGCTTCTGCAAAGAAAATATAGGAGCTCTGTGTGATGCCACTAACACACTAGAAGTCCTGTGGGTGCTGCTGAGAAGAAAATATAGGAGCTCTGTGTGATGCCACTAACACACTAGAAGTCCTATGGGTGCTTCTGCAAAGAAAATATAGGAGCTCTGTGTGATGCCACTAACACACTAGAAGTCCTGTGGGTGCTGCTGAGAATAAAATATAGGAGCTCTGTGTGATGCCACTAACACACTAGAAGTCCTATGGGTGCTTCTGCAAAGAAAATATAGGAGCTCTGTGTGATGCCACTAACACACTAGAAGTCCTATGGGTGCTTCTGCAAAGAAAATATAGGAGCTCTGTGTGATGCCACTAACACACTAGAAGTCCTATGGGTGCTTCTGCAAAGAAAATATAGGAGCTCTGTGTGATGCCACTAACACACTAGAAGTCCTGTGGGTGCTGCTGAGAAGAAAATATAGGAGCTCTGTGTGATGCCACTAACAACACTAGAAGTCCTATGGGTGCTTCTGCAAAGAAAATATAGGAGCTCTGTGTGATGCCACTAACACACTAGAAGTCCTGTGGGTGCTGCTGAGAAGAAAATATAGGAGCTCTGTGTGATGCCACTAACACACTAGAAGTCCTATGGGTGCTTCTGCAAAGAAAATATAGGAGCTCTGTGTGATGCCACTAACACACTAGAAGTCCTGTGGGTGCTGCTGAGAAGAAAATATAGGAGCTCTGTGTGATGGGACTAACACACTACAAGTCCTATAGGTGCTTCTGGGAACAAAATATAGGAGCTCTGTGTGATGGGACTAACACACTACAAGTCCTATGGGTGCTTCTGGGAACAAAATATAGGAACTCTGTGTGATGGGACTAACACACTACAAGTCCTATAGGTGCTTCTGGGAACAAAATATAGGAGCTCTGTGTGATATGACTAACACACTACAAGTCCTATAGGTGCTTCTGGGAACAAAATATAGGAGCTCTGTGTGATGGGACTAACACACTACAAGTCCTATAGGTGCTTCTGGGAAGAAAATATAGCTCTGTGTGATGGGACTAACACACTTCAAGTCCTATAGGTGCTTCTGGGAACAAAATATAGGAGCTCTGTGTGATGGGACTAACACACTACAAGTCCTATAGGTGCTTCTGGGAACAAAATATAGGAGCTCTGTGTGATGGGACTAACACACTTCAAGTCCTATAGGTGCTTCTGGGAACAAAATATAGGAGCTCTGTGTGATGGGACTAACACACTACAAGTCCTATAGGTGCTTCTGGGAACAAAATATAGGAGCTCTGTGTGATGGGACTAACACACTACAAGTCCTATAGGTGCTTCTGGGAACAAAATATAGGAGCTCTGTGTGATGGGACTAACACACTACAAGTCCTATAGGTGCTTCTGGGAAGAAAATATAGCTCTGTGTGATGGGACTAACACACTTCAAGTCCTATAGGTGCTTCTGGGAACAAAATATAGGAGCTCTGTGTGATGGGACTAACACACTACAAGTCCTATAGGTGCTTCTGGGAAGAAAATATAGCTCTGTGTGATGGGACTGACACACTTCAAGTCCTATAGGTGCTTCTGGGAACAAAATATAGGAGCTCTGTGTGATGGGACTAACACACTACAAGTCCTATAGGTGCTTCTGGGAACAAAATATAGGAGCTCTGTGTGATGGGACTAACACACTTCAAGTCCTATAGGTGCTTCTGGGAACAAAATATAGGAGCTCTGTGTGATGGGACTAACACACTACAAGTCCTATAGGTGCTTCTGGGAAGAAAATATAGCTCTGTGTGATGGGACTAACACACTTCAAGTCCTATAGGTGCTTCTGGGAACAAAATATAGGAGCTCTGTGTGATGGGACTAACACACTACAAGTCCTATAGGTGCTTCTGGGAAGAAAAATATAGCTCTGTGTGATGGGACTAACACACTTCAAGTCCTATGGGTGCTTCTGGGAACAAAATATAGGAGCTCTGTGTGATGGGACTAACACACTACAAGTCCTATAGGTGCTTCTGGGAAGAAAATATAGCTCTGTGTGATGGGACTAACACACTACAAGTCCTATAGGTGCTTCTGGGAACAAAATATAGGAGCTCTGTGTGATGGGACTAACACACTACAAGTCCTATAGGTGCTTCTGGGAAGAAAATATAGCTCTGTGTGATGGGACTAACACACTTCAAGTCCTATAGGTGCTTCTGGGAACAAAATATAGGAGCTCTGTGTGATGGGACTAACACACTACAAGTCCTATAGGTGCTTCTGGGAAGAAAATATAGCTCTGTGTGATGGGACTAACACACTTCAAGTCCTATAGGTGCTTCTGGGAACAAAATATAGGAGCTCTGTGTGATGGGACTAACACACTACAAGTCCTATAGGTGCTTCTGGGAAGAAAATATAGCTCTGTGTGATGGGACTAATACACTACAAGTCCTATAGGTGCTTCTGGGAACAAAATATAGGAGCTCTGTGTGATGGGACTAACACCCTACAAGTCCTATAGGTGCTTCTGGGAAGAAAATATAGCTCTGTGTGATGGGACTAACACACTTCAAGTCCTATAGGTGCTTCTGGGAACAAAATATAGGAGCTCTGTGTGATGGGACTAACACCCTACAAGTCCTATAGGTGCTTCTGGGAAGAAAATATAGCTCTGTGTGATGGGACTAACACACTTCAAGTCCTATAGGTGCTTCTGGGAACAAAATATAGGAGCTCTGTGTGATGGGACTAACACACTACAAGTCCTATCGGTGATTCTGGGAAGAAAATATAGCTCTGTGTGATGGGACTAACACACTTCAAGTCCTATAGGTGCTTCTGGGAACAAAATATAGGAGCTCTGTGTGATGGGACTAACACACTACAAGTCCTATAGGTGCTTCTGGGAACAAAATATAGGAGCTCTGTTTGCTGCCAGTGCCTGCCACGAGCACACTACAAGTCCTATAGGTGCTTCTGGGAACAAAATATAGGAGCTCTGTTTGCTGCCAGTGCCTGCCACGAACACACTACAAGTCCTATAGGTGCTTCTGGGAACAAAATATAGGAGCTCTGTTTGCTGCCAGTGCCTGCCACGAACACACTACAAGTCCTATAGGTGCTTCTGGGAACAAAATATAGGAGCTCTGTTTGCTGCCAGTGCCTGCCACGAACACACTACAAGCCCTATGGGTGCTTTTAGGGTGCAGTGCTGTACTAACAGCACTGCGGTTGGTACTACTGAAATACTGTACTAACAGTAAGACATGCACCAGACTAACCCCCAGCAGCAGCCAAAAACACACTAACCAGCAGCAGCAATGGACGATCAATGACAGGTAGCAATGGTTTAGCAAAGTAGAGCAAATCTTTCTAAATGAATCTAGCAAAGAGTGACACAGAATACGCCTGCTCTCTCCTAAAGCCGGAACTCATGTGACCGGCGCCGACGGCGTGGCGGCCTTTTAAATGAGGGGGCGTGTACTAAAGCCCCTGAGCTGTAATTGGCTACAGGCGTCCTGCCTGTAGCCAATTATGGCTCTCCGAGTTTCCGGCGCTGTGATTGGCCAAGCATGCGGGGTCACAGTGCATGCTTGGCCAATCATCAGCCAGCAATGCACTGCGCCGGCCGCGCCGGCCGCAATGCATTGCGGGGCCGCTCGCATCACACGAATGTGATGCGAGCGGCAAAAATAGTTCTGGGCTCACCGAGCGAGCGAACACCCGGTGCTCGATGCGAACATGGGTTCGCATCGAGCACCGGGCCCATCCTTATCTAACACATGAATATGTTTTGATCTAAACCATTCCATTGTAGTTCTGGCTGTATGTTTAGGGTCATTGTCCTGCTGGAAGGTGAGCCTCCGCCCCAGTCTCAAGTCTTTTGCAGACTCTAATGCCGCGTACACACGGTCGGAATTCTCGTCGGAAAAAGCTCTGATGGTTTTCCCGTAGGAATTCCGACGGAATTTCGGTCAAACTGTCTTGCCTACACACGGTCACACCAAATTCCGACGGTCTGTAACACAGCGGCATAAAACACGTTCGACAGCACTAGTTTTATGCCGAAGTTTAATGCTTCCGAGCATGTGAGACCGGTGTGACCGGAAAGATTTCCACTGAGGTTGATTGGTGATCCCCGGCTCTATGATCTTTGGAGAGTCCATGTAATAAGGCTGAGGAAAGGCGATACCATATACTGTACATATGGTCCGTATACTGGTCATTTAAATCTGTGGATGTTTGGAGTCGGTGTGGAGGTCTCATTGCTCAAACTACATCAGGATATTACCATTCTACAGGCTTTTTTAAGCTTGCCCTCTGGTAAGCATATTATTTGAGCGGTGGTGGATCACATAGTCGGTGTATTATCTCACAGTCACAGTCACTGAAACTGCATTGGATATCACGCTATTGATTTTCATTGTCACTTTTTTCCATTTTGGATTATTCACATCTTCACAACATTTTTGTCACAATATCACACCATTTGATTATTTTAAATTTTATTAAGTATACAGCGCAGCTTTTTTTCGATTTTATTTCTGTTTGGTGTGTATATCTCACATTATTTAGCTGCTGCTATTTTTTTATTGTGGTTTTTCACTAGCACTGTTTAGGCAATTAGCGCAGTGTTTTTTCAGCCAATAACTATTGCATCATGTCATCCGAATGAAACAAACATCCAAATCTCCGAATGATGAATATTTTGTCCAAATTTCATTTCATACCGAAACTAATCGAACATGTCTAGTATTCACTAACAGCTAAAATCTGGATAATATATTTATTACATCTCTTATGTAACTTGCAGGGGTTTATTTCTGTCTGTGTCTCCACCAGGAGATTTCTTCTTAGTTCCTAACCCACTGATAGATGATCACAGATACAAGAAGTGATGGATAATCTCTCCAATGGGGGCCCAAGCAGCAACAAAATACATTCTTTTGTGGATGAGAGATATTTAGAAGCTTTAAGGTTTATATTGCTATCTATGCATTACTGTCCCATTGGCACCCTTCTCAATTTTTTTCTGATGTCAACAGCGTCCTTGGAAAAACAATGTGGGGGGGAGTTTCCCCAGTCAAGTTGCAAATAAAATTAAACTGACAGAAGTTCCAACCCTTCCCCATTCAGTTTTAAACTAAAAAGTTGGCTAGACTCGATGGTACATGGACGATTTAATGTAATTATAATTTCCTGTCTTTTTCTTAATAAAAAGTATAATATAATCATATTTCATGTCGCCTAATTCGTAATTGGTACTGGTATAATAGTAATCTGCAGATACTTTTATTGTTTATAAAAAGAGAGAGCAGTCTGATGTCCAGTCTGCATACCAATGTTATTGTAGCAGTCTTTAGCCTCTTTCAGTCTAATGAGGACCTCCAAGGCCAAAGATAGCTGACATCCTTCAATATGTAGTGGGTTGTGAGGCATAGTGGGTGCAAAGATGGTGACAGTCATTGGGTGCCAGACACTTCTGGGATGTAAAAGAGGTTTTATTTCTTTTGACAGTCCTTTTTGTATTTTTGGGGAAAGAGGGTTAGGGCCAGGATACCCTTAGATAGTTGCAAACTCAATTGGCAGACTGCGAGACTTCAATAGAACAGCTGTGCAGGGAAAGGCCCCAGCAAGAAGCCACATCTGCACTTGCAGAAATGCTGTCTCCGGGGGGGCATGGCCGAGAGTGACATGTGAGAGGACGTGCATCACGGAGCTCCCGCTCAGATCCTGCAACGATCCTCTTCCCAGCCAGAAACTTCGCCCTAAACGGGGCACAGCTAACGCCGGGGATACCCCCAGCACTCCCCGGACCTCATACCCGCCGAATATACGGGTATGCAGACCCGCAAGGCCGCGGAGACCGGGCCGCCAGATTTTCAACATGGCGCCGCCGCGCCATCTACACAGCGCACACGCGGCTGGGAGAAGTCCAAGGAACAGGGTAAGCCTCCTAAAACCCCCAAAAGTGCTGCCAAAGAGCCCCCCAGGGACATGCTATACTTTACCCAGAAGCTGACAGCCCCAGTAGCCCAGGATAAGGGGGAAGATATGACGGCCACCCCTGCAGTGTTCCATACGCAACAGGAGGATGAGACACAGTCACCAGGCCCAGCACCCTCTCCCAGCCAGAGTCTCCCAGAAGCAGAGGAGGAAGACGAGGAGATAGCACAGCCTTCACTAGCTGACATACTGAGGGCAGTGCAAAAATGCACAGCCTCGGTGCACATATTGCAAGATAAATTTGGAGGCTTAAAGGAGGAGCTGGGGTTTATCAGGCATGATTTACAGAAGACAAGGGAGCGCACCACTGCTGCTGAAGGCCGCATCAGTGCGATAGAAGACAGGCTGACACCCCTGATGAGAGAGGCCCAAATCACAGCCAGGATTACTAAAGCAAACGAAATTAAATCTGATGAGATTGAAAACCGTTTGAGAAGAAACAATATCCGTATAGTGGGGCTTCCCGAGAAGTCGGAGGGTCGAGACCCCACGGACTTTGTTGAGCAATGGCTGATACAAGCATTTGGCAAGGAGGTATTTACCCCGCTATATTCGGTGGAACGCGCACACAGGGTGCCGTCCCGGCCCCTTCCACCAGGCCACCCACCACACACCATGATAGCCAGGATCTTTAACTACAAAGATAAAGAGATCATCCTGCGCCAGGCAAGAGAGCAACGTAATATACAATACAATGGAGCCCGGATCTCATTCTATCCTGATTACTCAGCTGAAGTACAAAAACGGAGGGCCAGATTTAATGATGTCAAGAAACGACTTCAGAGGCTGGGGGCCAAATACGCTATGCTGTACCCGGCAAAACTCCGGATCACGGCGGGGGGACAGGCCCACTTTTTTGAAGGAGCCGCAGAGGCTTCAGCGTGGCTGGACGCCAACGAGCACTCTGTTAGACAGGCGGGCAGGGACGCAGCACCCGGGGACTGACTCCCTGTCCCCACACCGGGGCCTAGGCCCATTCAGGTTTGAAACCCCTTTGGCTGGGAAGCCATTACCCTATGCATTCCACAAGCGATGAGAGCAAGTGAAATAACTTTACAACACAGTTCAGTGAACTACTACTTTGCACTACTATACAAGTTCAGGCCGCAGTTTGGGCGGCAGTTGGGAGGTCAGGTTAACTGAATACTCCAATGCTTTATGTTCTTATCATACCTCCCTCAAGTTATGTTCAACTAGATGACTGTATCCTCCTTCATATGAAGAGGGGGGCTCTCTCCTCCCCACGTTGGGGCCTCCGCTCCCTAGATGGCAGCCGTGATGGGAGAGCCCCCTGGGTACGTTCCCTAGTGATGCACTTTTTTTTCCTTTCTCTTTTGCCCTATTTGCACCACAGCTCAACCTCAGACAGATCAAGGCACGTGAGCAGGAGGGACTGGGACTTACATAACCCCATCTCCCGGGACACACTCAGGTATTCCTCCTGGAGTACAGGTACCTGGTTTCCTTTTCTTTTGTCACACTTGGCGCATTGCAGCTTTACATTCCCTACGGCGCCTAGGGTACACATGATATTATACTCTGTGAATATTGTGATACGTCTTGATAAATGGGTACTGTGTCTATAATGTCTTGGAATATTAGGGGAATTCAGAGCCCCCTGAAGCGCACAATGGTAACTACTATTCTTAAAAAACACTCCCCTGCCATATATGCCCTTCAGGAGACTCACCTCACTCCGGAGACGGCCTCATGCGTGGGCTTCTCGTGGGTGGGGAGTGCATACCATTCCACTCACACCTCCTTTTCAAGGGGGGTGAGTGTACTGGTGCACCGGCCATCCCCTTCCAGCTGCTGGATAAACTGATTGATGGGGAGGGACGATATGTGCTATTACTATGCAAGGTCTACCAACTACAATGTATAATTGCTGCTGTGTACATACCGCCCCCCTTCTCCACAGATGTTCTACAGATGTTCTACTGGGACATCCAGGGGTCCCGTTTATTCTGGTGGGTGATCTGAACTGTTACATGGATCCTGTCTTAGACAAACATCCGCCTCCCCCGGCTTCCCGCACCAGGGCCCGAACGGCATTGCGGAAGTTCGCGGAGGAGTTCGGATGGGTGGATCCGTGGCGCGGCCGCAATCCCCTCCAGAAACAATTTTCATGTTTCTCAAAATCCTACCTCTCCCTCTCCAGGATTGATATGTGCTTCTGCACGCCTCAGACAGAGCGCCTGCTGGGGGATATTGCTTATCTGGTGAGGGGGGTGTCGGACCACTCGCCACTGTTGGTCTCCCTGCTAGCCAGGCAGGCGGTACCACTACAAAAGGCGCCATGGAAGCTCAATGCATTTTGGCTTAACTTGTTTCCCTCCCATGAACGGGTGGCAGCTGAAATCTCAGATTTCTGGAGGCGCCATGCTGACCATTCTGATCCCTTACTGACCTGGGAGACGTTTAAGGCGTTTCTCAGGGGCATTATGATTACAGAAGTGACAACCATTAAAGACAGAACGCATGCCATACGGGAGCAGGCAGACCGCTTGGTGAGCCGATTAGAAGCAGAATACATTGCTGACCCCTCAGACGCGGCCAGAGACGCCTGGGTGGCGGCTCAGGAAGCGGTTACTCGAATCTCAGGGGAAACAGCCGACCAGAAAAGATTCTTTAACAGACAGGCCTTCTATGAGGAGGGAGAACAGACAGGCCGCCTGCTGGCCAAAATTGCACAGGCTTCTCAGATGTCCCCGTCCATTGGGGCCCTACGTACAGAGGGTGGGAGATTGGTAAATGGACAGTCACAGGTCATGACAGAACTGGTGAGATTTTACTCAGAATTATACCGATCTAGGGCGACCTATACGTCAACTGACCTAGAGACATACTTGGGGGACATTGGACTGCCTGGACTGTCCGACTCTCAGCACAAACTCCTGGACTCCCCTATAAGTCTTGAAGAATTACAGGGCACCCTTAGCCTCTTTCCTAATTCCAAAGCACCGGGAGACGATGGGCTCCCAATGGAAGTGTTTAAACAATACGCAGAGGTAATTTTACCTCGCCTCCTAATAGTACTCAATCACGCGAGGGAAACCCAGAGACTGCCCGAATCCATGACCAGAGCCAGTATTGTTCTCATTTTAAAACCAGGGAAAGACCCTTTAGATCCAGGATCCTATAGACCAATATCGCTCCTGCAGAGCGATATCAAAATATTGGCCAAGGTTTTGGCAGTCAGACTTAATGGAGCCATTTCCACTATTATCCACCCGGATCAGGCAGGTTTTATGCCCCAAAAATCCACAGCCATTAATTTACGTAGGCTATACCTAAATATTCAAACGCTGTCCGAAAATATGGGGGATAGAGCCTTGCTTTCACTAGACGCCCACAAGGCGTTTGATAGCGTGGAGTGGGATTATCTCTGGACTGTCATGGGTAAGTTTGGCTTTGGCGAGGGGTTTCTGTCCTGGGTGAAGCTGTTGTACTGCTCGCCCCGGGCAACTATTCGAGAGGCGGGACGTATCTCCGATACTTTCCCCTTGCACAGAGGCACCCGTCAAGGCTGCCCTCTATTTCCTCTCCTCTTCGCCATCACCATCGAACCCATGGCAGCCCTGATCAGAGCGAGCCCGGCGGTCAAGGGGTTCCAATATGGAACCCTCCAGGAAAAAGTCATGCTCTACGCGGACGATGCCATGCTCCTACTGGGAGACACCGCGGACTCTCTTAGGGGGTCCATGGATATAATCCGTAACTTTGGCTTCTATTCAGGCCTGACCATTAACTGGTCGAAATCAGCACTGCTGCTGCTTGATGACACCTCAGATACAACTAAGCGGACGCTTCACGATATACCAGTCTCTACTGGTGTGAAGTACTTGGGCATACGAGTAACGCGGGACCCGCTTGAGTACATCCTACTCAATCTGACCCCGCTGTTGAATAAGATCCGTGATAGGATCAAAATATGGTCAAAACTTAAAATGTCGCTGGTGGGTAGGATCAACTTAATAAAGATGATTTTCATGCCTCAGCTCCTGTACATCCTGCACAACACCCCTATGGTGATCCCCCTCAAGCTGTTTAGAATTATTAATTCACTATTTAGAAGCTTTATATGGTTGGACAAACCCCCATGGATAAAACTGGAACAGCTTCAAAAGCCCAAGGAGGCAGGAGGCCTCGCCCTCCCCAACCCTTGGGTGTACTACTTAGCTGCCCAGGCGCAACACATCGCCAGGGCCATGGTGACTATAGAGGAGGGGGTGACCCCACCCCCTCAGCCTGACCCCACCAAGGAACTGATGTGTCTGGCCTCTGGCCATGCTGAGATTCCCGGGGGCATGGAGGCCCTAGCATATGCAAAATCAAATAAGCGATAATGACTCACAAGGCTGCTCTGCAAGCATCTCCTCCACGGGTTGGGTCCCTGACTTGCTTCAGTTACTCACTGTGGTCTCTGGTAAAGGTGGTTGGTCCCTTTGTGGAGACAGCTTCCCTTCTACTTCCAACCACTGACCGGTTCTCCGGCCGGCAGAACCGTCACCTCTGGTTGGACTGGGTGATACAATTTATTTAAATTAAGTTAGGATGAGGCACATTTCTATCAATTTTGTATCCAAAAATCTTTATCTCATTCTGTACTCAATGTGACACAATTTCAGCTGACATCACTCAGCCAGTCAAGGCACTGGATCGAGCCAGGCTTTACAGTCAGGATCCACCCAGCAGCCTGGACTGAGAGACTGATCTAACCACTCCCACCTCCTGCACAGTTCAGCGATCCAGTGAGCGCTGGAGGGGCAGAGCAGAGAGCTGGTGACTGACGTTCACTATTCTCTGTTTAGTGCAGAGGGGAGAACTAAGCAATCAGCGGTGTATGATCACTCAGTTCTCAGTGTAACGGTGGCGGGGCACAGATGCATCACCGGATCCACCTAGGTGAGTATAATTATTAATTTTTTTGAGGGGGGGCTGAAATTAAGTGTGAGATTAAATTATTTTGCTGCTTACTAAAATGAAAAGTTTTAATAGGCACCAATTAAACAGAACACGTGATCCTGTATTAGATCTAGGGGTATGAGTATGACTGTCTGGTCATGTAGATTCGTGATATGCTGGAAAGTTAAACTGGGGTTATACAATATATTAGAAGTGGTTGCTGAGCAGCTATCACACTGAAGAGAGGGCAATACAGTCACACTACTGAGCAGAAGGATTTGGTTACCGGCTAGTAACTTTACACTTCTGTGTTTCCTTTGTACTGAATGTGGAACTTAAGCCCGTCATTTCCAAATTATTTGAGGCAGCCGCTTAAGTAACTGCACTAATTTACGATACCCTGTTACTTCATATCTACTGTCACCTGGAAGCTGAAGATTTCATATCCTAAACTTACTTAAAGGACCAAATGTGTTGCACTTCTCACCACATGAAGCAACAAAGGTAATGCATTTCTTATGTCATTTTTTTCCCTACACTTTCAACATACGTTGTGTCAGATGCATAGTGTTGGGTACCAGTGCCTCTTTGTGCTGAGCCGCATTGCTTTGATTCAGCGTCTCTTGGAACAAGAGGAGGTGCATTTAAAGCATAAAGGCTTAGTTTATAGGTAGGGTATGCTAATTACATATTTTTTTTTTTAAAGTCTCTGCTTTCTTTACACTGGCGCTACTTTATTGTACTTGGCCAAACAACATCGGTGTTGATATGAGACGTTCATATCGCAATGTGATATTCAGGTGGTCAAACCAAAAGGGGGAGTTGCAGGCTTCCAATGAATCAGAAAAAGTTTTTGGGCTTAGAAAAGGGCTCTGGAAACTGCTTTCTTGCACCACGTCATCAATTATGTCTAAGGCACGCTCTTTGGGGTCTAACATGATCGTAGTCTGAAATGTTCCGTTATTAGTAGTGACTATATCGTCACAACACCTGTGGAGCTTAGGGCATCGCCATAGTATGTGCACTCTCCATAATCCCGGCAGCATTTATTGCAGATCGGCTCTGGTCGAAGACCAGTTATACATTTTAAAAGGAGTACAATGTACCCTAAAATGTATACAGTAGTTGGGAAAGTCTCTGCGCCACATATAGTGAACAAGAGTGGACTGATTTCAAAGCCATTTCCCATTGTTCGCAAGGTGCCCACCCCTGCCTCCCATTTCTCTAGAGCTGAACAAGGTCTCTAAATGGTTAACAAGCAACATCTGGAAATAAATCTTTTGGTAGAGGGAAGTTGAAAACAGGAGTTGGGAACAGGTGTAAAGCAACAAAGGGTTTTTGTTCCTGGATCGCTGGCTGAAGTTGTAGGTAGTATAAATGCATATTGGTTAACCAAACTGTAATTGTAGTTGAGTGAATTATAATAGTCTGCCTCCACTAAAAATGTGTCACTGGTGAGTGATGCCATATGCCATAGGCCTGCCACTTAACTGCATATTGTAATGTGACCAAATCTGGGTAGGAGTGGTTTCTCCAATCAGGACTAAAAACAGTACAACTTTTGACATGTTGAAGCTGCCTTACCTTAGCCCATACCTAATGCATCAGCCTGTATGTGGGGAAAACCTTGTTAGGTTTGGAGAAAAGCTGAGCTTCCAAACCCTTTGTTTAATTACACTTTAGGTATAAATCTGACCATAGATGGATCGAAATTCAGCCAGATGAGCAGGAACTAACCAAATTTCAATCAAATGTGTAGCATCCTCACAGTTGCTAGTTTAAATACATTTTGTTTGGCTCTCCTGTAG
This sequence comes from Lithobates sylvaticus, assembly GCA_028564925.1. Classification (NCBI taxonomy): domain Eukaryota; kingdom Metazoa; phylum Chordata; class Amphibia; order Anura; family Ranidae; genus Lithobates; species Lithobates sylvaticus. The sequence continues at coordinate 195,260,152 of CM053036.1, read as the reverse complement.
GCAGAGGAGCATGGGTTAATTGTGTTTTTTAGAAGACTGGGCAGTGCTTCATAGGCCATGGCTCTCTGTTACCTACCACTGTCTTCTGGAACTGACTGGAACATAGTGGGCGGAGGGACAGAGGCTGCCGTCTGAATATTTATGGAGTTTCCACCAATTCCTAGGAAGGCAGATCTAGAAAGTGGGGAAGCAGCCCATAAATATTTTGAAGCCTGCAGTCTAGAAGCAAAATCCAGGGTCCAGCTGTTTGGAGGTGACCCCCTATGCTGGGGGCTCTGGGCTCTTCCCCTGGGGCAGAATAGAAAAAGCAGGAATAGAGGGCGAGAGAGGAGAAAGGCTCCAGGGCACCACGCAGCCGTAGTCTCAGTTAGGCCTAGCTGTAGACTTCAAACTAAGCCAGAAGCCAGAGAGGACAGTGTAGTGCGATACTGCACTTGTCTGGGACTGAGGGGAAAGCTTTAGTGTAGTATAAGACAACCAGGAACACCCGAACATCTCTAACTTTGGGTCTAAAGCAGCCATGTGCTGCGCAAAACAACCAGGAGCTGTCTCTTCAACATTGACTTTTAGGAACCTTTATCTTTTGTTCCAGCTGCACCATTACTCCTACTGGTGTGCAGCATAGTTCAGTTGGACTTTAGCAGCCAGAGACTTTAGCAGTTTCTCAGTCGTTTGGTTTGGAGTTAAAAAACTTTCTTCAGTTCTGGGCATCTCATGTACCCCCAAATCCTATCCAAGTTCCATCTTCCCAAAATAAACACTAAAAACCAAAACCCTCAAGTTTCTTGAGTCATCGGAGAGTGTGTGGAAAATTCCTTTTACCTGGCTGTGGGAACTATCAGGGGGAAATAAGCCTGAAATTCAGCGGCTTCTTCAGTGGTACCACTTACACATGCATGGCCATTCCTGCTTGGTGAAATGTTGATCTAACAATTGACTTCTGTTGAATGGGAACATTGGAAAACTTTTGTGGATCAGCAGCTGCAGCCACTGATCAGTTTATTCTGAAAGCAGAGGGTCAGTTTGTGCGGATGTGAGAATTCATTCATATTTTTTTGATCAGCCCCCTGGTAATCTATGGTCAGCCTTTAGGCCCGTACACACGATCGGACTTTTTGACAACCAACATGCAAATTAGCTGTTTTGGACCAACATCCGAACGTGTGTACGCTCCATCGGACCAACTTTTTCCAGGTTTCATCAGACTTTTGTTGGCTGTGCGAACGGACCAACTTTCTGCAACAAAAGTCCGATGGACCAAAGTCCGACCGTGTGTACACAAAACCAACGGACTTTTGTACAAACCAATGCAGAACCAATGCAAAAGATCAAACAACAATACAGAAGTGGACCAAAGGTGGCGGTAAAGAGCAGAAAAACCAAGTGATTTGTTGAAAGTTGGCTGAAAAAGTCCTGCCATGTGTATGCAATACCAACTTGGGGCCAACGCCCTTTGGACAAAAATCCACAGGAAAGTTGGTCCACGGTCCGATCGTGTGTATGAGGCTTTAGCCTACCACACCATCCTGGGGGTCATTCCAAATCACCATAAGGTTAGAAGTGCTACATGGGCTTTAAAACATCTGTTTAAAAATGTTTGAATGTAAAACAGAATAAAAAACTGACCCCCAAACCATTATAAAATGCACAATGTATGTTTCTTTTTCTTTCTTTTTTTTAGTTAACTGCAACAATGGCATTCCCACTGGATACAGCCAATGGACCTGTCACAGTGACTACACATATTAATGCTGATACAGAATCCATGACCCCACCATTTTACCAAATGTTCCTAAAAGGACAACCAAAAGCCCTAGGGGTAAGGTTTTGCTTGTTCAACTATGGTTTATGGTTCAACAACTTTATTTTGCCAATTGCACACATTAGGCCATAAATGGGTAGTTTATTTGTGATCAGGCTGATCCCCCAAAAAATGGATTCCCCCATCCACGCAAGTGAGGTGGATGGATGAAAGTGAGGTGCATGGAGGAATCCTACCCGCTGTGCTATTGTATTCTGACAGCTGAGGCTCTTCTGACTTGCTGCAGCCGCTGATTGAATGAACATTTCTCAACATTTGACAAATGTTAATGGTTATATTGATTGACTTCTATTGAGCAGGAATGGCCATAGATGGATCGAAAATTGTCCATTCCCTGCTGAACTGGCTGAATTTGGATCCATCTGTGGCCAGCTTAAGGCAACGCACCAGCATTGTAGTACACAACAACACACTACTGTGCATAGGCGTTGTAAAAAAAAATTGGTGGTGTGTTTTTTTTCTTAGTTTAATACATGAAAATTAATAATTTGCCTTAATGCAACACATGTTAACATGCCAGAACAGACTGCCAAGGTGTGAATGGCCCCTCATTTCCAGATAATTTGCAGAAAATTTACAGGTGTAGTATTTCAGATCCAGCAGAGTTGCCATCTTGTGGACAGTCTTAAGCCCCATACACACGCGCGGATTATCCGAGGACCAGGTCCGTCAGACCATGTCCGTCATACTTTGTCTGATGTTGGTTTTGCGTACACACGGTCGGACAAAGTTGTCGGAAAATCCGATCATTCTGAACGTGGTGACGTTTGTTGCCTACGACGGGACTACGTAGAGGCTAGTAGCCAATAGCTTTGGTCTTGTAATGTGATCTGAGCATGCGTAGCACTTTGTCCGTCCGAATTCGCTACACACGATCGGATTTGGTGTGATCGGACTTTGTTGTCAAAAAATCTATCCAGCAGGAGATAGGACTTTGTCCGTCAGACAATCTGATGGAAACTGTCCGATGGTGCCTACACACGGTCTGATTTTCCGACAACATTGTCAGATAGGACAGAATCCATCGGAAAATCCTACCGTGTGTATGGGGCTTTAGGGCTCTTTCACACGGGGCGGATCCGTAATGATCCGCCCCGTAAAGATCCGCTGCTCAGTGATCAGACTGTGCAGGGACTGCCCTGTCAGATCTCCACTCTCCTCTATGGGATCGGGATCGGATGAACACGGACCGTCTGTCCATGTTCATCCGATCCGCTCTGCAGACGGATGGAAAAATAGGGTTTTCCTCCGTCTGCAGAATCGGACCACAACGGAGACGGACGATATCGGGTGTCAGCGGATGTTCATCCGTTGACACCCGCTATCCCATAGGGATGCATGTATGTCCGTAATTCATCCGAAAACGGATGGATGAAATACGGACATACGGTCCGCCCATGTGAAAGGGGCCTTAGACTGACACCCACTAAAATCTTTAAACAGCTACAGCTAAAAAATAAGCTAAATGAATAAAAGCTGATCATTGTAAGCAACCCCTCAATGTTGTATGTATGTTGTATGTAGTTGCCCGAGCCCTGTAGGCGCTTCTTTTGAGGGACGGCTTCTCCTGTTACAGTGGGAACAAAATAGCTGGCAGGATTAATAGATAATATACAGTATCTATGTTATGGTGGATAGGGGGAGGGGGCTCTGAATGAAAAACTGAAAATTTCCTATCAAATACTTACCGTAATTTTCCTTTCCTGATGGACTCCATGGCAGTAACGTGTGGGTTAACCAGCCTCCATAACTACCCCATAGGACACCTCTCCCATAAATCTTTGCTCTGGGCTACTATCCATGTTCCGTAACTAGCCTACTCCAGACATTTGGGAGGGAACTCCTGCTGCCGTTGAGTCTATCAGGAAAGGAAACTTACAGTAAGTATTTGATAGGAAATTTTCAGTTTTCCTGAAAGACTCCATGGCAGCAACATGTAGGAAATAACTTGCCATACACACCTAGGTGGGCAAAATGTTGAGCAAAGAAACCAAAATATATTTAACACCATCAATCGACAGTACTTGCAAACCAAAATTAACAGATGACAAGGTAGCTGGTTCAACACAGTAGTGAGACACAAATGTGTTAATAGAGGACCAAGAAGCCGCTTTACAGATTATTTTGGGAGCGGCATGTCGAGACGCTGCCCAAGAGGTCGAGATACTCAGAGTTGTATGTGCTGTTACTGCCGCTGGAGGAGCCAAGCCCTTCGCCATATAAGCCCTGCAACAATGGATCCATGCAACAATGGATCTAACTGAGGCCCACATTCCTTTGTTTTTCCTATGGAGAAGGATGAAAAGAAAAACGGATTGTCTAAATGGAGCCGTGACCTCCAGGTATTGTTTCAGAGTGTGCCCCACAACAAAAGGATGGACAACCTGATTTTCCGTTGACCTAATGGTGGGAAGTACAATCTCTTGATCATGGAAAACTGTGGTCACTTTAGGGTTTAACCCCAACATGGGAATCAACACTGCTCTGTCTGGAAAAAAGTTAGAAAAGGCTCCTTCGAACCCAAGTTTCTGATTCCGGACACTCTTTTAGCTGAAGTGACAGCTACTAGGAAGGCTGTCTTGAGTGTGAGATCTTTCACTGAGAGAGGTTTGTCGGGATCTGATCCGAGATTAGAAAGGAAATCCAGAACAAGAGGGAGGTCCCATTTGGTCTAAGCCTGATAGCACCTTTGAAAAACTGGCGAACAAGGGAATGATTTGCCCATGAAACTCCTGTGAATGCTGAGATGGCATTACTTGAACCCAAAGTGAGCTTACTGCTAGGGACAGGTCAAGACCTGTTTGTAGAAAGCTAAGGATGTTCTGGACTGCCAGAGAGTTACAAGGATTAGGCCTGGAAGACATGTGATCTGTGAACCTTGACCATATACGTTCATAGACCCTGTTGGTGCGCTTCCTTCTGGCATTAAGAAGGGTCGGAATGGCCTCTTCTGAACAACCTAGAGCCTCGAGCCTTCCCCTCTCAAGAACCAAGCCCTGAGGTGCAGGTGAGAAGGACAGGGGTGCAGAGTTGTACCTTGAGACAGTAGATCCAGCCTAAGAGGCAGGAGAACTGGGTCTTGATGACTGAGGAGTGTTAAAAGGGGAAACCATGGCCTGTTGGGCCGGAAAGGATTCACCGCCATGACTTCCACCATCTCTGTTCTGAGCCTCCGGAGAAACTGGAGTATCATCGACACTGGAGGAAAGGCGTAGGCCTTGTGGAACCTCTACTGGTCCATGAGAGCATCTATCCCATACGCTTGAGAATCTCAGAATCTCGAGTAGTATTTGGTCAACTTGCAGTTGTATGGGGATGCGAAGAGGTGGTTGACTTCTGGAGATACTCCCAGGGTCAAGAGCCAATCGAACACCTCTTTGAGGAGAGACCACTAGTTGTTGTTCATCTGAACACGAGAAAGGAAGTCCGCTTGTACATTCTGGATCCCATCCCCCGCTGAGATGTTGGAAAAGTTCCTCTGACCCCAGTTCATGATTGGTTCCACCTCCTGTAGCAGGTACCATCTGCGAGTTCCACCCTGCTTCCTTATGTAGGCCACCACGGTTTTATTGTCCAACCTGAGCATCACTGAAGAGTTCTCTGTTAGATGGCGGAAAGTTAGAAGTGCCTGAAAGGCAGCTTGCAGTTCTAGGATGTTGGACACAATCCCCAGAGAAGGAAAGTTCCATCTGCCCTGAGCCACTTCTGATAGGCAATGAGCGCCCCAGCCCCAGTTGTTGGCATCTGAGGTTATGTTACGTGACCCATGTGATGGGAACAATCGAGTGGCAATTGCGAAGATTTTTCACCTGGAGCCACCAAAGGAGAGACACTCTCATGGCTGGAGTAAGGTGGATGCACTGGCTTTTGCTGGAGGAATTCCATTGTTGGAGGAACCCTTTCTGGAAGGGCCGTGTGTGCCACTCTGCCCACTTTACCATGGGAATAGTAGCTGCCATAGTGCCAATCACCTTCAGACACTGGAGAGCAGAGAGGTGAGTCGAAGCGAGGGTTGAGCGAATTCTGTCTCGGACTACCACAATCTTCTCCTAGGGCAGCGAGATAGTGCCTTCCAACGTGTTTAAGTGAGCACAGAGTAACACGAGGGACTGTGCTGGTTTCAGGAGGCTCTTCTCCAGATTCAGGTACCACCCAAGCTCTTGAAGGGTGGAGATGACCAGGTTCCTGTGTTCTAAAAGTTGACCTTTGTCTTGAGCTAGGAGAAGTAGGTCGTCTAGGTAGTGATGAAGACGAACCCCTTTGACTCGGAGCAGAGCAACAACAGCTAACAAGACCTTGAAGAAGACACAAGGTGATGTTTTTAGACCGAAGGGGAGACAGGGGAATTGTAAGTACTGTTTGCCTACCGTAAACCGGAGGAATTGCTGGAAGTCCACTGCCACCGGGACATGGAAGTAGGTGTCTTTCAGATCGATTGACACCAACCAGTCTCCTGGATGGACCAACTGCTGGATTGTAAGAAAAGAAACAATATAAAGCAAGAGAGAGTGCCCGCCAACCCTGGTGTATTAACGTTTTAATATGAAGTTCAATTTTATAAAATACGAGGATTGCACTCACAGATTGTTGATATAAAAAACAGCATAATCAGCTCCACAACAGCCTCCTCTCCTGGTCTGTATGTTTTCCAGAGACTTGCAGCAAGGTACAGGGAACACTGCAGGCATAGACCGCCTGCTATCTGATATCCTCCACTGCTCACAACATTAGCATGGACCTGAAGAAGGAGGCCACGCCTCCGAAACATGTTGTCCTAGCAATTGTTGTTTGCATGCTAGAGGAGTCAGCACGTTATCAGTGCCTTTCCTCCCCTGGCCATGAGTGATGACACACAGAGCCGGCTGGTCCGTGGTAATGTTGTGAGCAGTGGAGGATATCAGATAGCAGGCGGTCTACGCCTGCAGTGTTCCCTGTACCTTGCTGCAAGTCTCTGGAAAACATACAGATCAGGAGAGGAGGCTGTTGTGGAGCTGATTATGCTGTTTTTTTATATCAACAATCTGTGAGTGCAATCCTCGTATTTTATAAAATTGAACTTCATATTAAAACGTTAATACACCAGGGTTGGTGTGTGCTCTCTCTTGCTTTATATTGTTTCAGATCTTTGTCTGCAACCCAGTGGACTAATGGGAGAGCTGCAACACCCAGAGTGAAATTAATATATGTATATATACATATATTCAGACTTTTTCCTTGTGTTGAAATGGACTAGTGCTAATCTTGGTATACTGTGTATATTTGGATTGTAAGAAAAGACTCCATCTTGAATTTTCCTTTTCGGGTGAAGTGGTTGAGATGGGTCAAGTCTATGACTGGCCTCCGTGTGCAGTTCTTTTTCTGTACCATGAACAGGGGAGAATACATGCCCTTGCCTCGCTCGCCACCTGGAACAGGAATGGCTGGGACTTGCTCCAATAAACAGTTTACATAAGCTAACAGGATCTGCTTTTTTTCTTCTGAACATAGAAGAGTCGTAGGAATGAATTTGTCTTGGGGCACTGTTGAAGACCCAGGTGTGACCTGAGGAGACTGTTTTGACAATCCAGAAGTCCTGGATTGAGGCCGCCCAGACATGCTGAAAGCGGAGAAGACGAGCCCCCACCTGGCATGGCTGAGCGGGCCCAATCTCAAAAGAACTTAGTGGAATCCTGGTTGCCGGAAGAACCACCTTTAGTGGGTTTCTTAAATGAGGACTGCCTGGCTTTCCAGGATCTTGAAAACTCAGTCAGTCAGGCCTGTAACTGCGTGTCTCTCCGGCTCGGTCAGTATTCTGTCATCTCGGAAAAGTGTGTCTCTGGCTCTGTAAGCGCCGATCCTGAGGTAGGAAACCCGACTTACCACCCGTGGCACTCTCTAGATGTGCAAAGCTGGTAGAGGCGGGGGGGGGGGGTATGCCTATATATCAAGAATAATGTACAAGTGAATGTGAGAGATGACGTCACTAAGGGAGCTAGGGAGGAGGTGGAAACCTTATGGGTAGAGCTCCAAATGGATGAAGCTAAGGGGAAAATAATACTAGGAGTATGCTATAGGCCCCCTAACCTGAGGGAGGAAGGGGAGACAGATCTCCTATCAAAATTTGGATTAGCAGCAAGGATGGGAAGTGTTATCATAATGGGGGATTTTAACTATCCAGACATAGACTGGGCGGAGGGAACCGCACATTCATCTAAGGCTCGCCAGTTCCTAAACGTCTTGCAGGACAATTATATGACTAGAAATAAGACTAGAAATAAAGTGTTACTGGATCTACTAATTACCAACAATACAGACCTGATCACGGATGTGGAAATACGGGGCAATTTAGGTAACAACGATCACAGGTCAATTGGCTTCAGTATCACACAAATAGGAAACATAAGGGGAATACAAAGACACTGAATTTCAAAAGCGCCAACTTCCCTAAACTGCGAGCCTTGCTAGAAGGCATAAATTGGGATAAAAATCTTAGGAACAAAGAACACGGAGGAGAGATGGGTTTGCTTTAAGAGCATATTAAATAAGGGCATTAGCCAATGCATCCCATTGGGTAATAAATTTAAAAGAGCGAACAAAAGTCCTGGATGGCTTAACTCCAATGTAAAAATGCATATAAAAGCAAAGGAGAAGGCCTTCAAAAAATACAAGGTTGAGGGATCATCATCAGCATTCAGATTTTATAAAGAATGCAACAAGAAATGTAAGGGTGCAACAAGGACAGCTAACATAGAACATGAAAGACACACGAGGAGAGCAAAAAAAATCCAGAAAAATTCTTTAAGTATGTAAACAGTAAAAAAGGGAGGACAGACCATATTGGCCCCATAAAGAATAAAGGAAGGACACCTGGTTACAAAGGATGGGGAGATGGCGAAGGTATTGAATTTATTCTTCTCAGTCTTCACGAGGGAATCGGTGGGCTTCAGTAACCAAAACTGCAGTGTTTATCCTCATGAAACATCACAGGAAGCACCTCCATGGTTAACAGAGGACAGAATTAAAATTAGACTCGGGAAACTTAACATTAATAAATCATCGGCACCAGATGGCTTGCACCCGAGGGTACTTGGGGAACTCAGTCAAGTAATTGCCAGACCATTGTTCCTAATTTTTACTGACTGGAATGGTACTAGCTGATTGGAGAAAAGTCAATGTAGCACCAATATTTAAAAAGGGCCCAAAATACATCCCTGGGAATTAGACCAGTTAGCCTAACCTCAATAGTATGTAAACTCTTGGAGGGGATAAGGGACTATATAAAAGATTTTAGTTATGAGAATGGTATCATTAGCAGTAATCAGCATGGATGCATGAAGAATTATTCTTGCCAAACCAATTTATTAACCTTCTATGAGGAGGTGAGTTGCCATCTAGATAAAGGAAGGCCCATGGACGTGGTGTATCTGGATTTTGCAAAAGCATTTGACACAGTTCCCCATAAACGTTTACTGTACAAAATAAGGTCCGTTGGCATGGACCATAGGGTGAGTACATGGATTAAACCTGGCTACAAGGGCGTGTTCAGAGGGTGGTGATAAATGGGGAGTACTCAGGATGGTCAGGGGTGGGTAGTGGGATCCCCCAGGGTTCTGTGCTGGGACCAATCCTGTTTAATTTGTTCATAAACGACCTGGAGGATGGGGTAAACAGTTCAATCTCTGTATTTGCGGACAATACTAAGCTAAACAGGGCAATAACTTCTGTGCAGGATGTGGAAACCTTGCAAAAAGATCTGAACAAATTAATGGGGTGGGCAACTACATGGCAAATGAGGTTTAATGTAGAAAAATGTAAAATAATGCATTTGGGTGGAAAAAATAAGACTGCAATCTATACACTGGGGGGAGAACCTCTGGGGGAATCTAAGATGGAAAAGGACCTGGTGGGGGTCCTAGTAGATAAAAGGCTCAGCGATGGCATGCAATGCCATGCTCCTGCTAACAAAGCAAACAGAATATTGGCATGCATTAAAAAGGGGATCAACTCCAGAGATAAAACGATAATTCTCCCGCTCTACAAGACTCTGGCCCGGCCGCACCTGGAGTATGCTGTCCAGTTCTGGGCACCGGTCCTGAGGAAGGAGGTACTGGAAATGGAGCGAGTACAAAGAAGGGCAACAAAGCTAATAAAGGGTCTGGAGGATATTAGTTATGAGGAAAGGTTGTGAGCACTGAACTTATTCTCTCTGGAGAAGAGATGCTTGAAAGGGGATATGATTTCAATATACAAATAACATACTGGTGACCCCATAATAGGGATAAAACTTTTTCACAGAAGGGAGTTTAACAAGACTCGTGGCCACTCATTAAAAGTAGAAGAAAAGAGGTTTAACCTTAAACTACGTAGAGGGTTCATTACTGTAAGAGCAGCAAGGATGTGGAATTCCCTTCCACAAGTGGTGGTCTCAGGGGGAAGCATCAATAGTTTCAAGAAACTATTAGATAAGCGCCTGAACGACTGCAACATACAGGGATATACAAGGTAATACTGACATATAATAACACACATAGGTTGGACTTGATGGACTTGTGTCTTTTTTCAACATCACCTACTGTATAACTATGAAAAGCTGGTAGAGACATCCCCCAAAAAAGATTTACAGCTGTAATTGCAGTGAAAGGGGGTTCTACAAAGTATTGGGCTGAATACAAATCCACACCACACTTTTCACATATTTATTTGTAAAAAATGTTGAAAAACATTTATAATTTTCCTTCCAATTCACAATTATGTGCCACTTTGTGTTGGTCTATCACACAAAATCTCAATAAAATAAATGTATGTTTTTGGTTGTAACATGACAAAATGTGGCAAATTTCAAGGGGTATGAATACTTTTTCAAGGCAGTGTACATAACAAACTTGTGCTGGTATTGCATTAGTTGTCACTGTGTAGTGCATAAATATTCATAGGGAAGCACAATTACTGTGCAGCACTACTAAGCAGAAAGAAAGCTGCGTTTAAAAGCCAATCTAGTTGCCACCATGCAAACTATTCAGGGAAAGAGTTATTTAAAATGTAACACTCTGTAATGTGATTATTTAACTGATCACATTAACTTTTTAAACTAATAAAACTAAAGATTGCAGTATCACTTTAAACACAATTGTGTTGTAAACTATTTTCTTTCTTTCATAGGCAATCCAAATCCCTTTGGGTTGTGTTCAATTTGCAGTGGAAACTATTGTGCTTTGTACACTGAGTTCATTTACATCAAACGTAGCTTGGAGCTTCATTGGATATTGGGGAGGAATATTTGTAAGTTTTTGTCATTATCGTGTTGTGTTTTTTTTTTTTGGTTGGTTGGTTTTGTACATAGCTTTGAAAGCTGGCCTTAAAGGTTCATGGTGGTTAGACTTCAGGATTAGCCTATCTTCAAATCAGTTCGCTTGTATTATTAGCAGTGTTGGTCATCTTACTTTAAAAAAGTAATTAGTTAAGTTACAAGTTACTTCTCCCAAAAACTCCCCTTACAACATGAAAGGAGATTTTATATCTGTTTGCTGGTCATCTCTAACTACAAGTTACTGCTTTGCAGCTTCCCCTCTGCTGTTTACTTTAAATTTCTAAGGACTACATATCCCATGGTACCTTGCTGCCAGCAAGCAGTGATTTCTGTACTTACTCCTCCCCTCAGTACCTCTGTAGTTCAGAAGGCAGGCTCTGTGAAATGTGTGACACAGCAGTGTCTGCTCACAGAACATAGTGGATACAGGCCACAGAATTCCAGAAAGTAAATGTTTGGGGATCGTCAATATATATACACACTTTGCACTCATTCCATAAAATAGGAGCAGGCTAGAAATAATTAAAACACAATTTGGAAATAAATATATGATTTTTAGGTTTGCAAACAATTTTTAAACATTTATTGGTTAATATTCCTGTTTGATGTAGAAGCTCAGCTGTATTTAATATACTGGGGACTTTTTTGGTATTGGTTATATATATATATGAATTTGTAATATATATTTATATCTTTAATGTTTTTCAGTACATTATCTCAGGATCCCTGGCAGTGGCAGCAGCAGCAAAAGCATCTCATTGTCTGGTAGGTTCATAGTTTATATGTTCGGAAGAAATAGAGGTTGAAAAAGGGGGAGCAGGAAGGAAAGAGAGCAGGACAGAAATTTGGAAGGAGGAAAGTAAAAAAGAAGAAAAAAGCAAGGGAATATAGAAAGGAAAGAGCAGGATGTAAGGTTGAAAGAAAGACAAAAGGAAGAAAGGGAAGGAAGGACTCTTGGTTGGTTATGGAGGAGTGCACGGTAACAAAATTTCCTCTCACTTGAAGGTTAATTTAAGAACTTTATTGTAACCTGTTAATGGTAACAGGTTAACCAACGCGTTTTAAGAAATTGTCTTCCTCTTCCTTAGGGCTGAATTTCTAGATGTTTTTGGAACCGCAAAAATGCCTTAATTGGACTTTTATAAAGCTGTTGGCACTGCTTGTTCCTGTAGAGTGTTGGAGTCCTTTGAATGGGATGCAGGGTGATTCCCCTGAAACACGTTGGCTAAACTCATTACCTTCAATAAACTTCTTAAATAAACCTTTGAGTGAGATGATCTTTTGTTACTGGTCGTTGGTCTATACCCAACCAAGTGTCTCCTGCTGTAATTTCCTCCCTGTCGTATCAGAGAGGAAGCAGCCCAAGATCGTAGAGTCCACTACCATGTGGGTATCAAACCCCAGAAAAAAGACCTTCCCCATAAATGTATCCATCAAATACAATACTTTGGTTCCATCAGTCCAGCGTTGTCATTCACACACACATCAGGGAAGGAAAAGGGATGGAAGGAGTGGGTGGAATGAAAAGGATAAATGGAGGTAAATAAGATGAAAAGAAATGAAGGGAGGGAAGGGAAGGCAGGAAGAAAGAATGAGAAGACACGGGACACACATTTCCTCCTTTGTAGTAATAGACTGCATAATTCAATGTTTTATTATTGTTTGATACAATGAAACGAACCTGAAGCAAGGAGGTAATGGACCCAGTTTCCAACCAATACTATGTGAGAAGGTAAAGGAAGTTCTATTCTAAGTTGACATGTTGTCTGAACATTATGTGGTTGACTCTCCAAACAGTAGAAAAGGGCAATAAATAAAACAAGCAAAACAATTTACTGTACTGTAAAGATTCCAGTTACTGGATGAGCAAGATTTGAACATCACATATTTCTCTCTTATCATTCCTCTATCTAGATCAGAGGGGCTCTGGCCACAAATGCAATATCTGCTTTGGTTTCTATCCTTGAGATTGGTTTGGCCATTTCTGACTTATTTCTGACATACTATAACATTTACGGGCCCTGCTATACACACCCTTGTTCTCTTTACCAAGACGCCATCTATGTGAGTACATTGTCTGTTTTATTGATTTAGGTTATTGAACCTTTAAACTGTATACATTTTGCTATTGTTCCAGGAGCACGCTTATTTTCAGGGGCTGGATGGATTGCAGTATTTTGTCTAAAAAGGGAATGAGATGTAAATGTGTGGCCAGGCTGGGGATCAGAGCTGGGTGGTTCAGTCAGTGTCAGGACATGGATATGTGACATCTTTTTAACATTTGCAGAAGTTTTCTATGAGCTTTCATTTGGAAAACAATCGGTCAGAACGGATCAACTGATTGGTGCCCAAGAATCTGCCACTTGCAATTTAAGCTGTTTCCTGTTTTTCAGTGTAAGTAATACTGTACTGTAACTAAGCTCAAAACCACCACAATGCTTAGTCCCAAAAAGAATTTCAACTGTATTCTATCCATATTTAATCATCTAGTAGCTCAAAGTTGAGAAAACTTTCCAAACGTTTGATGATGGACTGCTGTGGACAAACCTTTTCTATGCATTCACTTTTTTAATCAGGAGCTTATAAAAAAGTTTTTTTAAATCAACACACAATTCTAAGCATTCAAAGGGTTAGTTCATCTTTACCAAAAAAAATGGCTACGCAGGCAAGGGGTGCCTGTAGATATAAACAAACAGTGCAGCTTTACCCTCGCTATAGGTGTAGACCATTTATGTTCTTCCTGAAAACTGGCTGAAAAAAACATAATTTCTGTTTTTACCCCCTTTCCTTCCTTTTTTTTTTTACCTACATGGAGGATAGGAAACGTTTGCACAAGCTGCCCTCTAATGCAATGGAAACGTGGATACTATTGGTATTGGGTAAATGTCATTTGGCAGTTTGATGCTTCCATTGTATTCTGTTTAAGTGATGCATTTAGGGAACAGAGGTCAACAATATCTTGACCTTTTGACATATATGACCTAGACATACGTTATCTCACAAAAGTGAGTACGCCCTTCACATTTTTGTAAATATTTAAATGTATCTTTTCATGTGACTACACTGAAGAAATTACACTTTGCTACAATGTAAAGTAGTGAGTGTACAGTTTGTTGTATAACAGTGTAAATTTGCTGTCCCCTCAAAATATCTCAACACACAGCCATTAATTTCTAAACCGCCCGAAACAAACGTGAGTACACCCCTAAGTGAAAATGTCCAAATTGGGCTCAAAGTGTCAATAATTTGTGTGGCCACCATTATTTTCAAACACTTCCTTAACCCTCTTGGGCATGGCATTCACCAAAACTTCACAGGTTGCCACTGGGGTCCTCTTCCACTCCTCCATGATGACATCACAGAGCTGGTGGATATTAGAGACCTTGTGCTCCTCCACTTTCCATTTAAGGATGCCCCACAGATGCTCAATAGGGTTTAGGTCTGGAGACATGCTTGGCCAGTCCATCACCTTTACTCTCAGCTTCTTAAGCAAGGCAGTGGGCTTCTTGGAGGTGTGTTTGGGGTCATTATCATGTTGAAATACTGCCCTGCAGCCAAGTCTACGAAGGGATGGGATTATGCTCTGCTTCGGTATGTCACAGTACATGTTGGCATTCATGGTTCCCTCAATGAACTGTAGCTCCCCAGTGCTGGCAGCACTCATGCAGCCCCAGATCATGACACTCTAACCACCATGCTTGATTGTAGGCAAGACACACTTGTCTTTGTACTCTTCACCTGGTTGCCACCACACACGCTTGACACCATCTGAACCAAATAAGTTTATCATCAGACCACAGGACATGGTTTTAGTAATCCATGTCCTTAATCTGCTTGTCTTCAGCAAACTGTTTGTGGGCTTTCTTGTGCATCATCTTTAGAAGAGGCTTCCTACTGGGACAACAGCCATGCAGACCAATTTGATGCAGTGTGCGGCGTATGGCCTGAGCACTGACAAGCTGACCCACCACCCCTTCAACCTCTGCAGCAATGCTGGCAGCACTCATACGCCTATTTCCCAAAGACAACCTCTGAATATGACGCTGAGCATGTGCACGCAACTTCTTTGGAGTGGAACCTGTCCTATTAAACCGCTGTATGGTTTTGGCCACAATGCTGCAGCTCAGTTTCAGGGACTTGGCAATCTTCCTAAAGCGAAGAGCAACAATTCTTTTTTTCAGATCCTCAGAGGAGTTCTTTGCCATGAGGTGCCATGTTGAACTTCCCATGACCAGTATGAGAGAGTAAGAGCGATAATACCAAATTTAACACACCTGCTCCCCATTCACATATGAGACCTTGTAACGAGTCACATGACACTGGGGAGAGAAAATGGCTAATTGGGCCTAATTTGGACATTTTCACTTAGGGGGTGTACTCACTTTTGTTGCCAGCGGTTTAGACATTAATGGTTCTGCATTGAGTTATTTTGAGGGGACAGCAAATTTACATTGCTACATTGTAAAAAAGTAAGTGTACAGCTTGTATAATAAAGTATAATTTCTTCAGTGTTGTCACATGAAGAGGTATAATAAAATATTGACAAAAATGTGAGGGGTGTACTCACTTTTGTGAGATACTGTATAGGACCTATGGCATGTATGATGAAACATTGCCATCTAGAGGTGGAGTTAGGAAATGTACAGCCATCCAAATTTAAGCAAAAAAGGATATGCCCATGTGGGATTGTCTAGCTAAACTTTCCAAATAAAAGGCCAGCAACATAAGCTAAATGGAAGACTCCCTAATGACATAATACCAAGGAAGGTCTGTGCCAGAAGAAACTGTGATGGATGACGGTATCGCCCAAATTCCTGCAATAACTCGTAGATTAGAGTAGAGCTTGGGATCCTGGTTTCCTATGGAGATCGGAAAGCTGCTATAACCTAAGCTAAGTAACTTTTAGCATATTCTTATTGTACACTGACCATTATTCATGCTTATTCGCTAGGAAATCTAGATATTGTGTGCGCAAGCTTGTTGTATGTATATCTGTCAGTCTTGTATTGTATTCCTACAATTGTAATAGTGTGTATGTACAGCATTTTGTTTAGTAAAAGCACATTTAATACAAGTCTTTATTGCTTTCTTGGGTTTATGGCAAAGTACCTTAAAAGACACAAAGCAAAACGGCCAGTGGGCTGATTGAAAAAAACTGAACGTATTCCCCTGTCCACACAAGCAAGGTGGATGGAGGAATCCTCCACACCAGTGTTTCTCAACTCCTGTCCTTAAGGGGCCCCAACAGGTTATGTTTTCAGGATTTTCCTCAGATTAAATTGTGATAATTACTAAGGCAGTGAAACTCAAACTCAAATCACCTGTGCAAAATAATGGAAAGCCTGAACACATTACCTGTTGGGGAGCCTTGAGGACTGGAGTTAATAAACACTGCTCCACACTGTGTTATTGTATTCTGACAGTGGGACTCCTTCACTGTCAGAATATACTGATCAGCGCTGCAGCCAATCGTTGATCAAATAAAAATTCTCCAGCAAGCCTATTCATGACAAGTTGATCATTAGATGGATGTCTCACGAATGGGAACAGCCATAAATGGATCGAAATTCAGCCAATGTTAAAAGCTTCTTTTATGGCCAGCTTTAGCCTTCATTTATTCTGGTGGCTAGGGGGCAGTGCTGGGACAAGGTCATCCAGTGCCCAGGGCAAAGTTGCCAAACTGCGCCCCCCTTTCCCTTAGGGTTAGGCTCAGGGTGCCCCCTACCCCTGCAATATACCATTGCGCCAGGGGCAGCCGCCCCTCCTGCCCACCCCTTGTCCCGCCCCTGCTAGGGGGACTATAAAAACAGGCAGTTGAGCTGCAGTTTTAAGCCCCCCTCAACCCCCCCACATAAGACATAGCTTACTTCTAAACAGGACCATACATACAGGTATGCCACAGCCAGGGGTGGACTGACAACTCATGGGGCCCCCGGGCAATAGGAGATTATGGGGCCCCCAGGCAATCAGAGATTATGGGGCCACACAGTATACACACACACAGTATACAATCACACAGTATACACAGACATGTTTCTTTTGGCTGAGAAGGTACTGGAGAGGTGGGGCAGCTATAATCTCTGGATTTTTAGACCAAAAGGATGTCGGTAAGGGACATTTCAGAGACAGGTGTAAAAAAAAAAAAAAAAAAACACAAATTTTTTACATACTGTCTCTGGTTTTACTGAGGCTGGCAACCCTGATAGGGCCCCCTAGTGGCCCGGGGTCCTCGGGAAGTGCCCGAGTGGCCGAATGGTCAGTCCGCCCCTGGCCACAGCTGTAAAGCTTTTCCTTACAGCTGCAGCACTTGTAACGTGGTTTGTCAATTTGACAGGCAGCACCGTGTGTCAAACTCATCAATTCAAGTCGAGCCCTGGTGATCAGTACCATCGAGATGGAATATGATAAGAAATCTAAAATTTCAGAGCTGGCACCTGAACCAGAAGTAAAGATAGATCTTCCATCAGAAGAACGCCTCTTGGCAGATGTCTTAAAGAGGATATTGCCTGGTAGAGTTTTCCATTCATTTCTTGTCTTTGGGACAGTAAGTGTGAGGAAATCTCCTCAACAATACACAGAGAGCAAAAAAATATACTAACGGGTTTTAACCTGTTAAAAATCTCTCAATTTAAAAGAAAATGTTTGGGCTATACAGTATATACACTATAAAGTAAACCTTCTTGAGAAAATTCTAGGTGTCAATTACTGAACATGCCAGTTGCCTGACTGTTATGTTTTTCAGATACTAACCCAGAATATGTTCTGGTAATTGTTACATTTATCCATTTATTGATACATGAAATGATATATATTTTTTTGTTTGGTGGCTTTTAAAATGCTAGAGAATTTGAGAAGCTCCATCCTTGTACTATGCTGTGTTCTCTAACGGTATTACCATTGTCTGCTTCCAGGTCATCCAAGTGATTAGTAACATCTTACTCATCTTCATTGCTGCCTTTCAGTTTTGTGTGACCGTGTCATTGCTAGTATTCAGCATTCGCTCCTTGAAGGAGAAGTCTCAGAATGTTCAACAGGTAGAATGTTTAAGATACTGACAGGAGAGAATTTGTCCTTGAATAACCAATGTAATGGGTGCACAGGTAACAGGGTACCAGGAGGAAAGGGGTTAAAGTGAACTATGGGTCAATTTTCACAGTGGTTTATGTTTTTCTGAGCCTCTCTGTAACACACTTTTATTACCTTCTGGTCCTACCACTAGTTCCAATTTTTTTATTTTAACTGGATGACAACTCTGCTTGTTGTATAGTGAATAGTGCAGCAGTGTTATCCTTCTATGGTCAGGGAACTCTTATGCCACGTAGCTTGGATGGCAAACAAATGGTCGCACAAAAGTTCTCTAAACTTTTGATCTTAAAGAACGTGGTGACGTACAACACAAGGATGAGCTGAGAAAATTAAGTCCAATGCTTCCGAGCATGTGTCGAATTGTTTCCGAGCATGCGTAGGAATTTTGCGCGTCGAAATTGCTACAGACGATCGGAATTTCCTATCTGAACTTTTTCCTTCGGAAAAATAGAGAACCTGCTCTCAATCTTTTGCTGGCGGAATTTCTGATTCCGAGTCTGATGGAGCATACACACGGTCAGAATTTCCGACCAAAAGCTCTCATCGGACTTTTGCTGGCGGGATTTCCGATCGTGTGTACGGGGCTTAAGATGAAAAAAAAAACAAGAAAAACCCAATGGGATTTTCGTTGAGGATACATCTCTCTAGACATTTTTACTCGTTAAAAAAAACTTCAGTTTTTTTCATCAATAAAAACCATGGCAATAAAAAGAACCATAGCAATCATATGGATGATGTTATATAGTCCCATTGTATCTCACATCATTATAGTGCATATAGATAAAGAAATTCTTTACAAAAATTCTTTAGCCATAAAAATCTTCACGCTCGTTCTCCAGCTAGGGAAGTTATTTCTCAATGCGTTTCATGAAGAAATTATCTTTATGGGTAATCCTGTGGAAGTAATATCATATTAACAACTTTCAGAAGGAATGGCTTAATTGTATGTTCCACATCCCTTTATGGATAACATATTGTTGAAGAAGACAAAAAATGGTCCCACCATTCTTTGTCTTCATCAACAGTATGTTTCATGTCAAACAAATTTTGGACTATGATTTGTAAAGAATATCTGTATGAAACCTTAGAAATGTCTGGTGCTAAGCCAAGCAGTAGCAAAGTCCTGTGACAATATAGTGCAATAGAGTAGTCCTTGGCTGCTGGCCCTGATGTCACTATCTGAGGATTGGAACACCTGGAACTGTAAAACTCTGGGTCTAGCGGAGCATTAGAAATGACTAAACGGGTGTGCCAGGGTACCGGTCCTAGAAAATGCAAGAGCAATGTGACCGTACACAAACGGAGGTGTGTCAGAGTCACAGGATCTAAGGAGCCACCTGGTCTTCACCAGAGCCGCTGGAGGTGTGGATGTTGCGCTGCAAGGTGGCCCCCAGGTGGTGGCTCTCTAACACACCTGTGCAGACCAGCAAATAGCACACTGGAAGGACTCAGGGTACACACACGATACAAGGTACAGAGGAAAGACTACTGCAGGAAACTAAGAGACACTAGGGTATGGACGCAGAGAAGAAGCGAGAAGCACAGGAGAGCGGGGGAAGATGGGCAATAGCGCAGAGAGAGATGGACAAAGTAAGCAGGAATGAGGGGAAGGAGGCAAAATGACAAGAAACAATGCTGTGGACAGCCCCCACAGCAACAGAAAAAAGAAAGGATGCACGCAGAGGCGTAGGAGGGGGGGTGCAGGCCGCCCCAGGTACCGGTATCGGTGTCAGGCCGGAACCCCCTCCTCGATTGAAGCAGTGCCACTGCGCCGCTGGATTAGGCAGCAGCGCAGTGGCAGGCACAGACAGAGGCGAGCTATCGTGATGCAAGGGGGAGGGGGTGTGCGGGGGTGCAGTGTGACACCGCTGCACCTACCATCCCCTCCTCTCGTGGCCGCGGGCTGTCTGCCTGTGTGACCCCGGATGTCACACAGGCAGAGCCGAGCAGCCACCTCCCCCTCCTCTCTGTTTATGTGTAAACAGGGGGAGGGGGATCTGCTGAGCATGTGCTGCCGCGCTGATCTGAGGTACTGAATGGGGGGGTCTGCACTGAACGGGGGCTAGACTAGACTGAAGAGGGGGGTGCACTGAAGAGGGGGGGCGCTAGACTGAAGAGGGGGGCTGCACTGAAGGGGGGGGGCTAGACTGAAGAGGGGGGTTAGACTGAAGGGGGGCTGCACCTAAGAGGGGAGGCTAGACTGAAGGGGGGGCTGCACTGAAGAGGGGGTCTGCACTGAACAGGGGCTACACTGAAGAGGGGGTCTGCACTGAACAGGGGCTACACTGAAGAGGGGGTCTGCACTTAACGGGGGCTACACTGAAGGGGGGTCTGCACTGAACGGGGGCTACATTGAAGAGGGGGTCTGCACTGAAGAGGGCGTCTGCACTGAACGGGGGCTACACTGAAGGGGGGGTCTGCACTGAACGGGGGCTACACTGAAGGGGGGGTCTGCACTGAACGGGGGCTACACTGGGGGGTCTGTGTAACATGCAGGGGGTCCAGAGCTGTAGGGTGTTGTGTAATGTAAAAGGGTCCAGAGGCGCAGGGGGATGTGTAATGTAAAGGGGCCCAGAGATGCAGGGTGCTGTGTAAATGTAAAGGGGTCCAGAGGCGCAGTTGTGGAGAGGGGGTACACAGTAGTGACAAAGAGATATTGAAGGATGCAGAGGTATGCAGGGGGCACAGTGCGGTATTTTTACATTTTAATGGGGGGGGTGCCAGATATAGGATCTGCCCCGGGTGCCAAATGCTCTAGGTACGTCCCTGGATGCACAGGCAGCAACCAAAAGGAATACAAGAGTGCAGCAAGAGAAAAAACACAGAGAACAACGACAAGACCGAACAAATGCACAGAATACAGGTGTACTCAAGCAACAGCAAGCGCCACAGGAAACAAGGAGGTCCGGCTACAGTGTGGAGACACGTTGCCGAACACTAATCAACAGGTGCAAATGCTAAATGATACCTAGGTTTAGGGCGTATTGTCAGGGACCCGAGCAGTTCCGACAGGGGGCAAAACCGGGCGCCGGATCGATGTACAGAACACCATGACACCTGATCAGTGAAGCCACCTGGAGTAGTGGAGCACATAAAATCTTGTACAAATTCACTTGGGCTTAAAAAGTGCTCAGGGACTACTACTAATACCATACATCAGTGTATGTACTACTGATATGAATAATCCAGGAACCAATGCAATGTATTAAAAAATAAATTAATTTGCTGTTGAACAAAGCACAAAAAAGTCCATAGGAGCTGTATGGTTCAGAACCAGTGAATGATCAGCAAAAGTCACAATGGTGCTGCCACGTGAAAAGGGTCCAAAGAATTTCTGTATCTATATACACTATGTAATCATGTGTGCATTGTTACTGTGAATGCAGATTTGCATTTAATAACAAGATGGCAGTGTTTAGCCTTTCTGTTCATCTTATCCTTAAAGTAGTAGTAAAGTCCTTCCCAGGCACATCTGCCTAGAGGTAAGCTTTTAATAAAGCTTACCTGTAGGTACATGGACTAGCTCCTAAACATGCACCATTTAGGAGATATTCAGCCCCAATTACATCTACCGCCACTAGATGGCAGTAGTGTACTTCCCGTGTCCTGCCAAAAAAGTTCCCCCGCCGAATAAGGACCACCTGTACTGCGCAGGCGCAGCGCTTGCGCAGTACGAAGGACTACGGAGCTTCCGAAAATTGCCGAACTTAAACAGCTCTGAGTGAACTCGACACCGCGCAGGTGCAGTAAACATGTAATTGTACGAGGCGATGCCGCACGCTCCTGATGCTTGTGCTACTCTGCAAGGGGCGTCTATCGTGTAAGTAAGGGGCGGGTCTAGTATTTCTGTAACCAAGGGGCGCATTTATTATTATTGTTATATATCGAGCTCCGCCCATTAATTTAACATTCGCCCTCTTCTGTAGCCATCCGCCCCTTACACGATATAATAATAGACCCGCCCCTTGCTTACACGCTATAAAAGATCTGCCCCTAGGTTGGAGTAATAATAGAGCAGCCCCTTGGTTACACGATATATAACAATAATAATAAATGCACCCCTTGGTTACAGTAATACTAGACCCACCCCTTAGTTACACGTATAGAATATTTTAAAAAAAAGTCAGTTACTTTGCTGCGTAACTAATTACTTTTCCAATGTAGTAACTGAGTTACTAACGCAATTACTTTTTGGGAGAAGTAATTTGTAACTTAACTAATTACTTTTTTAAAGTAAGATGACCAACACTGAGAAGGTGACCAGAGAGGAAGAGGACCCAGCATGTCATGTGGCTAGCCAAAATGCATCATAAGAGGTAAGTATAAAATATGCTGCTGGGATGGCAGTGAGGCTAAAAAGGGGAAGGGGAAGCTCTGAACTCGGAGTTGGGCTTTACCATCTTTATGGCCTATATAACAACTTTTGCTAATTTATACATCTTAAAACATTGCAGTATTTATATTGAACAGGTGTCTAATCTGTTTTGATCTGTTTTGCAGTATATTTTATCTGGGTCCCTGTGCATTGCAGCAGAAAAGAGTGAATCGCGCTGTCTGGTAAGTCATCCTATTGTAATTTAAAGTGAACCTATCCTTAGCCCATTCACTTTATTCACTTTAATCCTCCCCACCAGCATACAACATAATCAAGTTTCCTTTCCTCCCCACCATGCTTTGTTCAGCTGTTGGGAGAAGGATATATTACAATGTGAGCTCCAAGTTGATGGAGCTGTAGCTAACACAGGGCTATGGACTCATTGGCTCTGTCACATGGAATTATTATAATATTTTTATACAGGTTTTATTTAGCTCAGTTTGTACAGCACTATACATTATGGTGAACCATTGGTGATAGTACAGTTACTACTTACAAATTCAATACAAGAGGGTTAGGAGGGAGAGCCTTTCAATCTAATAATGGGTCACATGCTCCTCCATGCTCAGCCAGTACAACTCATAGAAAAAAACTTTAATTTGCAGTAAAACTACGTTTATTTATTAATATTTTAAGTTAAACGTTCTTTAATTACATTTTTTTTTTTTTAAATCAATATTGACAAATTTGAAAAAGTTCTAAGATTTTATATATTTTTGAATACACAGAAATGAAATAAAACAAAATTGTCAAAAGAAAGCCTAATGTGTCCCAAAAACGATGTAGGTATCTTAGGTAGTGAGTGACAAAGTTATTGCCAAATAAACAGGCCCACAATTGAAGTGTAAAAATTGCTCTGGTCTAGAGGTTTAAAAGTAACAGAGCAGAAGTGGTTAAACAATCCTTTTAATTTATAACCCCAACTGGTTCTTGCCTTACATAGCTGTTGGTTCATCTAAAGATGGTCACACATGTTAAATTGTGATTTCACAGCCCGCTTCAGATTTATAGTTATTGATGGGATAGACCAGACTGTGGCTCTGGGCCAAATGCGGTCCTTTGCTTGCCTTTATCTGGCTCTTGGGACACTATTCCATCCACTGACACCAACATAGGGACATAATTCCTGTCGCTGACCCCAACAATGGGGCATTATTTCTCCCACTGACCTCATCAAAAGGCAACTATTCCTCCCACTGACACCAACAATGGAACACTATTCCTTCCACTGACACCAAGGATAGGGCACAATTCCTTTCACTGACACCAAGGATGGGGCACAATTCCTTCCACTGACACCAAAAATGGGGCACAATTCCTTCCACTGATACCAAAAATGGGGCACAATTCCTTCCACTGACACCAAGGATGGGGCACAATTCTTTCCACTGAAACCAAGGATGGGGCACAATTCCTTCCACACTGACACCAAGGATGGGGCACATTTCATTCCACTGACGCCAAGGATGGGGCACTAGTCCTCCCATAAAACCAAAGATAGGTCATTGTTTACACCTGCTGGATACCAGGACATAGTTACATAGTATTGAGTAGACCTCTTCTACTCCCACTGCCCCCCCCCCCCCCCAGTCTAAAGGACAGTAAACTGGCCCTTTGTTTAGAAATCCTGGAGACCCCTAGGATAGACTATCAAAAAAGAGCTGACCACAAGGATTACAGAACATTTGTAAATGTAAATTTGTTGGATGATCTATCCCATCAATAATATGCAGTTGGATAAGGTTAGAGGATTGCCCTGTGATTAGGGAGTGAGCATAGTATCATTTCAGAGCTTGTAGAAAAACATAGAGCACAATTAATTGAAGTGGCACCACACCCATAGACATATGTAAAGAATGTAAAATACAAAATAGGACTTTAAAGCAGAGTTCCACCCAGAAATGGAACTTCCATGGATCGGACCCCCCCTCCGGTGCCACATTTGGGACCTTTCAGGGGGGGAGCGTCCCCCACCACCCTGCCGCCTCGACGCCGCTGGTTACTTTCGACCTCGACCCCCACCTTTATGGTACCATGTCTGATTATACTAATCAGCTTCTCCCTGATTATGTATGCTAATCTAATGGACTCCTAGCCGATACCATTGTTTCTACTTTTTACCATTGGTTCTTTCTGAACAAATATGTATCAGTCTACTGGCGTTATGTTCATTTAGCAATACAATATCAATCTAGGACTCTATCTGCGGTCAGTCTTTTACAAACTAACATACCATCCTCCAGCGTCTACTCTATCAATATACGGCCCTTGTGAAATATTGGGGATACCCTTCTAACACATTACCTAGTTTTACCAGATAGTCATCACTCAAATGTCATGCTCCAGATGAAGCGTCAATGTAAACGCGAAACATGTAGAGCTCCTGCTACGACTATTTCCGCCCCATCGCACCCTCGCCTCATCGTTGGACACCCCACAACTATTGGATAAGCTAACTTTAGCTTCTGGTCCCTGTTGGTGTCCTTAAGGCTAACACTATAGGTTGCATGTGTGGCTCTATACTATACTTTGTTTATTGACAAAATGTGTTTTTAAATATATATTGTTGTATATGTATCTCTTCTCTTTTAATGAATACATTTTGTTAAAATCATTTTTTGTATGGTGCCTAAAAAGTCCAAGTCCCCCCCCCCCCCTTCCTCTTTACTAATAGTATCATTTCAGAGCTTGTAGAAAAACATAGAGCACAATTAATTGAAGTGGCACCACACCCATAGACATATGTAAAGAATGTAAAATACAAAGTAGGACTTTAAAGCAGAGTTCCACCCAGAAATGGAACTTCCACGGATCGAACCCCCCCTCCGGTGCCACATTTGGGACCTTTCAGGGGGGGAGCGGATATCTTTCAAATCCAGGTATCTGCTTCCAATTCCAGGGAAATATCGCTGCAATCTTGTGCGGCAAACTACGCAATGTCTGGCCCCTCCTCCTTACCCCCCGCTGCCTTCTGGGAGACACACAGGTCCCAAAAGACAGTAGGGACCATTCAGAAAGCGCAGAGCGACTCACGCATGCGCAGTAGGATACAGGCTGTGAAGGGACGGGTCAGCTTCGGGTGCCGGCATCGCAAGCTCCCTGGAAAGGTAAGTGTCCTTATATTAAAAGTCAGCAGCTACCATATTTGTAGCTGCTGACTTTTAATTATTTTTTTCCCAGGCGGGACTCTTTAAGATGCTGCACAACACCAAAAAATTAATACTCGACTGATTCAAATCCATAAACATTTTTATTCACAACATGATTCCTTGAAAATGTATACATCCATAAAAACAATATCAAATTGCATATAAGAAGCTCCCTAAGATAGTGTTCATTCTGCTAGGCCATAACTAATCTATGTATGAATATTCAAGAGTTATCAATATATAACAACAGTGTACGGCCAAACTGCAGAAGAATAAGCACTGCTCTCTCTGTGTTTCCCTGTTTACTGGCTTCCTCAGGAGACCACAAATTATAATCAAAATCTTATTTATATAGTGCTGTGTCCTGATGGGAAAGTGACCCAAGTAGCCTCAGATAGGAAAATACACATTGGAGTTTAAGCGGCAGATAGGAGCCATGTCATGTGATACATGACACTGATTTGACAAATAGGAAATATTCAAAAGAATGCTCCAAACTGTTGGACCCTCTTCCTGTAAGACCCAGCAACTGGGCAACATTAAGTATGCTTAAGAAAAGCAGGAAATATGTGCCGGTCCCTCAGTGCACCTCCCATAGCCCCTTCTGCATATTTATGGTGTCCTGAAGAAGCCATTGAAACGTGCAGAGACCGTTGCTTATGTTTCTGCAGTTTGGCCTAACACAATTGTTGTATATTAAGAACTATTCTATGTATATATGCATGAATATATCGTGAAGAGTTATGGCCTAACAGAATGAGCGCTATCTAATATGCCATTTAACAGTTTTTATGGCTGTAGAAGTTTTTAAGGAATCATGTTGTGAATAAAAATGGTTTTGAATTTTAATCAGTAGAGTATTCATTGTTCTGAAGTTATGTGTGGCACCTTAAAGTCTTTTTTGTATTTATGTTTCATCATTTGAGATCTTGCTAACAAATCCTTATGGTTTTCTAAACAAATTTTTGATAGACTTGCCACCTTTAGAGTTAACAGCAACTATGTAGTGTGAGGACTTGTATGATCAAATATTAATTTTTACTCTTACTCAAGGCAATACTTCCCTCTCCTCCAGCAAAGCAGTGTTTGCTATCTCCCTGGCCGAGGCTGACATCTTTTCCCAGTCTTCCTCCAGGTTGGGCATCTTCAGCCATCTTGTGTGGCCAGCCTGGAATTATATAATCCAGTGCATGTAGATGGAAGTTTATTCATCCCAATACTGAAAAATGCCAAGAATGCTGATGAAGTTGTGCATGTGCAAGCTTTGAAACAATAAGATAAGAGGCTTTGAATGCATAATATACATATTCCGTACAATTACCGTAACTAAATGTCCATTATTATAATGGTGCAGGAAACAGTCAGAAGTGGTGTGCCATATTAACTTAGCAGATAGACCTGTTTCAAGTCTATCTGCACCAGTTCATATTTTAGAATAAAATAGAAACTAGTGCAGGGTCTGTACCTAATTAACAGAAAATATGGCAGTTTTTAATATAGAGAAGTTCCACAAATTCCAGAAAGGTCTGACCTTGTCATACAGGTGGTGAACTGTCAGACAGCTTACATCCCTCTCTGCTCATGCAGTGGTTACACTACACAAGCAGAACCTGCATGGTAACAACCCTCTCCCTCCCTCTGGTGAGTGGAGGCAGTGACGGGCATAAAAGAGTTTGGAGTAAGAAGATCAGACTCTTTCTCATGGCACATGTTTGTCACAGCCACAAAACTGAGGCCTCGTACACATGGTACGAAAATCAGAAGGGAAAAGTCTGAAGACGAGCTGTCTGCGGATTTTCAGATCGTTAGTACGGTGCATTCGACAGACAATTTCAAGAAACGACTGGGAAGAGTTTGGTTTTGTAAACTACTGTTTGTAATCTAGAATTTTTGTGATGTGGCGATTGATGAAATGTCAAATTCTCATCTTCTTTGATGGGATAATAATGAAGCTGCTTTGCATGTAGTTATGACAAACGTATTTTAAAAGGCATTTGTTTTGTACGATCTGAAAATCGCGAATCAACGCCCACCAAACTTCTACTAACATGAAATTAGCAGAAGGGGCCCAAAGGGTGGCACTTGAGAAATTAACTTCCTCTTTATACTCTCATTATACATCACTACGTTCGTGTTTGTCAAACGACAATTTGCGTATCTTTAATATGCTAGACAAAATCCTGCACACGCCCTTTTGACAAAAATCAGACGCTCGTCCAACAATAAGACCGTGTGTACGAGGCTTTAGAGCTAATTGTTCCTAATTTAACAATGGGGGTTGCTCCCCTTTGTAAATTAGGAGCAGCATTTGCTAAATTTTTTATGTTTGTAAGAGTGGTGCAAGCATTGTACTTCCACCCAGTATACATATCTTTTCTGCAATAAAAAAAATAAAAATTTAAATCATCCTGCTAGCATTTTCTTTTTACTTAGACAAATGTATGCTTTAAAAAGTAGTCCCTTGCACATGTTATGTAAGAAGAAGAAAACAAATTTAATGTTAGTGGACAACTTAAAGGGGTTGTAAACCCTCGCCGTTTTTCACCTTAATGCATTCTGTGAATTATATCAATCTTATTTTATTATTCATTAATTATACAAACTAGAAAATTTTTAGACAGATACATGGTTGCACACAAGTTTAGGTCACTTATTTAATCCAACATGGCTTATGTAAATGTCTTTGCACACAATTACTATTACCTCAACAAACAAACAAAAAAACAGAAAAACAACAGAACAAACAAAAAAAAAAAAAAAAAGGGAAAAAGGCAGATTTATAACTTAACAATCCCCCTCGCCCCCCCCCCCTCCCCCTCCTCCCCCGTCCCCCCTCTCTTTCCCAGTGTCGAAGCTCTGACTATTGTTACTGTGATCCATATTATTGATTTCTTGCCTTCGTTATTATCTAATTTAACTATATTTCTCTATACATCCTCCAAGGGGCCCATATCCGCATCCATTCCTCCTGGTTGCCAATCTCATATGCCAAAAGTTTTTCTAATCTTTCTATATTGTCCATTTCTGTAGCCCATTCCATTATTGATGGAGACTGAGTTGAACGCCAGTGCCTTGGTATAACCAATCTTGCTGCTGTCAACCATTGGCAAAGAAGACTTTCTTTTATGTTTTTATATGTACCTGGTAGAATAGAGAGAAGGGTAATTTGAGGGGTGTTGGGTATTACCTCCCCTGTGATTGTAGTATACATTTGTATGATTTTTTCCCAGAAATTATATATTTGGGGGCATTCCCACCAGATATGGAGCAATGAGCCCCTATCTGTGTGGCAACGCCAACATTTATCTGATCTATCTGGGTATATACGCTGTAGGGTCGCTGGGGTCCAATACCACCTTGAAAGGATTTTATAACTAGTTTCCTGTGCTTTTGCATTCTGTGAATTAAGGTGAAAAACCTCCTGTGCTGCAGCAGTGCCCCCAAGCGCCCCTTATACTTACCTGAGCCCCAGCCGGTGTCTTGTGTTCTGATTGGATATATTGATAGCATCGCAGCCATTGGCTCCCGCTACTGTCAATCAAATCCAATGACGTGGGCACTGGGGGACGGGGCCAAGTCCTGCTTTCTGTGTGAATAGATGCAGAAGCAGGACACGGGAGCGCGCCCGCATGGGTGTCCACGAAGGAGAGTGCTTCTCCGATGGGGCACTCGAGAAGAAGAGGAGCCAGAAGCGCTGCTGTGGGACCCCAGAAGAGGAGGATCGGGCCACTCTGTGCAAAGCCAACTGCACAGCGGAGGTAAGTATGACATATTTGTGTTTGTTTGTTTGGTTTTTTTTTTTTGTTTTTTAACTGAACCTTTACAACCCCTCTAAGATTTAAACCTGGCTGTGTTTTGATAAAAAAAAATATTTCAACCTTATCCTGCTTAGCAATGCAATTAAAATGGAATATGCAAGTTGTTATTGAATAATATGCAATTGCTTAGGTCACCCAATCAGAATTCATCTGTATCACTACAGCTACTATGCATTCCATCCCTTTGTACACCTCGCTTTCTGTTTTCAAAAATTTCCTTTTCACAATGATAATTCCTGTGATGTATGAATGGGTTTGGCACAGGTTGGAACTAGCTTGGCCCTGAACATTATCAGTGCAGTGATATCCGCGGTGGAGATTGTGATTCTTTTAGTGGATGTGGTCATGAATGGATATTACACCTGCTATGACGCCTGTGCTACAATATGGGTGAGTACAATAACCAATTAGTATTAAGTGGACCTCTTCTTTAGAGTTTGAAAACAACATAAAACATCACTTTGTGCTAAACAAATAATCAATTGAGCTGCATGCTGTAATAAAAGAAGATAATTACTAACCTTTTCGACAAGTGTTGAGTGAAAACTTTGTTTCTGTGTTGCTAGCTCTAACAAGAAAAAAACGGCATTTCTAAAAATCAGATTTTCCTCTTTTAAGTTATTAGTTTTTAGGCTGTAAGGTTCTCATGAAGGTGACCTTAGAATATTTGGAAGAACCGGTGTTTTAACACTAAATGTAGAGTCCAATGGTGATTATATTTTCTTTTTTAAGCTGGAACGTTACAGTTTGATAGCAATTAATGTTTTTTAACAAAAGAACATACATTCCACATTAATTTATGTATGCTACCAAAATCAGTGTGTGCTTTAAATTGCCTCCAGCATTGCTCCTAATTCTTTTTGCTGGAGGCCGCCATTTTGTTAAAGTCCAGAGCAGGCACTTCCTTATTGGAAACTCACCCCCTTTTCTTAAACTCAAAAACAATGTCACTTTCTGTAAATAAAATATTTACATCTTCAGCCTTGATTATATGTCTTGGCTCAGATAGAGAGGAAGGCTGACAGAAGCTTTACAGTGCTGAAGTCCACAGCCTGGAAAGGAGTATGTCAGAAAAATAGACGCAATTAACTCTTTTGTGTCTCCAAAGAGGTACAAAGTTTGTCCTTTTCACTTCTCCTGCTTTTTTTCTTCCTCCCTATTCTGTGTTCCCCAGGCACAGTCTGTGTCATTCCTGTTGCTTTATTCCCTCTTAAGTAGCAGTAAATCTTAAAGCTGTTAGCAGATTGGTCTCTAGTGGCTCTGATTGTAGGCACAGTGCTGAAAATAGAGAGGAACTAATGTGCAGAGCAGGATGAGAAAGTGTATTACTACATTTTAAACAGCATAAGGACGTATTTACAATGTTTTCTAAATAATGTTCCACTTTAAGTTAAAAGAAATAAGCTAACTTGCTTCCAGGGCATCCGTTTGTCATCCTTTATCATGGCTAATGATTATTATTAGCTGGCCTATCAGTTATCGAGCATTTCATGTTTCATATTATAATATAATGCACATTAACAGTCTGGTTATAATGAGTTTATCAATCATAATGATTTTATAAATGTGTACTATGTTTTGGTTTTATACATGTGCCCTGAATATGTTATTACATTATATTTATATAATTTCATGTAACCTTAGAAGTCTTTTAGTTTACTTTATCTCTTTTTTTTTATCAATCACCAAAACTTTGGTCAAATGGGACATATTAAGTACACTTTTTTATTGTATTTATTTTTTTAACATTTACTACTGTAAAATTATCCATTTATGTACTAAATTTTAAATCATAAAACTGATGTATGTAGACATAATGGTCCAAATGTGCAGACAAAAGGATACATCCTTATGTCTGCATACCACTCTTTTTTTAAGTAATCATTTTTTTATTTCCTTTTTTTTTCTAAATTAATTTTCCCTTATTAAGGAAAGGCCAAATACTATATATACTGTAAATATATTTGCTTTCATGTGGCCTTGATGAAGTTAAAAGCTCTGAAGCACGTTGGGGATCTTTCTCCTTTTTAGAGATTTCTTCTAATTTCCTTTTGTTAAAAAGGTAAAGGAAGTGAAGAAAAACCCCTTAGATGGCACAAGCAAAAATAATTAACAGGGTTCTCTACAGGGTTCCAAAATTGGGAAAAAAATAAGTTTTTGATTTTAGATGTACCTTCATTTTAGCACAAATAATGACCAGTACCTTTTCTTTAAAATATTAAAGCCCACAGCCTCTTTGCCCATCCTTAGGGATGAGCGGAACACCCCCGGTTCAGTTTGCAGCAGAACAGGCAAAACATTTGTGCGAACACCATTAGTCTATGGGACACAAACATGAAAAATCAAAAGTGCTAATTTTAAAGGCGTATATGCAAGTTATTGCATAAAAAGTGTTTGGGGACCTGGGTCCTGCCCCAGGGGACATGTATCAATGCAACAAATTTTTTTTTTTTCAGGAGCAGTGATTTTAATAATGTTTAAAGTTAAACAATAAAAATTAAATATTGTTTTAAAGATCGTGCCTGGGGGGGGGGGGGTCTCCTTAGTCTGCATTTAAATAGCGCATCTTTCCCATGTCAGCAATATAGATAAAACTTTAGCCTTGGATAGCAAAAAGTGTAGATTAGTATTTTTTTCCTATAATATGTTGCAGCATGATGCTTTACTCAAAGCATTCACAAAGAAAAATACAAGGTGTATACATGCAGATTTAGAGTTGGCGCAAGAGCAGTTACCCTGTTGCCCCAGCGATATGTATGCAAAATTTTGCACCTCATTCACATTTTGCCTCATTAAATATTATTTTTTAAAATGGGAAAATTATAATAGTACCTTTTTAAAAGCTAATCTAAACTC
Source organism: Lithobates sylvaticus (assembly GCA_028564925.1). Lineage (NCBI taxonomy): Eukaryota > Metazoa > Chordata > Amphibia > Anura > Ranidae > Lithobates > Lithobates sylvaticus. The sequence goes on along the minus strand of CM053036.1, from coordinate 195,227,760 downwards.
AAAAAAAAATGGAATATATTGCAGCTTACCAAACCTTAGATGTGGTGGCTGAATGAGTACTGTATTCTTTTTATTGATTTTTTTTTTTTTACCTGGTGATTCAGCCAGTAACACACTTCCTGTCTTAAGCCCCATACACACGGTCGGACAATCCGCGGACCAGGTCGGTCGGATCTTGTCCGTCATACTTTGTCTTATGTTGGTTTTGCGTACACACGGTCGGACAAAGTTGTCGGAAAATCCGATCATTCTGAACGTGGTGACGTTTGTTGCCTACGACGGGACTACGTAGAGGCTAGTAGCCAATAGCTTTGGTCTTGTAATGTGATCTGAGCATGCGTAGCACTTTGTCCGGTCGGACAACCGTACACACGATCGGATTTGGTGTGATCGGACCGTGTTGTCGGCAAATCTTTCCAGCAGGAGATAAGACTTTGTCCGTCGGACAATCTGACGTACACTGTCCGATGGTGCATACACACGGTCTGATTTTTCAACAACATTGTCCGATCGGACAGAATCCATGAAAAAGTCCGACCGTGTGTATGGGGCTTAAGGGTGTCTACGCTCAGTCCTCCACTATGTCTATGAAGGAGCATGATGGCTACCCTTAGACAGCAGCATTATCAGCTTGGAAAGAGTGGTGTTAGATGGACTAGTATATTTAGATAGACATAACACAAGTGACTAACTAATTAAAGCCGAACTTCAGCTAACACTTTTCAAGCAATTACAGAAACACTTTTTTGTTCCTTTGGGATAAAGGCTTTATACCAATTAATAAAATCTGACCATTGTAAGAATCTCTGTCAGTGTTAAATGGTTTGCCTCAACCCTACAACTGTCACTTTTGCTGGACAGCTTGGCCTGCTGAATAAAGTTGAAACATAACAGACTTAATGGCAGGACCAACAGGTGAAAATTAAGGGGAAAAATCCTGAAAAAAAATATGTTGCCTTCACATATAAATATTGGTAAGCTGCAATATTTATGCTTCTGGGTTTAGGAACAATTTAAATGCTAATAATGTGCTTAATACAGTGTAGCCCTAGTGACCCAAAGATATCCCTGCACCAAGCATTATTCATACAGTGTATATTACATCAAAAATTGCAAAAACAGAAATAAAATAAAGTCTTTTAGTATATATGATCCACCACAGTGCTCTTCAGTGCTCCACTTCTTAAATAAAAATGCACAACCACCTTGGGGTGAAATAACCTCTCACCTCACGGCAGATAATCAAAGCTTTGAATATCTCTTCTGCAGCTCTCCTTAGGATGATCTTCTCCTTTCCCTCCTGGGATAGAGCTCTCCTCACAATAGATAATCAAAGTTTCCAACATCTTTCCTGCAGCTCTCCTTAGAATAAACTCCTTTTCCCTCCTAGGATAGAGCGCTCCTTACAAACAGTTCTTTCTCAATTGGACCACATGAAACAAAAAGGCATCTACATAGTGTTCTCCATTTCAATTATCTTATTAAAATGTCCCTATTAAAAGTACACTTACAAGAAATAAAATAGGACCACACATGTAACTATCTCATCAGCTGGCTCACCACTCAGCTAGGATCACGCATGTCGCCCTCTGATTGGGCTTTTTTAGTAGGATGAAGCAGCCGTCTAGCCCAAGCCCTTATAGCAATTCCTGTTACCATTGAAATCTACCAAGCTACTTCTCAGTTGTCCTGAGTCTCTGAGCCCGCCCACTTCCTGTAGACAATGGTACTTGCCAATATACTAAATTCCACTCTAAAAACATGCCCCCCCCCCCCCCGACATACACACCTAAGGCCAACTATTGGATGTTTATATCAGGCGCACATAGCTCTATTCGGATCCCAATGGAAATTACTAACATTATAAAATATATACAGCCACATAATCCGTATATGTAAACATCTATTTATCTCTACAATTCCAATACATTAAATCTAGCACATATATACTATACCCTTACACATATTAGGACAAATTAATCCCAGAGACTCAATTTTAACCTATTTTAATGGATATTTATTATAAATCCACATATGTACTGTGACGGGAGTCACTTTGGGCAGGGGGAGCCCGTGAAACCCAGCTTAACTTAGCGGCCCCTCTTATGTGTAAGACACCCTGTGTCGATTAGGTGCACAGGCTCACCTGGGAAGCCTAATCGAATCTGCACTAATCAGACTCCATACAACCACACTGGATTTAGCATTTCATTTAACCCTGAACCAGCCAGGTTGTGTACACTATGTTTAGAACACTGTAATTGGACATTTGAACTGCGTGCAGGCACACATGCCAAAGTCATAGAAGAGGAGAAGCTCCCTTAAGTATGGGGGGAAAAAAAAATTCCAATAATCATACTTACCTAGGTGGATGCAGCATCGCTCCTGTCAGTCAGCAGCTCTCCTGCTCTGCTCCTCCACGCTCATTGGAGCGCTGAGCTGTGGAGGGGCAGGGAGTCGTGTCATCGTCTCAGTGGCTCAAACTGGTATCAGTCCATGCACCTGGCGGATCCAGACTTCCAGAGTCGGGATGACACGGTTCCTGGACTGATCTGTGTGATGTCAGCAGAGAGCTGAAAACAGGTCACAGGAGTGCAAAACCAATTGCACTCCTGTGACTTATAGGAGAAGCCCAGCCAAACAAGCTGAGGCTGGACTTCTCCTTTTAACAGGTCTCTCCACGAAAGAAGCCCAGTTACTGTTTTAAATAGGTTAAATATTTCAGTACCTAGTTGTTTCCTGCATGCTCAGTTTTTGTTTATAGATGTGTTGAAATGTTTGAATGTACCTGTGCTTCATGTGACGACCCTTTTTTTTTTTGGTCTGCACCAGAACCTGATCGCATGGGTGTTCACACCCATGCGATCTGATTCTGCAAATCGTTCTGTGTTTTGCAATCTGAAGGTTGGCCATATACTACACAATCTGTACAATATCTTAGATTTTACCAAAACTATGGAATCGGAGGACACGCCGATATCTATCCAGTATTCAATCAGGCAGGCCCTTGCTCTACATCATCAGTGGTGTCCAACCTGTGGGCTGCATGTGGCCCCAGAGAATTTAGCCAGGGCCGTATTTACCGCAGGGCAAAAGGGGCAGCTGCCCTGGGCCCTGTCATTATTGTGGGGCCCAAAGCAGCTGCTCGCTGAGCCCGCAAATAGTTTTCCCAGAGTAGACGAGCAGCCGATTTCAGGGGTGGAATCACCATTTGAACACTGTTTGCAGCCAGCAGGGGGCCCCATAAGAAGCTCTTGGTTTCTTTATTGGGTTGCCCAGACTCGCTCCCACGGTCCCTGCCTGCGTGCATTATGGCAGTCTTCAGTCTTGTCACCAGCGGTGGGCTGGACTCAGATGTACATGTGGACGGGACTCGCAGGGAGAAGGCTGCTGGAATCGCATTACAGGTGGCTGTTTGAGGTGTTACTGGAAGATGGTGGCCTGCAGGTGAGACGTGTGCTATTGTGGCTGTTCAAAGAGAGAGAGCCGCACCCCGGAGGAGCTGGTGAGTGTCACCCAACCCCCATCACACCCTGTGTACACCTGCATCTGTCACCACCCATCATATGCCTGTATTGTGTACAGTCACACCCAGGGCTCCTGTCAGCAGCGGGCTCTGTTTTATCATTGCTTGTTCTTCCCCCTCCCTGGGTTGCTCCTAGCTACAGTGCCTGTGTGGCCCTCCTGTCCTATCAGTGTAGCTGAGCGATCTCCCCTCCCACCACTACATGGGCCACTGTGGTCTCTGAACGGCTGTGCTATGACAGGGGAGAAGTGCAGTTGAGGAATCTCTGTGTACTCACAATCAGTTTGCCACCCCCCTCCCCCCACCTCCTCCTGTCAGCAGCCGACTCTGTCTAACCGCTGCTTGTTCTTCCCCCTCCCTCTGTCTACATCTCATGTAGTTCCCAATAAATGAACTATTCACTGAAGTCCATAGTGCCTGAATATACCTTGCTTTTCAAAGAGGGAGCAAGATTTGCCCGGGCAAAAATTCACCAGGACAGTGCAGTGTTCTGGGAAGTTAGTGAGAGGAACATCTGGTACAGATCACCCAGAGAGAGACTGATCTGCTGAAAAACAAGCAAGCAAGTACTATGTGGGGGAAACTGCAAGAGGACTATGTTGCTGAGCCACTGCCAGGCTACAAACCTTGCTGCACTGCTTACTGTAGTTGTCATGGGCAACCCCAGAATCCTAATTGAAGTGACCACTGCTGCTGTGACACTGGATCTGGTAAGAGTGCTTTGCTTGCTAACACCAATAGAGAATGAGCCATTAGGAACTACCTAACCATCTACCTTATAGCTGTGGTACCAGTAGCAGAACTCCCAGGATCGCAAAGGTCGCATTGCGACTGGGCCCTGGCGTTCCACCACTGTGGGGTGCTCCAGATGGCAGAAAAGGGGCCCACTGAAGAACATGCCAGGGACAGATCCCCCCCCCCACCTCCCACTGTGTCCCTGAGACCGAGCCTTCTGCGAGGATCGTAGTGATTGGGCAGGATTCGGGGAGGGTTGACGGAAAGAAAGCCTGGGGGGGGGGGGGCCAAGAAAATGTTTGCCCAGGGTCCAGTCAGTATTAAAGACGGCCCTGAATTTAGCATGCGGACATGGCAAAAATAGCAGCTGTGACAGCCTACATTGACAAGCCAGTCAAATGCACTACTGGAGGAATGCCAGGGATGCTGTGCAAACAAAGCTGATGGGTAAAGGGTGTTTGCTAATAAGGTCAGCTGGTAAACTCCTTCCTGTGTCTTTCTGTTTCTACATACCAGGAAGTGATGAAGCTTTCTGAGTACTACAGCAGGGGTTAAGGTCTTGTTCTAAAAATCTAAGAAAGCTTTTATTTTTCGGCAAGGGAGGTACATTAACGGTATATTGGTACATAGGGGAGCCGGAATTTATAAAAAAAAAAGTGAATTTTGCCATTAAATATTAATGCTGCCCAGAGAGATAAGATAAGATAGCCACTAACATTGGTTTCATTCAAGGGCGCACAGGCCCCGCCACCTTTTTTTTTTTAAAGCAACCGATTAGAGCCAGAGGCTCTAATAGGCTTCAAAATAGGGTGGGCTCAGGATGCAAAGCATTACGCTTGGAGCCCATCTAGGTGTGTTAAAAGAGCGAATGAATATTCGCTCTTCTAACTCTGAATCGCCTCTCCACCAATCACGAAACGCAGGTCTGATACCCATTTCCCAATTGGCTGAAAGGACAGGTAACCCTATTGGAGGCCTAGGCGGAGGAGGAGGGAGATCCACAGGAGAAGGAAGAAAGCTGCTGCCTGTCCGCCCACCTGCCCGCCCGTTTCCTAGATGGGGTAAGTGCGGGGCTTTGATATCCCGACCGTGCTCCTTGGAGGGGTTTGCCGCTAACTGACTGGGGGGGTGGGTTTCTGTTGCCCCCCCAAAAGAAAAAACACCAGCCGCCACTTGTTTCATTATGAGACTTTTAGTGGCTTGTGCAGAACTTGAAATGATGCATGTGCATGAACAGGAAACTATAAATACAAATATGCCACATATTATTCCCATGCTTCTTTTGACAGGCTGTTAGAGAGACCATTTTCATATCGCTGATCATAGCAACCATGCTACAACTGTGTTTGTCCATCTCCATCTCATCATTTGGATGTAGCTCAATGATTGGAAATTCTATTCCACAGCAGGTAAGAGAAGCTTTTGGTGAAAAGCATCAAGCATTAATTTTTATAAATCCTGAATAATAACAGGCCATGTTTCAGTATTTCCTTAACAGGTGCTTTAAGTCAATGCCAGTAACTTGGTAAATATGACAGTTATTTTATTTAAGAATACCAAAACATGGCCTACTGGCGGTACTTGAGGACAGAGGTTGTGAACCACTGCTATAGATCCTCATAGGAAAACAACTAAAGGGAATCTTTCTTAGTGGAAAATGCAGCCAGTAAAAGGTCCCATTACAGCCTTTTTACCTAGGGAGGATTCCCCAAAAATGACCTACTAGGAGTACTTGTGTACTTGGAGGTTGTGAACCACTGTCATCAGTCCACGTAGGAAAAGTAAAGGCAATCTTCTACTTGGTGGAAGATGTAGTCAGCACAAGGTTCCATGACTGCTCTTTTATCTAAGAGGATTTCCCAAAACATGGCCTATTGGGGGTACTTGAAGGCAGAGGTTAAGGATTACTGTCATAGATATTTGTAGGAAAACAACTAACTCCTTAGTGGAAGATGTAATCAGCAAAGGGACCCTGTACAAGAATTTAAATTATAGGTCAAAGTACAAACACTTGTTCACTTTAGAGACAGGTACTGTAGATGTAGATCAAGACTAGTGATGTCCTATACTTTCTGGACCCTAATGTGCTTTACTTTCAAATCGGAAGGTATAAAGATGAAATGAAAAAAACATTCTGTATAGCTCATGGCCAATCAGGCAGCAGGAAAGGATCCATCTGCCTGTCACTATTTGAATAATACTGTCACACTGAACACGTGGAGCATCATAGAGAATGCCTCTTGACTGTTACTACCTTAGATGAACATTGTCCAAGTCTACATGACAGTGGTAGAAGTCCCAGGACTCGCTAAACCCATATGATATGTATATGACCACCTAAATCCAAATCCTTATTCAGCCCCATAATCTCCTAAAATGGTTTGTAATAATAGTGGTGTGGTGTCGCAATTAAAATTTTTAAGAGGTCCTCATACAACCCCAATTCCAATAAAAGTCAGGGGGGAAATCCAAAAAGTAGTCAACACATTTTGCAGGTCCAAGAGCACTTCTGTCATAAGGTGGTGATAGACATGTGAATAGAATAGAAGTGAACTGGACCTTTCTTTTAATGTTTTTTTTTTTGGGTTCATGATTTTGGTTTGGGTTATGAGTTTCATTACCTTATGGGTAAGAGAGGAGTTATGAAGGAGGTGGACATGTTTTGGGGTGTGTCGGGGTACTTCGAGAGGGGTTCTGGTAGAGTAGAGCGTTGTAGGTCGGATTTTGAGCAAGTGTTTCTGTGTATCTAGGAGGGCACTTGGGTATCTGGGGAGAAGTTTGTCGGTGGTAAAAAGAAAGGGGCGGAGATTGGTGTGTTCAGGGGATAGGTGAGAGGGGAGAAGGGGATGGGGAGATGCGGAATAATTTTGTAGTTAGTGAAAAGGGGACTGGGGGGGGGCGGGTGTTTGTTGTCCATCTCTCTGGAGGAAGATAGGGGGAGCGGCAGGTTTTGTGGAGACATGTCTGATAAAGATAGGTCATCTGTATTTTACAACTTTTTTGGTTTGATTTGTAAGTCTTTGAAGGCCTTAAAATTGTGGATTTATCTTTGTGAATATACAGTACTTTTTAACCTTATATTATTATCATTGCTCTCCCAGCAGGTGTTTGTAATCGGGAATAGTGGCCTGGAAAGAAATGTATATCCAACTGCTCCCAACCAAGGAATGGCTATTTCTCCCACAGTGAACTCAGCTCCTCAGTACCCCATGTTTCCTTCCAATTATCAGAACTAGATGGATCGCATTATTCCTATTAACACCCCACACGAAAAAAAACTTGAGTAAATGGCAGCTTTAGCAGTGTACACATATTTTTTCCAGAAAATGTCAGTATAAATGTATGTCTATCTAGCAGCATATTAAAGCTGAACTCCAGATAGATATACAAAGCACAAACTATTCAAGTTCTCTCATCTAAATACACCATTAAATGCATTTTTACCCTCTTCCCGATCAGCCGCCTGCAGCCGGTTGGCTCCCCTGAGTGAGCCGTCATAGCTATACGTCGGCTTGCGGGGTCGGGATAGCATGCGCGCACGCGCATCTGCTACACAGCTAGGAGTGCCGATGCGCGTGGCCGACAGTCCTGATGACCGCCGGCCACAAGCGATCATGAGCAAGAGACACAGAACAGGGACGAGTGTGTGTAAACACACACTTCCCTGTTCTATTCTGACAGGAGTGACTGTGACTGTGTTCCTATTAGCTAAGAACCACGATCCGTCACTTCCTCTAGTCAGTCCCCTCCCCCTTCAATTAGAATAACCTCCCAGGGAACACAATTTACCCCTAGATCGCCCCCTAGTGTTAACCCCTTCACTGTCAGTGACATTTTTACAGTAATCAATGCATTTTTATAGCATCGATCGCTGTATTAATGCCAATGGTCCCAAAAATGTGTCAAAATTGTCCGATGTGTCCGCCATAATGTCACAGTCACAATAAAAATCACATTACTAGTAAAAAAAAAAATAATAAAAATGCTATAAATCTATCCATTATCAATATACGCTTATTGCGTTTTTTTTTTTCCTTACCAAAAATATGTAGAAGAATACATATCGGCCTAAACTGAGGAAAAAAAATAGCTTTTTTTTTTAAAAAAAAAAATGGGATATTTATTATAGCAAAAAGTACAAAATATTGTTTTTTTTTTTCAAAATTTTCGCTCTTTTTTTGTTTATAGCACAGAAGATAAAAACCGCAGAGGCGATCAAATACCACCAAAAGAAAGCTCTATTTGTGGGGAAAAAAAGGACGTCAATTTTTTGTTTGGGTGCAATGTCGCATGACCGCGCAATTGTCAGTTAAATCGACGCAGTGCCGAATCGCAAAAAGTGCTCTGGTCAGGAAGGGGGTAAATACTTCTGGGGCTGAAGTGGTTAATGCAAGTACCTGCATTTCTCTTATAAGCCTCCTGCAGCCTACTGTACAGTAGAGCTCAGGAAAGGAGAAGCAGCACAAGGACCCAACCAGGCATGCTGCAGTTAATGGAGCATGCTGATGGGATAGAAAAGTATAGGGATAGAGGGATAAGCTCATCAGTCTATTGCGTTTTTTTTTTTTTTAAATTGTCGCTTTTTTTTTTGTTTATAGCTGTCAGGGCTGGGCTCAACCCCTCCTTCTCTGAGCTGGCCGCCCAGCTGTTGGCTAATTGCCAGCTCCTATCTCTCCACAGTTATTCAGCTGTTGATATGCTGCTCGTCAGTCCTGCCTACTTAAGCCGTTCAGCCCAGTGGATCTCTGCCTTCGCCTTGGTCAACATCACAGAGACTATCTCCAGCATTCCTGTTCAAAGACTTGCTTTGCTGATATCCCTTCTGGCTCCAGATTCTGCTTGCTGTTCCACTACATTGATCCCTGACTTCTGGCTTGGCTGACTATCTGTTACGGTTACTGAACTTTGGCTATGTTTTGACTACTTTTGTTCTTTTTACCTTTCTTATTAAACAAGTGTGATTTAACTGTACTTCTGTCTCGGTCTGATTTCATGATTTCTGACAATAGCGCAAAAAATGAAAACTGCAGAGGTGATTAAATACCACCAAAAGAAAGCTCTATTTGTGGGGAAAAAAAGGACGTAAATTTTGTTCGGGTACAACGTCGCACAACTGCAATTGTCAGTTAAAGTGACGCAGTGCCGTATCGCATAAAAGGGCTTGGTCAAGAAGGGGGTAAATCCTTCCGGGGCTGAAGTGATTAAAGGATAACTACTTTAAATACAGTGATCCTTTACATGACCACTACCCCACCCTCCTCCTCCAAAATCTCATACTTACCTGTCTCTGCTATATGAGATCTTCACTGTGCTACCCCCTGGGATCCAAACAGACGTCTTTCCAAATGTCTCCCAGCCAGGCTCTGCTTTTTCTACACAAGTGTAGCACACACTTTTTTTCATTCCTTAGGAAAGATCTTCCACCTTTCAAAATAATGTATGGCATCTCCTATAAATGAAGTGAAGCCCTACTGGACGACTGTCTAAAGGGACGGTGAAGTTGCACACTGAAGATCTTGAAAAAGCGGGGAAAAAATAAGTGATGGATTTTGGGTGGCTATTGGGGGGGGGGGGGGGGGGAGTGGACATATAGAGGGATTACTTTACCAAAAGTACATTTATCATCTAAATATATGAAAATTGGTGGCTAGAGGGGAATTTAAGCCTAAATATGTTTAGAAATACACCCCCCCCCCCCCAAACACACACACCTGTTCTATATAACCTGTGTAAAAATATTGTGTGTAACTTTTTTTTTTTTTTTTTTTTTAGCCTGCTCCAGTCACAAGATCCTGCAGCTCTGGCTCCTATGCGCCGGGGGGGGGGGGGGGGGGTGGCGGCTGCAGGGGAGAGGAGGGAACACTGACAATGGCTGAACCATAGAAGCTAGGACAAGATTTAGACCTGGGGGGGGGGGGCTGGGGCACTTCAGGTTCTGCAGGCCCCTCATACATAGAGTTGAATGACAGTCGCACGTTTTTAAAATGCATGACACAATGTCATTCTGAGGTCATGCATGTATACGCACGCAGTCATAGTGCTCTATGTGTGGCTCGCTTGAGCTGACAAAATTTTGTTTTTAAAAATGATGCAATAGACCAGTCCAGAATAAAAACTTTTACCAATGGTGGCTGGCAAAATATTAATTCTCAAGATACATTCATTAAAAAAAAAAAAGTCATTTTTATTATGTATTTTAAATAACTTTTTTTTTTTTTTATATTATTTTTTGTATAGAGAGGGGGAACTCTAGAGAACTTGCCCATTTTGCCCCCTTATAAATCCTGCACTGACAGGAACCTATGAGTGTCATCATGGCTGGAATTCCAAGCTGTTGTCAAGCGCTCAATGACACAAGGGAGTCAGAGCAGCAGGTTCATGTGACCGGAATAAAAGAGGTAAGTATACACACGGTGGGGGCGTGGCTTGGCGCGCAGAGCGGATGGCAGCAGACTAGAAGAGCTCCGTCGAACCCTCAGCCCTTACAGCTCAAACACCGCCGTAAACACCAGCTAACATGAGCAGACTCACCCGCCACAACTCAGGAACTCGCCCCCGACGTTCCGCTCCGGTCCCGAGCTCCAGAAGCATCCCGGACATCTTTAAGTCTCAGTCTCAATCCCGCCGACACAAGGCCCTTCCCAAGATGGCGCAGCCACATGGAGAGGAAGAGTTCAGCGAGGACTCCCAGTCCGCATACGAAGAGGAGGTAAGAGACACCTCCTCATCAGATCACCCCTTACCCTCCCCGCTATGGTGAAAATAGCAGCAGACATAAAAGGAACTTTCTCCTCCGCCATCACAGAGTTGAAAGCGGACATTTTATCTATCTCAGAGAAACTAGAGGGGGCTGAGAAAGCAGGCTCCAGGAGGGACAAGGCCATTGCGCGCCTGGAAAAAGTAACAGACACCCATGCAGCTCACCTCATTGAAATGAATTGCCAATTAGAAGATTTGGACAATAGGGGGAGGAGACATAATGTTAGGGTGAGGGGGGTACCAGAAACTGTAGACCCCAGCAACATACCCTCTGCCCTGCAATATGTATTCAATGAGGTTTTGGAACGCCCAAATCATGCTAAAGGCCAGGCATAATGCTCACATAACGTTTAATGACACAGCCATCGCCATTTTCCAAGACCTTTCTCCTATCACATTTAATAACAGGAGGATTGTTTATAAAAAAGAGAGAGCAGTCTGATGTCCAGTCTGCATACCAATGTTATTGTAGCAGTCTTTAGCCTCTTTCAGTCTAATGACGACCTCCAAGGCCAAAGATAGCTGACATCCTTCAATATGTAGTGGGTTGTGAGGCATAGTGGGTGCAAAGATGGTGAAAGTCATTGGGCGCCAGACACTTCTGGGATGTAAAAGAGGTTTTATTTCTTTTGACAGTCCTTTTTGTATTTTTGGGGAAAGAGGGTTAGGGCCAGGATACCCTTAGATTAGTTGCAAAATCAATTGGCAGACTGCGAGACTTCAATAGAACAGCTGTGCAGGGAAAGGCCCCAGCAAGAAGCCACATCTGCACTTGCAGGAATGCTGTCGCCTATGGTAATGCCGCGTACACACGGTCAGAATTTCCGACAAAAAAAGTCTGATGGGAGCTTTTGGTCGGATATTCTGACCGTGTCTATGCCCCATCTGACTTTTTCTGTCGGAATTTCCAACGGACTTAGATAGAGAACATGTTCTAAATTTTTCCGTCGGAAATGCCGACCGTGTGTACGCGGCATAACAGTCTGTTAACAGTTCCTAACTCAAACATAACAGTCCTTTCAGCTTCATTACAACTGCTTCTTGTAGTTCTTCAACACTGAGCTCCTGGTCTCTCACTAGACTCTCTGATTCACTTAATCCCTTGAGCTCCTCCAAGGTTTGTGGTGGTATCTCCCTTAAGCGTCACCCACGCTTCTCTGCTGGGTCCCTAGCTTGGCACTCCAGATGTTTCTTAAGTTTCACCCCTGCTAACCGGCGAGGTTCCTGACTTGACTCACAAGGCTGCTCTGCAAGCATCTCCTCCACGGGTTGGGTCCCTGACTTGCTTCAGTTACTCACTGTGGTCTCTGGTAAAGGTGGTTGGTCCCTTTGTGGAGACAGCTTCCCTTCTACTTCCAACCACTGACAGGTTCTCAGGCCGGCAGAACCGTCACCTCTGGTTGGACTGGGTGATGCAATTTATTTAAATTAAGTTAGGACGAGGCACATTTCTATCAATTTTGTATCCAAAAATCTTTATCTCATTCTGTACTCAATGTGACACAATTTCAGCTGACATCACTCAGCCAGTAAAGGCGCTGGATCGAGCCAGGCTTTACAGTCAGGATCCACTCAGCAGCCTGGACTGAGAGACTGATCTAGCCACTCCCACCTCCTGCACAGTTCAGCGTTCCAGTGAGCGCTGGAGGGGCAGAGCAGAGAGCAGAGAGCTGGTGACTGACGGTCACTATTCTCTGTTTAGTGCAGAGGGGAGAACTAAGCAATCATTGGTGTATGTTCACTCAGTGTAACGGTGGCGGGGCACAGATGCATCATCGGATCCACCTAGGCGAGTATAATTATTATTATTTTTTTTGGGGGGGGGGGGGGCTGAAATTAAGTGTGAGATTAAATTATTTTACTGCTTACTAAAATTAAAAGTTTTAATAGGCACCAATTAAACCGAACACGTGATCCTGTATTAGATCTAGGGGTATGAGTATGACTGTCTGGTCATGTAGATTCGTGATATGCTGGAAAGTTAAACTGGGGTTATACAATATATTAGAAGTGGTTGCTGAGCAGCTATCACACTGAAGAGAGGGCAATACAGTCACACTACTGAGCAGAAGGATTTGGTTACCGGCTAGTAACTTTACACTTCTGTGTTTCCTTTGTACTGAATGTGGAACTTAAGCCCGTCATTTCCAAATTATTTGAGGCAGCCGCTTAAGTAACTGCACTAATTTACGATTCCCTGTTACTTCATATCTACTGTCACCTGGAAGCTGAAGATTTCATATCCTAAACTTACTTAAAGGACCAAATGTGTTGCACTTCTCACCACATGAAGCAACAAAGGTAATGCATTTCTTATGTCATTTTTTTCCCTACACTTTCAACATACGTTGTGTCAGATGCATAGTGTTGGGTACCAGTGCCTCTTTGTGCTGAGCCGCATTGCTTTGATTCAGCGTCTCTTGGAACAAGAGGAGGTGCATTTAAAGCATAAAGGCTTAGTTTATAGGTAGGGTATGCTAATTACATATTTTTTTTTTTAAAGTCTCTGCTTTCTTTACACTGGCGCTACTTTATTGTACTTGGCCAAACAACATCGGTGTTGATATGAGACGTTCATATCGCAATGTGATATTGAGGTGGTCAAACCAAAAGGGGGAGTTGCAGGCTTCCAATGAATCAGAAAACGTTTTTGGGCTTAGAAAAGGGCTCTGGAAACTGCTTTCTTGCACCACGTCATCAATTATGTCTAAGGCACGCTCTTTGGGGTCTAACATGATCGTAGTCTGAAATGTTCCGTTATTAGTAGTGACTATATCGTCACAACACCTGTGGAGCTTAGGGCATCGCCATAGTATGTGCACTCCATAATCCCGGCAGCATTTATTGCAGATCGGCTCTGGTCGAAGACCAGCTATACATTTTAAAAGGAGTACAATGTACCCTAAAATGTATACAGTAGTTGGGAAAGTCTCTGCGCCACATATAGTGAACAAGAGTGGACTGATTTCAAAGCCATTTCCCATTGTTCGCAAGTTGCCCACCCCTGCCTCCCATTTCTCTAGAGCTGAACAAGGTCTCTAAATGGTTAACAAGCAACATCTGGAAATAAATCCTTTGGTAGAGGTAAGTTTAAAACAGGAGTTGGGAACAGGTGTAAAGCAACAAAGGGTTTTTGTTCCTGGATCGCTGGCTGAAGTTGTAGGTAGTATAAATGCATATTGGTTAACCAAACTGTAATTGTAGTTGAGTGAATTATAATAGTCTGCCTCCACTAAAAATTTGTCACTGGTGAGTGATGCCATATGCCATAGGCCTGCCACTTAACTGCATATTGTAATGTGACCAAATCTGGGTAGGAGTGGTTTCTCCAATCAGGACTAAAAACAGTACAACTTTTGACATGTTGAAGCTGCTTCACCTTAGCCCATACCTAATGCATCAGCCTGTATGTGGGGAAAACCTTGTTAGGTTTGGAGAAAAGCTGAGCTTCCAAACCCTTTGTTTAATTACACTTTAGGTATAAATCTGACCATAGATGGATCGAAAATTCCGCCAGATGAGCAGGAACTAACCAAATTTCAATCAAATGTGTAGCATCCTCACAGTTGCTAGTTAAAATACATTTTGTTTGGCTCCCCTGTAGGCAGAGGAGCATGGGTTAATTGTGTTTTAGAAGACTGGGCAGTGCTTCAAAGGCCATGGCTCTCTGTTACCTACCACTGTCTTCTGGAACTGACTGGAACATAGTGGGCGGAGGGACAGAGGCTGCCGTCTGAATATTTATGGAGTTTTCACCAATCCCTAGGAAGGCGGATCTAGAAAGTGGGGAAGCAGCCCATAAATATTTTGAAGCCTGCAGTCTAGAAGCAAAATCCAGGGTCCAGCTGTTTGGAGGTGACCCCCTATGCTGGGGGCTCTGGGCTCTTCCCCTGGGGCAGAATAGAAAAAGCAGGAATAGAGGGCGAGAGAGGAGAAAGGCTCCAGGGCACCACGCAGCCGTAGTCTCAGTTAGGCCTAGCTGTAGACTTCAAACTAAGCCAGAAGCCAGAGAGGACAGTGTAGTGCGATACTGCACGTGTCTGGGACTGAGGGGAAAGCTTTAGTGTAGTATAAGACAGCCAGGAACACCCAAACATCTCTAACTTTGGGTCTAAAGCAGCCATGTGCTGCGTAAAACAACCAGGAGCTGTCTCTTCAACATTGACTTTTAGCAATCTTTATATTTTGTTCCAACTGCACCATTACTCCTACTGGTGTGCAGCATAGTTCAGTTGGACTTTAGCAGCCAGAGACTTTAGCAGTTTCTCAGTCGTTTGGTTTGGAGTTTAAAAACTTTCTTTAGTTCTGGGCATCTCATGTACCCCCAAATCCTATCCAAGTTCTAGCTTCCCAAAATAAACACTAAAAACCAAAACCCTCAAGTTTCTTGAGTCATCGGAGTGTGTGGAAAATTCCTTTTACCTGGCTGTGGGAACTATCAGGGGGAAATAAGCCTGAAATTCAGCGGCTTCTTCAGTGGTACCACTTACACATGCATGGCCATTCCTGCTTGGTGAAATGTTGATCTAACAATTGACTTCTGTTGAATGGGAACATTTGAAAACTTTTGTCGATCAGCAGCTGCAGCCACTGATCAGTTTATTCTGACAGCAGAGGGTCAGTTTGTGCGGATGTGAGAATTCATTCATATTTTTTTGATCAGCCCCCTGGTCATCTATGGTCAGCCTTAGCCTACCACACCATCCTGGGGGTCATTCCAAATCACCATAAGGTTATCAGTGCTACATGGGCTTTAAAACATCTGTTTAAAAATTTTTGAATGTAAAACAGAATAAAAAAAACAAAACTGACCCCAAACCATTATGAAAATGCACAATTTATGTTTCTTTTTCTTTCTTTTTTTTAGTTAACTGCAACAATGGCATTCCCACTGGATACAGCCAATGGACCTGCCACAGTGACTACACATATTAATGCTGATACACAATCCATGACCCCACCATTTTACCAAATGTTCCTAAAAGGACAACCAAAAGCCCTAGGGGTAAGGTTTTGCTTGTTCAACTATGGTTTATGGTTCAACAACTTTATTTTGCCAATTACACACATTAGGCAATAGATGGGTATTTTTTTTGTGATCCGGCTGATCAGGCTGATCCCCCAAAAAAATGGATTCCCCCATCCACGCAAGTGAGGTGGATGGATGAAAGTGAGGTGCATGGAGGAATCCTACTCGCTGTGCTATTGTATTCTGACAGCTGAGGCTCCTCTGACTTGCTGCAGCCGCTGATTGAATGAACATTTTTCAACATTTGACAAATGTTAATGGTTATATTGATTGACTTCTATTAAGCAGGAATGGCCATAGATGGATCGAAAATTGTCCATTCCCTGCTGAACTGGCGGAATTTGGATCCATCTATGGCCAGCTTAAGGCAACGCACCAGCATTGTAGTACACCACAACACACTACTGTGCATAGGTGCGGGCTGCGTTGTAAAAAAAAATGTGGTGGTGTGTTTTTTTTCTTAGTTTAATACATGGAAATTAATAATTTGCCTTAATGCAACACACGTTAACATGCCAGAACAGACTGCCAAGGTGTGAATGGCCCCTCATTTCCAGATAATTTGCAGAAAATTTACAGGTGTAGTACTTCAGATCCAGCAGAGTTGTCACCTTGTGGACAGTCTTAGGGCTCTTTTTACACGGGTAAAGATCCGCTGCTCAGTGATCAGACTGTGCAGGGACTGCCCTGTCAGATCTCCACTCTCCTCTATGGGGGATCGGATGAACACGGACCGTCTGTCCGTGTTCATCCGATCCGCTCTGCAGACGGATGGAAAAATAGGGTTTTCCTTCGTCTGCAGAATCGGACCACAGTGGAGACGGACGATATCGGGTGTCAGCGGATGTTCATCCGTTGACACCCGCTATCCCATAGGGATGCATGTATGTCCGTAATTCATCCGAAAACGGATGGATGAAATACAGACATACAGTCCGCCCTTGTGAAAGGGGCCTTAGACTGACACCCACTAAAATCTTTAAGCAGCTACAGCTAAAAAATAAGCTAAATGACTAAAAGCTGATCATTGTAAGCAACCCCTCAATGTTGTATGGTTTGCCCGAGCCCTGTAGGCGCTTCTTTTGAGGGACGGCTACTCCTGTTTAGGGATGAGCCGAACACCCCCGGGTTCGGTTCGAACCAGAACCTTCGAACGGACCGAAAGTTCGCGCAAATTTTCGAACCCTATACGTTATAATGGACGCGAACGTTCGAAATCAAAAGTGCTAATTACAACGGCCAATATGCATGTTAATGTCATAAAACAGGTTTGGGGACCCGGGTCCTGCCCCAGGGGACATATATCAATGCAAAAAGAACTTTTAAAAACTAACGTTTTTTCGGGAGCAGTCATTTTAATGATGCATAAAGTGAAAAAAAAAAAAGTGAAATTTTCCTTTAAATATGGTACCTGGGGGGTGTCTAAAGTATGCCTGTGAAGTGGCATGTGTTTCCCGTGTTTAGAACTGTCCTTGCACAAAATGACATTTGTAAAGGAAAAAAGAAGCCATTTAAAACCACTTGCGGCTTTAGGTTTGATCTTAAGTAGAATCTGAACAGGTACATTATGAAGTGTAGCTCCATCCCAAAAAAATCTATTTTTAAGCTTTTTGGAGAACATAGGGAGGGGTTATCACCCCTGTAACATTTGCTGTCTTTGCACATGTGTTCAGAACATGTCACCTCACTTTCCGTCCCAATGACAAATGTTTTTGGAAAAGTGGGGTTTTTAATTGAAACAAGGATTGGTGATAAAGTATCAGTAGAGAGGAGATACCTTTTTCCCAAATTAAATCTAACAGGATAGAATTTCCCTTCCTAGGGGTAGATTTCCTCTCACTTCCTGTTTTCTCTTTCCATTTGCAAGTAGGAGTCGTTTGTAAGTTGGATGTTTGAAAGTAGGGGCCTGGCGTATATACTCTGCAGAAATTTGCCCTATTAGATGTTGGTGTAGCCACAAGACTGGTGGGCACAGGAATGGGCCCTGCTGTGAGTTAATAGATCAAGATTTGTAATTGCATGCACCTCTTGAACAGGGCAGAAAAATTGGGGGTGGTGGTGGTGGTGGTGGACGGTTTTGCCACAAGACTGTAAGCTCTCACAGTTACTCTTGGTGGGCGCAGGAATGGGCCCTGCTGTGAGTTATTAGATCAAGATTTGTAATTGCAAGCACCTGATGAACAGGGCAGAAAAATTGGGCCTTTGGCGGTGGTGGTGGACGGTGTTGCCACAAGACTGTAGGCCCTCATAGTTACTCTTGGTGGGCGCAGGAATGGGCCCTGCTGTGAGTTATTAGATCAAGATTTTGTAATTGCAAGCACCTGATGAACAGGGCAGAAAAATTGGGCCTTTGGCGGTGGTGGTGGACGGTGTTGCCACAAGACTGCAGGCCCTCATAGTTACTCTTGGTGGGCGCAGGAATGGGCCCTGCTGTGAACTATTAGATCAAGATTTGTAATTACCCGCCCCTGTTAAACAGGGGCTGAAAAATTGTGCCTTAGGCACTGGTGCTGGTGCCACAACACTGCAACCCGGCCCTCACAGATACTGTACTTGGAGCACAGCAGTCACACGTGTTGCGAAGCATTTTTTTAAAAAATTGTAAGTACACGCCCCTGTTAAACAGGGGCTGAAAAATTGTGCCTTAGGCACTGGTGCTGGTGCCACAACACTGCAACCCGGCCCTCACAGATACTGTACTTGGAGCACAGCAGTCACACGTGTTGCGAAGCATTTTTTTAAAAAAATTGTAAGTACACGCCCCTGTTAAACAGGGGCTGAAAAATTGTGCCTTAGGCACTGGTGCTGGTGCCACAACACTGCAACCCGGCCCTCACAGATACTGTACTTGGAGCACAGCAGTCACACGTGTTGCGAAGCATTTTTTTAAAAAATTGTAAGTACACGCCCCTGTTAAACAGGGGCTGAAAAAATTGTGCCTTAGGCACTGGTGCTGGTGCCACAACACTGCAACACGGCCCTCACAGAGACTGTACTTGGAGCACAGCAGTCACACGTGTTGCGAAGCATTTTTTTAAAAAATTGTAAGTACACGCCCCTGTTAAACAGGGGCTGAAAAATTGTGCCTTAGGCACTGGTGTGGTGGCATGGATCATTGAGGAGGAGGAAGAGGATAGTCAGTGAACATAAGAGGACAGTCACTCAGCATCAGCATAGGCAGTCTTGAAGGGATGTGACATTAAAAATTATTCGGTTATATCCGCCTCAGGTGCCTGGTAGCTGGTGGTGATCCAAGACTGATTCATTTTGATGAATGTCAGTCGATCAACCGAGGCGGTGGACAGGCGCACCCTATGATCAGTCACAAATCCTCCAGCAGCACTGAATGTGCGTTCGGAAAGAACGCTGGAGGCAGGACAGGCCAGTAGCTCAATTGCATACTGTGCAAGCTCTGGCCAGTGATCCATCCTCAGGACCCAGTAAGCCAGAGGATTTTCGGTGGGAAAGGTGTCCAAGTCTGACCTTGCCCCAAGGTATTCCTGCACCATGTATATCAGACGCTGGCGATGGTTGCTGGAACCGATCATACCTTGGGGCTGCGGACTAAAAAATTGTCTGAACGCATCGGTCAGACGTCCACCTTCCCCACCGCTCCTTCTGCCACTGACCGAAGCCTCAGCAACTCGTCGCCCAGGACCAGGAGTTTGTAGCCTCCCAGTTTCTGGGAACGCGTTGCACAGACCTTTCTGCAAGGCCTCCCTGAGATGTCTCATCCTCTGCTCCCTCTGCGACGGCAAGATAAGGTCCGCAACCTTACCCCTGTACCGCGGATCAAGGAGAGTGGCCAGCCAGTAATGGTCCCTCTCCTTGATCCGAAGAACACGAGGATCCTTCCGCAGGCTTTGCAGGATCAGGGAGGCCATGCAGCGTAGGTTAGCTGAGGCATTCGGTCCGGAGTCTTCTGGGTCACTGAGGATGACATGATCGCCAGCCACCTCCTCCCAGCCACGTACAAGTCCACTGGCTTGTTGGGACTGTACATCATCCCTAAAAGACTGCTGCTGCTGATGCTGAGTGCCAGGCTCCACCTCCATGCTCACACAATCCTCCTCCTCCTCCTCCTCCTCCTCCTCCTCATCCTCTTCCTGTGTGATGGGTGGGACAGAAGGAACACTGTCCGGATAAAGGGGGCCTTGAGAGGCAAGGAAGTCCTCCTCTTCCTGCCTCTGTTCTGCCTCAAGTGCCCTGTCCATTATCCCACGCAGCGTATGCTCCAACAGGTGGACAAGAGGGACAGTGTCACTGATGCATGCACTGTCACTGCTCACCATCCTCGTGGCCTCCTCAAATGGTGAGAGGACAGTGCATGCATCCCTGATCATGCTCCACTGACGTGGGGAAAAAAAACCAAGCTCCCCTGACCCTGTCCTGGTGCCGTAGTCGCAAAGGTACTCATTGATGGCCCTCTGCTGCGTGTGCAGTCGCTGCAGCATGGCCAACGTTGAGTTCCACCTGGTGGGCATGTCAGATATTAGGCGGTTCTTGGGCAGGTTCAGCTCCTTTTGCAGCTCAGTCAGCCGAGCACTGGCATTATAAGATCGGCGGAAATGCACACAGACTTTCCTGGCCTGCCTCAGGACATCCTGTAAGCCTGGGAACCTGCCCAAGAACCGCTGCACCACCAGGTTGAGGACGTGAGCCATGCAGGGCACATGGGTGAGCTGCCCCTGTCGCAGGGCGGAGAGGAGGTTGGTGCCATTGTCAGAAACGACCATTCCTGGCTTAAGCTGACGTGGCGTCAACCACCTCTCGGCCTGCCCTGCAGAGCTGCCAGAACCTCTGGCCCAGTGTGGCTCCTGTCCCCCAAACACACCAGCGCAAGCACGGCATGGCATCTTTTTGCCTGCGTACTTGCGTAGCCCCTTGTACGCCTACGGAGCACCGCTGGTTCCAAGGACAGAGCACTGGAGGAAGAAGAAGAGGAGGGGGTGGAGGAGAGAGGTGTGTCACAACCAGTAGCAGTAGTCGCGTTTTGGAGGCGTGGTGGCGGAACAACCTCCAACACTACTGCACCTTGTCCTGCATCCCTCCCAGCTGCCAATAGAGTGACCCAATGGGCCGTGAAAGAAAGGTACCGTCCCTGTCCATGCCTGCTGGACCATGAGTCAGCGGTAATATGCACCTTACCGCTGACCGCCCTGTCCAGCGAGGCATGGACATTGCCCTCCACATGCCGGTAGAGAGACGGAATCGCCTTCCGCGAGAAAAAGTGGCGTTTGGGAACCTGCCACTGAGGAACCGCACATTGAACAAACTCACGGAAGGGGGCCGAGTCTACCAACTGAAAAGGCAGCAGTTGAAGTGCTAGCAATTTAGCAAGGCTAGCATTCAACCGCTGGGCATGTGGATGGCTGGGAGTGTACTTCTTTCTACGGTCCAGCAGCTGGGGCAGGGAAATTTGCCTGCTGCATTCGGACGTCGGTGTACTGCAAGTACTTGGTTGTGACACACCGAATTCTACACCTTCAGTCCTCTCAGAGCAGCTTTCAGAGAGGACTGAAGGTGTAGTGGGGATGGAGATCCCAGCTGAGGAGGAGCAAGGAGAGGTCCGCTTAGTTCTTTGGTGTGGGTCTTTTATGTGTGCCTGCCAACGAGCTGCATGGCAGGTCGCCATATGTCTGGTCATGCTTGTCGTGCCCAAGCGGCTGATGTTTTGGCCACGCGAGATACGCTTGAGACAAATATTGCAAATAGCAGTGGTGCGATCTGCTGCACTCGTCTCAAAAAAGGCCCACACCAAAGAACTTTTCTGATAACGTGCAGAGGCAGCGCCCTGCACAGGCGGAGCTCTGCGGTGTTGTACAGTTGCTGTGCTGGCCTCTACCTGGCCTCCAGGGGGCATCCTGCCTCGTTGGACATGTGACGCCGCATCCTCCTCCTCCTCGTCCTCCTCCTCATCCTCTCTCCCTTGAGGCACCCACGTGGAGTCAGTGACCTCATCATCCCCTCCCTCTTCACCACTAGAGCAAACCTGGCAGTAAGCTGCAGCTGGTGGAACTGTACTGCCAGATTCCTCAAGCTGGGTATCGTCATCCGAGCCTTCGAATCGTTGGGCATCCTCCTGGAGCATGTACCCAACACTGTGCTCAAAGAGTTCGGGGGACTCCTCAGGAGGACATGGTGGGTCTAGGGAAGGGGTGGCTGATGATGCTCTGTCAGTACCTGAGCCTGGGTGAGAGAGGATGAGGAGGATGAGGAGGGCTTGGTCATCCATTCTACCAAGCCTTCAGCATGATGCGGCTCCACATGTCCAGCTGCCGAAAACAAAGACGCGCGTGTCCCATGGCCACGTGCTGATGACGATGCACGACCACGTCCACGTCCACGGCCACGTCCACTAGAAACAGAGCCTGCCTGCCCTGTGTTCTTGGCTCTGCACGCTCTGCCTCCCCTTGGCGGTCTTCCAGCCATTGTAGTCGGTAGTCCTGTGGGTGCTGCTGAGAAGAAAATATAGGAGCTCTGTGTGATGCCACTAACACACTAGAAGTCCTATGGGTGCTTCTGCAAAGAAAATAGAGGAGCTCTGTGTGATGCCACTAACACACTAGAAGTCCTGTGGGTGCTTATGCAAATAAAATAGAGGAGCTCTGTGTGATGCCACTAACACACTAGAAGTCCTGTGGGTGCTTCTGCAAAGAAAATAGAGGAGCTCTGTGTGATGCCACTAACACACTAGAAGTCCTGTGGGTGCTGCTGAGAAGAATATATAGGAGCTCTGTGTGATGCCACTAACACACTAGAAGTCCTATGGGTGCTTCTGCAAAGAAAATAGAGGAGCTCTGTGTGATGCCACTAACACACTAGAAGTCCTGTGGGTGCTTATGCAAAGAAAATAGAGGAGCTCTGTGTGATGCCACTAACACACTAGAAGTCCTGTGGGTGCTTCTGCAAAGAAAATAGAGGAGCTCTGTGTGATGCCACTAACACACTAGAAGTCCTGTGGGTGCTGCTGAGAAGAATATATAGGAGCTCTGTGTGATGCCACTAACACACTAGAAGTCCTATGGGTGCTTCTGCAAAGAAAATAGAGGAGCTCTGTGTGATGCCACTAACACACTAGAAGTCCTTTGGGTGCTTCTGCAAAGAAAATAGAGGAGCTCTGTGTGATGCCACTAACACACTAGAAGTCCTGTGGGTGCTTATGCAAAGAAAATAGAGGAGCTCTGTGTGATGCCACTAACACACTAGAAGTCCTATGGGTGCTTCTGCAAAGAAAATAGAGGAGCTCTGTGTGATGCCACTAACACACTAGAAGTCCTGTGGGTGCTTATGCAAAGAAAATAGAGGAGCTCTGTGTGATGCCACTAACACACTAGAAGTCCTGTGGGTGCTTATGCAAAGAAAATAGAGGAGCTCTGTGTGATGCCACTAACACACTAGAAGTCCTGTGGGTGCTTCTGCAAAGAAAATAGAGGAGCTCTGTGTGATGGGACTAACACACTTCAAGTCCTATAGGTGCTTCTGGGAACAAAATATAGCTCTGTGTGTGTGATGGGACTAACACACTTCAAGTCCTATAGGTGCTTCTGGGAACAAAATATAGCTCTGTGTGTGTGATGGGACTAACACACTTCAAGTCCTATAGGTGCTTCTGGGAACAAAATATAGCTCTGTGTGTGTGATGGGACTAACACACTTCAAGTCCTATAGGTGCTTCTGGGAACAAAATATAGCTCTGTGTGTGTAATGGGACTAACACACTTCAAGTCCTATAGGTGCTTCTGGGAACAAAATATAGCTCTGTGTGTGTGATGGGACTAACACACTTCAAGTCCTATAGGTGCTTCTGGGAACAAAATATAGCTCTGTGTGTGTAATGGGACTAACACACTTCAAGTCCTATAGGTGCTTCTGGGAAGAAAATATAGCTCTGTGTGTGTAATGGGACTAACACACTTCAAGTCCTATAGGTGCTTCTGGGAACAAAATATAGCTCTGTGTGTGTGATGGGACTAACACACTTCAAGTCCTATAGGTTCTTCTGGGAACAAAATATAGCTCTGTGTGTGTGATGGGACTAACACACTTCAAGTCCTATAGGTGCTTCTGGGAACAAAAATAGCTCTGTGTGTGTAATGGGACTAACACACTTCAAGTCCTATAGGTGCTTCTGGGAAGAAAATATAGCTCTGTGTGTGTAATGGGACTAACACACTTCAAGTCCTATAGGTGCTTCTGGGAAGAAAATATAGCTCTGTGTGTGTGATGGGACTAACACACTTCAAGTCCTATAGGTGCTTCTGGGAACAAAATATAGCTCTGTGTGTGTGATGGGACTAACACACTTCAAGTCCTATAGGTGCTTCTGGGAACAAAATATAGCTCTGCGTGTGTAATGGGACTAACACACTTCAAGTCCTATAGGTGCTTCTGGGAAGAAAATATAGCTCTGTGTGTGTAATGGGACTAACACACTTCAAGTCCTATAGGTGCTTCTGGGAACAAAATATAGCTCTGTGTGTGTGATGGGACTAACACACTTCAAGTCCTATAGGTTCTTCTGGGAACAAAATATAGCTCTGCGTGTGTGATGGGACTAACACACTTCAAGTCCTATAGGTGCTTCTGGGAACAAAATATAGCTCTGTGTGTGTAATGGGACTAACACACTTCAAGTCCTATAGGTGCTTCTGGGAAGAAAATATAGCTCTGTGTGTGTAATGGGACTAACACACTTCAAGTCCTATAGGTGCTTCTGGGAAGAAAATATAGCTCTGTGTGTGTGATGGGACTAACACACTTCAAGTCCTATAGGTGCTTCTGGGAAGAAAATATAGCTCTGTGTGTGTAATGGGACTAACACACTTCAAGTCCTATAGGTGCTTCTGGGAAGAAAATATAGCTCTGTGTGTGTAATGGGAATAACACACTTCAAGTCCTATAGGTGCTTCTGGGAAGAAAATATAGCTCTGTGTGTGTAATGGGACTAACACACTTCAAGTCCTATAGGTGCTTCTGGGAACAAAATATAGCTCTGTGTGTGTGATGGGACTAACACACTTCAAGTCCTATAGGTGCTTCTGGGAACAAAATATAGCTCTGTGTGTGTGATGGGACTAACACACTTCAAGTCCTATAGGTGCTTCTGGGAACAAAATATAGCTCTGTGTGTGTGATGGGACTAACACACTTCAAGTCCTATAGGTGCTTCTGGGAACAAAATATAGCTCTGTGTGTGTAATGGGACTAACACACTTCAAGTCCTATAGGTGCTTCTGGGAAGAAAATATAGCTCTGTGTGTGTAATGGGACTAACACACTTCAAGTCCTATAGGTGCTTCTGGGAACAAAATATAGCTCTGTGTGTGTGATGGGACTAACACACTTCAAGTCCTATAGGTTCTTCTGGGAACAAAATATAGCTCTGTGTGTGTGATGGGACTAACACACTTCAAGTCCTATAGGTGCTTCTGGGAAGAAAATATAGCTCTGTGTGTGTGATGGGACTAACACACTTCAAGTCCTATAGGTGCTTCTGGGAACAAAATATAGCTCTGTGTGTGTGATGGGACTAACACACTTCAAGTCCTATAGGTGCTTCTGGGAACAAAATATAGCTCTGTGTGTGTAATGGGACTAACACACTTCAAGTCCTATAGGTGCTTCTGGGAAGAAAATATAGCTCTGTGTGTGTAATGGGACTAACACACTTCAAGTCTATAGGTGCTTCTGGGAACAAAATATAGCTCTGTGTGTGTAATGGGACTAACACACTTCAAGTCCTATAGGTGCTTCTGGGAAGAAAATATAGCTCTGTGTGTGTAATGGGACTAACACACTTCAAGTCCTATAGGTGCCTCTGGGAACAAAATGAAGGAGCTCTGCCTGCCTGCCACGAACACACTACAAGTCCTATAGGTGCTTCTGGTAACAAAATATAGGAGCTCTGCCTGCCTGCCACGAACACACTACAAGTCCTATAGGTGCTTCTGGTAACAAAATATAGGAGCTCTGCCTGCCTGCCACGAACACACTACAAGTCCTATAGGTGCTTCTGGTAACAAAATATAGGAGCTCTGCCTGCCTGCCACGAACACACTACAAGTCCTATAGGTGCTTATGGTAACAAAATATAGGAGCTCTGCCTGCCTGCCACGAACACACTACAAGTCCTATAGGTGCTTCTGGTAACAAAATATAGGAGCTCTGCCTGCCTGCCACGAGCACACTACAAGCCCCTCTTTCTCAATCAATCTTTGTAACTGAATCTATCTAACTCAATCTCTGTAAGTGAATCTCTCTAACTATCTAAATGCAGCAGAGTGTCACAGAATCTGCCTGCTCAATCTGCGCCGGAACAGCATGTGACCGGCGCAGACGGCGTGGCGGCGTTTTATAGGGGGGGGCGTGTACTACAGCCCCTGAGCTGTAATTGGCTACAGGCGTCCTGCCTGTAGCCAATTATGGCTCTTCGAGTTTCCGGGGCTGTGATTGGCCAAGCATGCGGGGTCACAGTGCATGCTTGGCCAATCATCAGCCAGCAATGCACTGCGTCGGCCGCGCCGGCCGCAATGCATTGCGGGGCCGCTCGCATCACACGAACGTGATGCGAGCGGCCAAAATAGTTCTGGGCTCGCCGAGCGAGCGAACGCCCGGTGCTCGATGCGAACGTGGGTTCGCATCGAGCACCGGGCCCATCCTTACTCCTGTTACAGTGGGAACAAAATAGCTGGCAGGATTAATAGATAATATACAGTATCTATGTTATGGTGGATAGGGGGAGGGGGAGACCACTCGTTGTTGTTCATCTGAACACGAGAAAGGAAGTCCACTTGTACATTCTGGATCCCAGGAATGTAGACCGCTGAGATGTTGGAAAAGTTCCTCTGAGCCCAGTTCATGATTGGTTCCACCTCCTGTAGCAGGGACCACCTGCGAGTTCCACCCTGCTTCCTTATGTAGGCCACCATGGTTTTATTGTCCAACCTGAGCATCACTGAAGAGTTCTCTGTTAGATGGCGGAAAGTTAGAAGTGCCTGAAAGGCAGCTCGCAGTTCCAGGATGTTGGACACAATCCCCAGAGAAGGAAAGTACCATCTGCCCTGAGCCACTTCTGATAGGCAATGAGTGCCCCAGCCCCAGTTGCTGGTATCTGAGGTTATCGTGACCCATGTGATGGGAACGATCGAGTGGCAATTGCGAAGATTTTTCACCTGGAGCCACCAAAGGAGAGACACTCTCATGGCTGGAGTAAGGTGGATGCACTGGCTTTTGCTGGAGGAATTCCATTGTTGGAGGAACCCTTTCTGGAAGGGCCGTGTGTGCCACTGTGCCCACTTCACCATGGGAATAGTAGCTGCCATAGGGCCAATCACCTTCAGACACTGGAGAGCGGAGAGGTGAGTCGAAGCGAGGGTTGAGCGAATTCTGTCTCGGACTACCACAATCTTCTCCTAGGGCAGCGAGATAGTGCCTTCCAATGTGTTAAAGTGAGCACAGAGTAACACGAGGGACTGTGCTGGTTCCAGGAGGCTCTTCTCCAGATTCAGGTACCACCCAAACTCTTGAAGGGTGGAGATGACCATGTTCCTGTGTTCTAAAAGTTGACCTTTGTCTTGAGATAGGAGAAGTAGGTCGTCTTGGTAGTGATGAAGACGAACCCCTTTGATCGGAGCAGAGCAACAACAGCTAACAAGACCTTGGAGAAGACACAAGGTGATGTTTTTAGACCGAAGGGGAGACAGGGGAATTGTAAGTACTGTTTGCCTACCGCAAACCGGAGGAATTGCTGGAAGTCCACTGCCACCGGGACATGGAAGTAGGTGTCTTTCAGATCGATTGACACCAACCAGTCTCCTGGATGGACCAACTGCTGGATTGTAAGAAAAGAAACAATATAAAGCAAGAGAGAGTGCCCGCCAACCCTGGTGTATTAACGTTTTAACATGAAGTTCAATTTTATAAAATACGAGGATTGCACTCACAGATTGTTGATATAAAAAACAGCCTAATCAGCTCCACAACAGCCTCCTCTCCTGGTCTGTATGTTTTCCAGAGACTTGCAGCAAGGTACAGGGAACACTGCAGGCATAGACCGCCTGCTATCTGATATCCTCCACTGCTCACAACATTAGCATGGACCTGAAGAAGGAGGCCACGCCTCCGAAACATGTTGTCCTAGCAATTGTTGTTTACATGCTAGAGGAGTCAGCATGTTATCAGTGCCTTTCCTCCCCTGGCCGTGAGTGATGACACACAGAGCCGGCTGGTCCGTGCTAATGTTGTGAGCTGTATTTGCGGACGATACTAAGCTAAACAGGGCAATAACTTCTCTGCAGTATGTGGAAACCTTGCAAAAAGATCTGAACAAATTAATGGGGTGGGCCACTACATGGCAAATAAGGTTTAATGTAGAAAAATGTAAAAGAATGCATTTGGGTGGAAAAAATATGACTGCAATCTATACACTGGGGGGAGAACCTCTGGGGGAATCTAAGATGGAAAAGGACCTGGTGGGAGTCCTAGTAGATAAAAGGGGTCAGCAATGGGATGCAATGCCATGCTCCTGCTAACAAAGCAAACAGAATATTGGCATGCATTAAAAAGTGGATCAACTCCAGAGATAAAACGATAATTCTCCCGCTCTACAAGACTCTGGTCCGGCCGAACCTGGAGTATGCTGTCCAGTTCTGGGCACCGTTGCTGAGGAAGGAGGTACTGGAAATGGAGCGAGTACAAAGAAGGGCAACAAAGCTAATAAAAGGTCTGGAGGATATTAGTTATGAGGAAAGGTTGCGAGCACTGAACTTATTCTCTCTGGAGAAGAGACGCTTGAAAGGGGATATGATTTCAATATACAAATAACATACTGGTGACCCCATAATAGGGATAAAACTTTTTCACAGAAGGGAGTTTAACAAGACTCGTGGCCACTCATTAAAAGTAGAAGAAAAGAGGTTTAACCTTAAACTACGTAGAGGGTTCATTACTGTAAGAGCGGCAAGGATGTGGAATCCCCTTCCACAGGTGGTGGTCTCAGCGGGAAGCATCAATAGTTTCAAGAAACTATTAGATAAGCGCCTGAACGACTGCAACATACAGGGATATACAAGGTAATACTGACATATAATCACACACATAGGTTGGACTTGATGGACTTGTGTCTTTTTTCAACCTCACCTACTATGTAACTATGAAAAGCTGGTAGAGACATCCCCAAAAAGATTTACAGCTGTAATTGCAGTGAAAGGGGGTTCTACAAAGTATTGGGCTGAATACAAATCCACACCACACTTTTCACATATTTATTTGTAAAAAATGTTGAAAAACATTTATCATTTTCCTTCCAATTCACAATTATGTGCCACTTTGTGTTGGTCTATCACACAAAATCTCAATAAAATAAATGTATGTTTTTGGTTGTAACATGACAAAATGTGGCAAATTTCAAGGGGTATGAATACTTTTTCAAGGCAGTGTACATAGCAAACTTGTGCTGGTATTGCATTAGTTGTCACTGTGTAGTGCATAAATATTTATAGGGAAGCACAATTACTGTGCAGCACTACTAAGCAGAAAGAAATCTGCGTTTAAAAGCCAATCTAGTTGCCACCATGCAAACTATTCAGGGAAGCATTTAAAACGTAACACTCTGTAATGTGATTATTTAACTGATCACATTAACTTTTTAAACTAATAAAACTAAAGATTGCAGTATCACTTTAAACACAATTGTGTTGTAAACTATTTTCTTTCTTTCATAGGCAATCCAAATCCCTTTGGGTTGTGTTCAGTTTGCAGTGGAAACTATTGTGCTTTGTACACTGAGTTCATTTACATCAAACGTAGCTTGGAGCTTCATTGGATATTGGGGAGGAATATTTGTAAGTTTTTGTCATTATCGTGTTGTGTTTTTTTTTTTTGGTTGGTTGGTTTTGTACATAGCTTTGTAAGCTGGCCCTAAAGGTTCATGGTGGTTAGACTTCAGGATTAGCCTATCTTCAAATCAGGTCGCTTATATTATTAGCAGTGTTGGTCATCTTACTTTAAAAAAGTAATTAGTTAAGTTACAAGTTACTTTTCCCAAAAAGTTATTGCGTTAGTAACTCAGTTACTACATTGGAAAAGTAATTAGTTATGCAGCAAAGTAACTGTGACTTTTTTTTTATATTCTATACGTGTAACTAAGGGGCGGGTCTAGTATTACTGTAAGCAAGGGGCGCATTTATTATTATTGTTATATATCGTGTAACCAAGGGGCTGCTCTATTATTACTCTAACCAAGGGGCAGATCTGTTATAGCGTGTAAGCAAGGGGCGGGTCTATTATTATTATATCGTGTAAGGGGCGGATGGCTACAGAAGAGGGCGAATGTTAAATTAATGGGCAGAACTCGATATATAAAAATAATAATAAATGCGCCCCTTGGTTACAGTAATACTAGACCCGCCCCTTAGTTACACATTAGACACCCCTTGCAGAGTAGCACAAGCATCGTATAATTACATGTTGCCTGCGCGGTGTATAGTTCACTCAGTGCTGTTTAGGGTCGGCAATTTTCATAAGATCCGTACTCCTTCGTACTGCGCCTGCGCAGTACAGGGGGTCCTTATCCAGCGGGGGAACTTTTTTTTGGAAGGAAACCAGAATTACACTACTGCCATCTAGTGGCGGGAGATGTAATTGCGGTAACGCCGCCCAAGTAATGGGAACTGCGTTACCATGAGGGGAAAAGTAATCCATTAGATTACTCGTTACCCTCTAAAGTGCGTTAAGTAACTCCGTTTATTTTAACTCAGTTACTTACATCACTGATTATTAGTAAGAGATCGGTTGGGTTCTAAATTAACAGACTAATAAGAGGTACACAGTGCCAACATATTCCAACAGTTATCATTTTAACATTTTACATTTTAAATCCCAAAGGGGCTGTTAAATAATACCCATAATCAAAATACAAAATTCTGATCAGAGTGCTGATGGTCAGATATTTTTTTTTTCCCACCGCTGAAGCTTATTGGATCATGCTTTATTGTTTTTTCTTTTGTCTTCCTCTGGATCAACTGTGGGTATAGTATACATGGAGGTTTTCTATTATTTTTTTTTAGTTTGTTTTCTGTTGGTTCAACTAGGTGGGCTAGTGTCCTTTCTCAACCTGAATATGTAATTATGTAACTTAGAATTTTAGAAATACAGCATTCTGTGAATTTGAGTTGCTAGGCTTCTTAAGAGTTCTATGGTCACAGCATACACTTTCATTTTATAACATCACCATTTTAATACCAATACAAAAATAGTTATATTTGACAATCCAGTATAAGCTTACTTAGAACTTACAACATGAAAGGAGATTTTATATCTGTTTGCTGGTCATCTCTAACTACAAGTTACTGGACTAACTACAAGTTACTGCTCGCTTTGCAGCTTCCCCTCTGCTGTTTACGTTAAATTTCTAAGGACTACATATCCCATGGTACCTTGCTGCCAGCAAGCAGTGATTTCTGTACTTACTCCTCCCCTCAGTACCTCTGTAGTTCAGAAGGCAGGCTCTGTGAAATGTGTGACACAGCAGTGTCTGCTCACAGAACATAGTGGATACAGGCCACAGAATTCCAGAAAGTAAATGTTTGGGGATCGTCAATATATATACACACTTTGCGCTCATTCCGTAAAATAGGAGTAGGCTAGAAATAATTAAAACTCAATTTGGAAATAAATATATGATTTTTAGGTTTGCAAACAATTTTGTAAACATTTATTGGTTAATATTCCTGTCTGATGTAGAAGCTCAGCTGTATTTAATATACTGGGGACTTTTTTGGTATTGGTTATATATATATATGAATTTGTAATATATATTTATATCTTTAATGTTTTTCAGTACATTATCTCAGGATCCCTGGCAGTGGCAGCAGCAGCAAAAGCATCTCATTGTCTGGTAGGTTCATAGTTTATATGTTCGGAAGAAATAGAGGTTGAAAAAGGGGGAGCAGGACAGAAATTTGGAAGGAGGAAAGAAAAAAGAAGAAAAAAGCAAGGGAATATAGAAAGGAAAGAGAGCAGGATGGAAGGTTGAAAGAAAAAGACAAAAGGAAGAAAGGGAAGGAAGGACTCTTGGTTGGTTATGGAGGAGTGCCCGGTAACAAAATTTCCTCTCACTTGAAGGTTAATTTAAGAACTTTATTAACGGTAACAGGTTAACCAACGCGTTTTAAGAAATTGCCTCCCTCTTCCTTAGGGCTGAATTTCTAGATGTTTTTGGAACAGCAAAAGGGCTTAAATTGGACTTTTATAAAGCTGTTGGCACTGCTTGTTCCTGTAGAGTGTTGGAGTGCTTTGAATGGGATGCAGGGTGATTCCCCTGAAACACGTTGGCTAAACTCATTACCTTCAATAAACTTCTTAAATAAACCTTTGAGTGAGATGATCTTGTGTTACTGGTCGTTGGTCTATACCCAACTAAGTGTCTCCTGCTGTAATGTCCTCGCTGTCGTATCAGAGAGGAAGCAGCCCAAGATTGTAGAGTCCACTACCATGTGGGTATCAAACCCCAGAAAAAAGACCTTCCCCATAAATGTATCCATCAAATACAATACTTTGGTTCCATCAGTCCAGCGTTGTCATTCACACACACATCAGGGAAGGAAAAGGGAAGGAAGGAAGGAGTGGGTGGAATGAAAAGGATAAATGGAGGTAAATAAGATGAAAAGAAATGGAAAGGGAGGGAAGGGAAGGCAGGAAGAAAGAATGAGAAGACACGGGACACACATTTCCTCCTTTGTAGTAATAGACTGCATAATTCAATGTTTTATTATTTTTTGATACAATGAAACGAACCTGAAGCAAGGAGGTAATGGACCCAGTTTCCAACCAATACTATG
Source organism: Lithobates sylvaticus (assembly GCA_028564925.1). Taxonomy (NCBI): domain Eukaryota; kingdom Metazoa; phylum Chordata; class Amphibia; order Anura; family Ranidae; genus Lithobates; species Lithobates sylvaticus. The sequence goes on along the minus strand of CM053036.1, from coordinate 195,194,870 downwards.
TGAGAAGGTAAAGGAAGTTCTATTCTCAGTTGACATGTTGCCTGAACATTATGTGATTGACTCTCCAAACAGTAGAAAAGGGTAATAAATAAAACAAGCAAAACAATTTACTGTACTGTAAAGATTCCAGTTACTGGATGAGCAAGATTTGAACATCACATATTTCTCTCTTATCATTCCTCTATCTAGATCAGAGGGGCTCTGGCCACAAATGCAATATCTGCTTTCGTTTCTATCCTTGAGATTGGTTTGGCCATTTCTGACTTATTTCTGACATACTATAACATTTACGGGCCCTGCTATACACACCCTTGTTCTCTTTACCAAGACGCTATCTATGTGAGTACATTGTCTGTTTTATTGATTTAGGTTATTGAACCTTTAAACTGTATACATTTTGCTATTGTTCCAGGAGCATGCTTATTTTCAGGGGCTGGATGGATTGCAGTATTTTCTCTAAAAAGGGAATGAGATGTAAATGTGTGGCCAGGCTGGGGATCAGAGCTGGGTGGTTCAGTCAGTGTCAGGACATGGATATGTGACATCTTTTTAACATTTGCAGAAGTTTTCTATGAGCTTTCATTTGGAAAACAATTGGTCAGAACGGATCAACTGATTGGTGCCCAAGAATCTGCCACTTGCAATTTAAGCTGTTTCCTGTTTTTCAGTGTAAGTAATACTGTATTGTAACTAAGCTCAAAACCACCACAATGCTTAGTCCCAAAAACAATTTCAACTGTATTCTATCCATATTTAATCATCTAGTTGCTCAAAGTTGAGAAAACTTTCCAAACGTTTGATGATGGACTGCTGTGGACAAACCTTTTCTATGCATTCACTTTTTTAATCAGGAGCTTATAAAAAAAGTTTTTTTAAATCAACACACAATTCTAAGCATTCAAAGGGTTAGTTCATCTTTACCAAAAAAACTGGCTACGCAGGCAAGGGGTGCCTGTAGCTATAAACAAACAGTGCAGCTTTACCCTCGCTATAGGTGTAGACCATTTATGTTCTTCCTGAAAACTGGCTGAAAAAAACATAATTTCTGTTTTTACCCCCTTTCCTTCCTTTTTTTTTTTACCTACATGGAGGATAGGAAACGTTTGCACAAGCTGCCCTCTAATGCAATGGGAACATGGATACTATTGGTGTTGGGTAAATGTCATTTAGCAGTTTGATGCTTCCATTGTATTCTGTTTAAGTGATGCATTTAGGGAACAGAGGTCAACAATATCTTGACCTTTTGACATATATGACCTAGACATACGGTATCTCACAAAAGTGAGTACGCCCTTCACATTTTTGTAAATATTTAAATTTATCTTTTCATGTGACTACACTGAAGAAATTACACTTTGCTACAATGTAAAGTAGTGAGTGTACAGTTTGTTGTATAACAGTGTAAATTTGCTGTCCCCTCAAAATATCTCAACACACAGCCATTAATTTCTAAACCGCCAGAAACAAACGTGAGTACACCCCTAAGTGAAAATGTCCAAATTGGGCCAAAGTGTCAATATTTTGTGTGGCCACCATTATTTTCAAACACTTCCTTAACCCTCTTGGGCATGGCATTCACCAAAGCTTCACAGGTTGCCACTGGGGTCCTCTTCCACTCCTCCATGATGACATCACAGAGCTGGTGGATATTAGAGACCTTGTGCTCCTCCACTTTCCATTTAAGGATGCCCCACAGATGCTCAATAGGGTTTAGGTCTGGAGACATGCTTGGCCAGTCCATCACCTTTACTCTCAGCTTCTTTAGCAAGGCAGTGGGCGTCTTGGAGGTGTGTTTGGGGTCGTTATCATGTTGAAATACTGCCCTGCAGCCAAGTCTACGAAGGGATGGGATTATGCTCTGCTTCGGTATGTCACAGTACATGTTGGCATTCATGGTTCCCTCAATGAACTGTAGCTCCCCAGTGCTGGCAGCACTCATGCAGCCCCAGATCTCTAACCACCATGCTTGATTGTAGGCAAGACACACTTGTCTTTGTACTCTTCACCCGGTTGCCACCACACACGATTGACACCATCTGAACCAAATAAGTTTATCATCAGACCACAGGACATGGTTTTAGTAATCCATGTCCTTAATCTGCTTGTATTCAGCAAACTGTTTGTGGGCTTTCTTGTGCATCATCTTTAGAAGAGGCTTCCTACTGGGACAACAGCCATGCAGACCAATTTGATGCAGTGTGCGGCGTATGGCCTGAGCACTGATAAGCTGACCCACCACCCCTTCAACCTCTGCAGCAATGCTGGCAGCACTCATACGCCTATTTCCCAAAGACAACCTCTGAATATGACGCTGAGCATGTGCACGCAACTTCTTTGGAGTGGAACCTGTCCTATTAAACCGCTGTATGGTTTTGGCCACAATGCTGCAGCTCAGTTTCAGGGACTTGGCAGTCTTCCTAAAGCGAAGAGCAACAATTCTTTTTTTCAGATCCTCAGAGGAGTTCTTTGCCATGAGGTGCCATGTTGAACTTCCCGTGACCAGTATGAGAGAGTAAGAGCGATAATACCAAATTTAACACACCTGCTCCCCATTCACATATGAGACCTTGTAATGAGTCACATGACACTGGGGAGAGAAAATGGCTAATTGGGCCTAATTTGGACATTTTCACTTAGGGGGTGTACTCACTTTTGTTGCCAGCGGTTTAGACATTAATGGTTCTGCATTGAGTTATTTTGAGGGGACAGCAAATTTACATTGCTACAATGTAAAAAAGTAAGTGTACAGCTTGTATAATAAAGTATCATTTCTTCAGTGTTGTCACATGAAGAGGTATAATAAAATATTTACAAAAATGTGAGGGGTGTACTCACTTTTGTGAGATACTGTATAGGACCTATGGCATGTATGATGAAACATTGCCATCTAGAGGTGGAGTTGGGAAATGTACAGCCATACAAATTTAAGCAAAAAAGAATATGCCCATGTGGGATTGTCTAGCTAAACTTTCCAAATAAAAGGCCAGCAACATAAGCTAAATGGAAGACTCCCTAATGACAACACCAAGGAAGGTCTGTGCCAGAAGAAACTGTGATGGATGACGGTATCTCCCAAATTCCTGCAATAACTCGTAGATTAGAGTAGAGCTTGGGATCCTGGTTTCCTGTGGAGATCGGGAAGATGCTATAACCTAAGCTAAGTAACTTTTAGCATATTCTTATTGTACACTGACCATTATTCATGCTTATTCGCTAGGAAATCTAGATATTGTGTGCGCAAGCTTGTTGTATGTATATCTGTCAGTCTTGTATTGTATTCCTACAATTGTAATAGTGTGTATGTACAGCATTTTGTTTAGTAAAAGCACATTAATACAAGTCTTTATTGCTTTCTTGGGTTTATGGCAAAGTACCTTAAAAGACACAAAGCAAAACGGCCAGTGGGCTGATTGAAAAAAACTGAACGTATTCCCCTGTCCACACAAGCAAGGTGGATGGAGAAATCCTCCACACCAGTGTTTCTCAACTCCTGTCCTTAAGGGGCCCCAACAGGTTATGTTTTCAGGATTTCCCTCAGATTAAATTGTGATAATTACTAAGGCAGTGAAACTCAAACTCAAATCACCTGTGCAAAATAATGGAAAGTCTGAAAACATTACCTGTTGGGGAGCCTTGAGGACTGGAGTTAATAAACACTGCTCCACACTGTGTTATTGTATTCTGACAGTGGGACTCCTTCACTGTCAGAATATACTGATCAGCGCTGCAGCCAATCGTTGATCAAATAAAAATTCTCCAGCAAGCCTATTCATGACAAGTTGATCATTAGATGGATGTCTCACGAATGGGAACAGCCATAAATGGATCGAAATTCAGCCAATGTTAAAAGCTTCTGAATTTTGATCCGTTTATGGCCAGCTTTAGCCTTCATTTATTCTGGTGGCTAGGGGGCAGTGCTGGGACAAGGTCATCCAGTGCCCAGGGCAAAGTTGCCAAACTGCGCCCCCCTTTCCCTTAGGGTTAGGCTCAGGGTGCCCCCTACCCCTGCAATATACCATTGCGCCAGGGGCAGCCGCCCCTCCTGCCCACCCCTTGTCCCGCCCCTGCTAGGGGGACTATAAAAACAGGCAGTTGAGCTGCCGTTTTAAGCCCCCCTCAACCCCCCCGCATAAGACATAGCTTACTTCTAAACAGGACCATACATACAGGTATGCCACAGCCAGGGGTGGACTGACAACTCATGGGGCCCCCGGGCAATAGGAGATTATGGGGCCCCCAGGCAATCAGAGATTATGGGGCCACACAGTATACACACACACAGTATACAATCACACAGTATACACAGACATGTTTCTTTTGGCTGAGAAGGTACTGGAGAGGTGGGGCAGCTATAATCTCTGGATTTTTAGACCAAAAGGATGTCGGTAAGGGACATTTCAGAGACAGGTGTAAAAAAAAAAAAAAAAAAACACAAATTTTTTACATACTGTCTCTGGTTTTACTGAGGCTGGCAACCCTGATAGGGCCCCCTAGTGGCCCGGGGTCCTCGGGAAGTGCCCGAGTGGCCGAATGGTCAGTCCGCCCCTGGCCACAGCTGTAAAGCTTTTCCTTACAGCTGCAGCACTTGTAACGTGGTTTGTCAATTTGACAGGCAGCACCGTGTGTCAAACTCATCAATTCAAGTCGAGCCCTGGTGATCAGTACCATCGAGATGGAATATGATAAGAAATCTAAAATTTCAGAGCTGGCACCTGAACCAGAAGTAAAGATAGATCTTCCATCAGAAGAACGCCTCTTGGCAGATGTCTTAAAGAGGATATCGCCTGGTAGAGTTTTCCATTCATTTCTTGTCTTTGGGACAGTAAGTGTGAGGAAATCTCCTCAACAATACACAGAGAGCAAAAAAATATACTAACGGGTTTTAACCCGTTAAAAATCTCTCAATTTAAAAGAAAATGTTTGGGCTATACAGTATATACACTATAAAGTAAACCTTCTTGAGAAAATTCTAGGTGTCAATTACTGAACATGCCAGTTGCCTGACTGTTATGTTTTTCAGATACTAACCCAGAATATGTTCTGGTAATTGTTACATTTATCCATTTATTGATACATGAAATGATATATATTTTTTTGTTTGGTGGCTTTTAAAATGCTAGAGAATTTGAGAAGCTCCATCCTTGTACTATGCTGTGTTCTCTAACGGTATTACCATTGTCTGCTTCCAGGTCATCCAAGTGATTAGTAACATCTTACTCATCTTCATTGCTGCCTTTCAGTTTTGTGTGACCGTGTCATTGCTAGTATTCAGCATTCGCTCCTTGAAGGAGAAGTCTCAGAATGTTCAACAGGTAGAATGTTTAAGATACTGACAGGAGAGAATTTGTCCTTGAATAACCAATGTAATGGGTGCACAGGTAACAGGGTACCAGGAGGAAAGGGGTTAAAGTGAACTATGGGTCAATTTTCACAGTGGTTTTTGTTTTTCTGAGCCTCTCTGTAACACACTTTTATTACCTTCTGGTCCTACCACTAGTTCCAATTTTTTTATTTTAACTGGATGACAACTCTGCTTGTTGTATAGTGAATAGTGCAGCAGTGTTATCCTTCTATGGTCAGGGAACTCTTATGCCACGTAGCTTGGATGGCAAACAAATGGTCGCACAAAAGTTCTCTAAACTTTTGATCTTAAAGAACGTGGTGACGTACAACACAAGGATGAGCTGAGAAAATGAAGTCCAATGCTTCCGAGCATGTGTCGAATTGTTTCCGAGCATGCGTAGGAATTTTGCGCGTGGGAATTGCTACAGACGATCGGAATTTCCTATCTGAACTTTTTCCTTCGGAAAAATAGAGAACCTGCTCTCAATCTTTTGCTGGCGGAATTTCTGATTCTGAGTCTGATGGAGCATACACACGGTCAGAATTTCCGACCAAAAGCTCTCATCGGACTTTTGCTGGCGGGATTTCCGATCGTGTGAACGGGCTTAAGATGAAAAAAAAAACAAGAAAAACCCAATGGGATTTTCGTTGAGGATACATCTCTCTAGACATTTTTACTCGTTAAAAAAAACTTCATTTTTTTTCATCAATAAAAACCATGGCAATAAAAAGAATCATAGCAATCATATGGATGATGTTATATAGTCCCATTGTATCTCACATCATTATAGTGCATATAGATAAAGAAATTCTTTACAAAAATTCTTTAGCCATAAAAATCTTCACGCTGGTTCTCCAGCTAGGGAAGTTATTTCTCAATGTGTTTCATGAACAAATTATCTTTATGGGTAATCCTGTGGAAGTAATATCATATTAACAACTTTCAGAAGGAATGGCTTAATTGTATGTTCCACATCCCTTTATGGATAACATATTGTTGAAGAAGACAAAAAATGGTCCCACCATTCTTTGTCTTCATCAACAGTATGTATCATGTCAAACAAATTTTGGACTATGATTTGTAAAGAATATCTGTATGAAACCTTAGAAATGTCTGGTGCTAAGCCAAGCAGTAGCAAAGTCCGGTGACAATATAGTGCAATAGAGTAGTCCTTGGCTGCTGGCCCTGATGTCACTATCTGATGATTGGAACACCTGGAACTGTAAAACTCTGGGTCTAGCGGAGCATTAGAAATGACTTAACGGGTGTGCCAGGGTACCGGTCCTAGAAAATGCAAGAGCAATGTGACCGTACACAAACGGAGGTGTGTCAGAGTCACAGGATCTAAGGAGCCACCTGGTCTTCACCAGAGCCGCTGGAGGTGTGGATGTTGCGCTGCAAGGTGGCCCCCAGGTGGTGGCTCTCTAACACACCTGTGCAGACCAGCAAATAGCACACTGGAAGGACTCAGGGTACACACACGATACAAGGTACAGAGGAAAGACTACTGCAGGAAACTAAGAGACACTAGGGTATGGACGCAGAGAAGAAGCGAGAAGCACAGGAGAGCGGGGGAAGATGGGCAATAGCGCAGAGAGAGATGGACAAAGTAAGCAGGAATGAGGGGAAGGAGGCAAAATGACAAGAAACAATGCTGTGGACAGCCCCCACAGCAACAGAAAAAAGAAAGGATGCACGCAGAGGCGTACTAAGTAGGGGAGGGGGGGTGCAGGCCGCCCCAGGTACCGGTGTCAGGCCGGAACCCCCTCCTCGATTGAAGCGGTGCCACTGCGCCGCTGGATTAGGCAGCAGCGCAGTGGCAGGCACAGACAGAGGCGAGCTATCGTGATGCAAGGGGGAGGGGGTGTGCGGGGGTGCAGTGTGACACCGCTGCACCTACCATCCCCTCCTCTCGTGGCCGCGGGCTGTCTGCCTGTGTGACCCCGGATGTCACACAGGCAGAGCCGAGCAGCCACCTCCCCCTCCTCTCTGTTTATGTGTAAACAGGGGGAGGGGGATCTGCTGAGCATGTGCTGCCGCGCTGATCTGAGGTACTGAATGGGGGGGTCTGCACTGAACGGGGGCTAGACTAGACTGAAGAGGGGGGTGCACTGAAGAGGGGGGGCGCTAGACTGAAGAGGGGGGCTGCACTGAAGGGGGGGCTAGACTGAAGAGGGGGGTTAGACTGAAGGGGGGCTGCACCTAAGAGGGGAGGCTAGACTGAAGGGGGGGCTGCACTGAAGAGGGGGTCTGCACTGAACAGGGGCTACACTGAAGAGGGGGTCTGCACTGAACAGGGGCTACACTGAAGAGGGGGTCTGCACTTAACGGGGGCTACACTGAAGGGGGGTCTGCACTGAACGGGGGCTACATTGAAGAGGGGGTCTGCACTGAACGGGAGCTGCACTGAAGAGGGCGTCTGCACTGAACGGGGGCTACACTGAAGGGGGGGTCTGCACTGAACGGGGGCTACACTGAAGGGGGGGTCTGCACTGAACGGGGGCTACACTGGGGGGTCTGTGTAACATGCAGGGGGTCAAGAGCTGTAGGGTGTTGTGTAATGTAATGGGGTCCAGAGGTTCAGGGTGCTATGTAATGTAAAAGGGTCCAGAGGCGCAGGGGGATGTGTAATGTAAAGGGACCCAGAGATGCAGGGTGCTGTGTAATGTAAAGGGGTCCAGAGGTGCAGTTGTGGAGAGGGGGTACACAGTAGTGACAAAGAGATATTGAAGGATGCAGAGGTATGCAGGGGGCACAGTGCGGTATTTTTACATTTTAATGGGGGGGGGTTGCCAGATATAGGATCTGCCCCGGGTGCCAAATGCTCTAGGTACGTCCCTGGATGCACAGGCAGCAACCAAAAGGAATACAAGAGTGCAGCAAGAGAAAAAACACAGAGAACAACGACAAGACCGAACAAATGCACAGAATACAGGTGTACTCAAGCAACAGCAAGCGCCACAGGAAACAAGAAGGTCCGGCTACAGTGTGGAGACACGTTGCCGAACACTAATCAACAGGTGCAAATGCTAAATGATACCTAGGTTTAGGGCGTATTGTCAGGGACCCGAGCAGTTCCGACAGGGGGCAAAACCGGGCGCCGGATCGATGTACAGAACACCATGACACCTGATCAGTGAAGCCACCTGGAGTAGTGGAGCACATAAAATCTTGTACAAATTCACATGGGCTTAAAAAGTGCTCAGGGACTACTACTAATACCATACATCAGTGTATGTACTACTGATTAGGGATGGGCCCGGTGCTCGATGCGAACCCACGTTCGCATCGAGCACCGGGCGTTCGCTCGCTCGGCGAGCCCAGAACTATTTTGGCCGCTCGCATCACGTTCGTGTGATGCGCGCGGCCCCGCAATGCATTGCGGCCGGCGCGGCCGGCGCAGTGCATTGCTGGCTGATGATTGGCCAAGCATGCACTGTGACCCCGCATGCTTGGCCAATCACAGCCCCGGAAACTCGAAGAGCCATAATTGGCTACAGGCAGGACGCCTGTAGCCAATTACAGCTCAGGGGCTGTAGTACACGCCCCCCCCTATAAAAGGCCGCCACGCCGTCTGCGCCGGTCACATGCTGTTCCGGCGCAGATAGAGCAGGCTAGATCTGTGACACTCTGCTGGATTTAGTTAGTTAGAGAGATTTACTTAGAGAGATTGAGTTAGATAGATTCATTCATTTAGATTGATTTAGAAAGAGGGGCTTGTAGTGTGTTCGTGGCAGGCAGGCAGAGCTCCTATATTTTGTTCCCAGAAGCACCTATAGGACTTGTAGTGTGTTCGTGGCAGGCAGGCAGGCAGAGCTCCTATATTTTGTTCCCAGAAGCACCTATAGGACTTGTAGTGTGTTCCTGGCAGGCAGGCAGAGCTCCTATATTTTGTTCCCAGAAGCACCTATAGGACTTGTAGTGTGTTCGTGGCAGGCAGGCAGAGCTCCTATATTTTGTTCCCAGAAGCACCTATAGGACTTGTAGTGTGTTCCTGGCAGGCAGGCAGAGCTCCTATATTTTGTTCCCAGAAGCACCTATAGGACTTGTAGTGTGTTCGTGGCAGGCAGGCAGAGCTCCTATATTTTGTTCCCAGAAGCACCTATAGGACTTGTAGTGTGTTCGTGGCAGGCAGGCAGAGCTCCTATATTTTGTTCCCAGAAGCACCTATAGGACTTGTAGTGTGTTCGTGGCAGGCAGGCAGAGCTCCTATATTTTGTTCCCAGAAGCACCTATAGGACTTGTAGTGTGTTCCTGGCAGGCAGGCAGAGCTCCTATATTTTGTTCCCAGAAGCACCTATAGGACTTGTAGTGTGTTCGTGGCAGGCAGGCAGAGCTCCTATATTTTCTTCCCAGAAGCACCTATAGGACTTGTAGTGTGTTCCTGGCAGGCAGGCAGAGCTCCTATATTTTGTTCCCAGAAGCACCTATAGGACTTGAAGTGTGTTAGTCCCATCACACAGAGATCATATATTTTGTTCCCAGAAGCACCTATAGGACTTGAAGTGTGTTAGTCCAATCACACAGAGATCATATATTTTGTTCCCAGAAGCACCTATAGGACTTGAAGTGTGTTAGTCCAATCACACAGAGATCATATATTTTGTTCCCAGAAGCACCTATAGGACTTGAAGTGTGTTAGTCCCATCACACAGACCTATATTTTATTCCCAGAAGCACCTATAGGACTTGAAGTGTGTTAATCCAATCACACAGAGATCATATATTTTGTTCCCAGAAGCACCTATAGGACTTGAAGTGTGTTAGTCCCATCACACAGAGATCATATATTTTGTTCCCAGAAGCACCTATAGGACTTGAAGTGTGTTAGTCCAATCACACAGAGATCATATATTTTGTTCCCAGAAGCACCTATAGGACTTGAAGTGTGTTAGTCCAATCACACAGAGATCATATATTTTCTTCCCAGAAGCACCTATAGGACTTGAAGTGTGTTAGTCCAATCACACAGAGATCATATATTTTGTTCCCAGAAGCACCTATAGGACTTGAAGTGTGTTAGTCCAATCACACAGAGATCATATATTTTGTTCCCAGAAGCACCTATAGGACTTGAAGTGTGTTAGTCCCATCACACAGACCTATATTTTCTTCCCAGAAGCACCTATAGGACTTGAAGTGTGTTAGTCCAATCACACAGAGATCATATATTTTGTTCCCAGAAGCACCTATAGGACTTGTAGTGTGTTCCTGGCAGGCAGGCAGGCAGAGCTCCTATATTTTGTTCCCAGAAGCACCTATAGGACTTGTAGTGTGTTCGTGGCAGGCAGGCAGAGCTCCTATATTTTCTTCCCAGAAGCACCTATAGGACTTGTAGTGTGTTCCTGGCAGGCAGGCAGAGCTCCTATATTTTGTTCCCAGAATCACCTATAGGACTTGAAGTGTGTTAGTCCCATCACACAGAGATCATATATTTTGTTCCCAGAAGCACCTATAGGACTTGAAGTGTGTTAGTCCAATCACACAGAGATCATATATTTTGTTCCCAGAAGCACCTATAGGACTTGAAGTGTGTTAGTCCAATCACACAGAGATCATATATTTTGTTCCCAGAAGCACCTATAGGACTTGAAGTGTGTTAGTCCCATCACACAGAGATCATATATTTTGTTCCCAGAAGCACCTATAGGACTTGAAGTGTGTTAGTCCAATCACACAGAGATCATATATTTTGTTCCCAGAAGCACCTATAGGACTTGAAGTGTGTTAGTCCCATCACACAGACCTATATTTTCTTCCCAGAAGCACCTATAGGACTTGAAGTGTGTTAGTCCAATCACACAGAGATCTTATATTTTGTTCCCAGAAGCACCTATAGGACTTGAAGTGTGTTAGTCCCATCACACAGAGATCATATATTTTGTTCCCAGAAGCACCTATAGGACTTGAAGTGTGTTAGTCCCATCACACAGAGATCATATATTTTCTTCCCAGAAGCACCTATAGGACTTGAAGTGTGTTAGTCCCATCACACAGAGATCATATATTTTCTTCCCAGAAGCACCTATAGGACTTGAAGTGTGTTAGTCCAATCACACAGAGATCATATATTTTGTTCCCAGAAGCACCTATAGGACTTGAAGTGTGTTAGTCCCATCACACAGACCTATATTTTCTTCCCAGAAGGCACCTATAGGACTTGAAGTGTGTTAGTCCCATCACACAGAGATCATGTATTTTGTTCCCAGAAGCACCTATAGGACTTGAAGTGTGTTAGTCCCATCACACAGAGCTCCTATATTTTCTTCTCAGCAGCACCCACAGGACTTCTAGTGTGTTAGTGGCATCACACAGAGCTCCTCTATTTTCTTTGCAGAAGCACCCACAGGACTTCTAGTGTGTTAGTGGCATCACACAGAGCTCCTCTATTTTCTTCTCAGCAGCACCCACAGGACTTCTAGTGTGTTAGTGGGATCACACAGAGCTCCTCTATTTTCTTTGCAGAAGCACCCACAGGACTTCTAGTGTGTTAGTGGCATCACACAGAGCTCCTCTATTTTCTTTGCAGAAGCACCCACAGGACTTCTAGTGTGTTAGTGGCATCACACAGAGCTCCTCTATTTTCTTTGCAGAAGCACCCATAGGACTTCTAGTGTGTTAGTGGCATCACACAGAGCTCCTCTATTTTCTTTGCAGAAGCACCCACAGGACTTCTAGTGTGTTAGTGGCATCACACAGAGCTCCTCTATTTTCTTTGCAGAAGCACCCATAGGACTTCTAGTGTGTTAGTGGCATCACACAGAGCTCCTCTATTTTCTTCTCAGCAGCACCCACAGGACTTCTAGTGTGTTAGTGGCATCACACAGAGCTCCTCTATTTTCTTTGCAGAAGCACCCACAGGACTTCTAGTGTGTTAGTGGCATCACACAGAGCTCCTCTATTTTCTTTGCAGAAGCACCCACAGGACTTCTAGTGTGTTAGTGGCATCACACAGAGCTCCTCTATTTTCTTTGCAGAAGCACCCATAGGACTTCTAGTGTGTTAGTGGCATCACACAGAGCTCCTCTATTTTCTTTGCAGAAGCACCCACAGGACTTCTAGTGTGTTAGTGGCATCACACAGAGCTCCTCTATTTTCTTTGCAGAAGCACCCATAGGACTTCTAGTGTGTTAGTGGCATCACACAGAGCTCCTCTATTTTCTTCTCAGCAGCACCCACAGGACTTCTAGTGTGTTAGTGGCATCACACAGAGCTCCTCTATTTTCTTTGCAGAAGCACCCATAGGACTTCTAGTGTGTTAGTGGCATCACACAGAGCTCCTCTATTTTCTTTGCAGAAGCACCCACAGGACTTCTAGTGTGTTAGTGGCATCACACAGAGCTCCTCTATTTTCTTTGCAGAAGCACCCATAGGACTTCTAGTGTGTTAGTGGCATCACACAGAGCTCCTCTATTTTCTTCTCAGCAGCACCCACAGGACTTCTAGTGTGTTAGTGGCATCACACAGAGCTCCTCTATTTTCTTTGCAGAAGCACCCATAGGACTTCTAGTGTGTTAGTGGCATCACACAGAGCTCCTCTTTTTTCTTTGCAGAAGCACCCATAGGACTTCTAGTGTGTTAGTGGCATCACACAGAGCTCCTATATTTTCTTCTCAGCAGCACCCACAGGACTTCTAGTGTGTTAGTGGCATCACACAGAGCTCCTCTATTTTCTTTGCAGAAGCACCCATAGGACTTCTAGTGTGTTAGTGGCATCACACAGAGCTCCTATATTTTCTTCTCAGCAGCACCCACAGGACTTCTAGTGTGTTAGTGGCATCACACAGAGCTCCTCTATTTTCTTTGCAGAAGCACCCATAGGACTTCTAGTGTGTTAGTGGCATCACACAGAGCTCCTCTATTTTCTTTGCAGAAGCACCCATAGGACTTCTAGTGTGTTAGTGGCATCACACAGAGCTCCTATATTTTCTTCTCAGCAGCACCCACAGGACTTCTAGTGTGTTAGTGGCATCACACAGAGCTCCTATATATTCTTCTCAGCAGCACCCACAGGACTACCGACTACAATGGCTGGAAGACCGCCAAGGGGAGGCAGAGCGTGCAGAGCCAAGAACACAGGGCAGGCAGGCTCTGTTTCTAGTGGACGTGGCCGTGGACGTGGACGTGGTCGTGCATCGTCATCAGCACGTGGCCATGGGACACGCGCGTCTTTGTTTTCGGCAGCTGGACATGTGGAGCCGCATCATGCTGAAGGCTTGGTAGAATGGATGACCAAGCCCTCCTCATCCTCCTCATCCTCTCTCACCCAGGCTCAGGGTACTGGCAGAGCATCATCAGCCACCCCTTCCCTAGACCCACCATGTCCTCCTGAGGAGTCCCCCGAACTCTTTGAGCACAGTGTTGGGTACATGCTCCAGGAGGATGCCCAACGATTCGAAGGCTCGGATGATGATACCCAGCTTGAGGAATCTGGCAGTACTGTTCCACCAGCTGCAGCTTACTGCCAGGTTTGCTCTAGTGGTGAAGAGGGAGGGGATGATGAGGTCACTGACTCCACGTGGGTGCCTGAAGGGAGAGAGGATGAGGAGGAGGACGAGGAGGAGGAGGATGCGGCGTCACATGTCCAACGAGGCAGGGTGCCCCCTGGAGGCCAGGTAGAGGCCAGCACAGCAACTGTACAACACCGCAGAGCTCCGCCTGTGCAGGGCGCTGCCTCTGCACGTTATCAGAAAAGTTCTTTGGTGTGGGCCTTTTTTGAGACGAGTGCAGCAGATCGCACCACTGCTATTTGCAATATTTGTCTCAAGCGTATCTCGCGTGGCCAAAACATCAACCGCTTGGGCACCACAAGCATGACCAGACATATGGCGACCTGCCATGCAGCTCGTTGGCAGGCACACATAAAAGACCCACACCAAAGAACTAAGCGGACATCTCCTTGCTCCTCCTCAGCTGGGATCTCCATCCCCACTACACCTTCAGTCCTCTCTGAAAGCTGCTCTGAGAGGACTGAAGGTGTAGAATTAGGTGTGTCACAACCAAGTACTTGCAGTACACCGACGTCCGATTGCAGCAGGCAAATTTCCCTGCCCCAGCTGCTGGACCGTAGAAAGAAGTACACTCCCAGCCATCCACATGCCCAGCGGTTGAATGCTAGCCTGGCTAAATTGCTAGCACTTCAACTGCTGCCTTTTCAGTTGGTAGACTCGGCCCCCTTCCGTGAGTTTGTTCAATGTGCGGTTCCTCAGTGGCAGGTTCCCAAACGGCACTTTTTCTCACGGAAGGCGATTCCGTCTCTCTACCGGCATGTGGAGGGCAATGTCCATGCCTCGCTGGACAGGGCGGTCAGCGGTAAGGTGCATATTACCGCTGACTCATGGTCCAGCAGGCATGGACAGGGACGGTACCTTTCTTTCACGGCCCATTGGGTCACGCTATTGGCAGCTGGGAGGGATGCAGGACAAGGTGCAGTAGTGTTGGAGGTTGTTCCGCCACCACGCCTCCAAAACGCTACTACTGCTACTGGTTGTGACACACCTCTCTCCTCCACCCCCTCCTCTTCTTCTTCCTCCAGTGCTCTGTCCTTGGAACCAGCGGTGCTCCGTAGGCGTACAAGGGGCTACGCAAGTACGCAGGCAAAAAGATGCCATGCCGTGCTTGCGCTGGTGTGTTTGGGGGACAGGAGCCACACTGGGCCAGAGGTTCTGGCAGCTCTGCAGGGGCAGGCCGAGAGGTGGTTGACGCCACGTCAGCTTAAGCCAGGAATGGTCGTTTCTGACAATGGCACCAACCTCCTCTCCGCCCTGCGACAGGGGCAGCTCACCCATGTGCCCTGCATGGCTCACGTCCTCAACCTGGTGGTGCAGCGGTTCTTGGGCAGGTTCCCAGGCTTACAGGATGTCCTGAGGCAGGCCAGGAAAGTCTGTGTGCATTTCCGCCGATCTTATAATGCCAGTGCTCGGCTGACTGAGCTGCAAAAGGAGCTGAACCTGCCCAAGAACCGCCTAATATGTGACATGCCCACCAGGTGGAACTCAACGTTGGCCATGCTGCAGCGACTGCACACGCAGCAGAGGGCCATCAATGAGTACCTTTGCGACTACGGCACCAGGACAGGGTCAGGGGAGCTTGGTTTTTTTTCCCCACGTCAGTGGAGCATGATCAGGGATGCATGCACTGTCCTCTCACCATTTGAGGAGGCCACGAGGATGGTGAGCAGTGACAGTGCATGCATCAGTGACACTGTCCCTCTTGTCCACCTGTTGGAGCATACGCTGCGTGGGATAATGGACAGGGCACTTGAGGCAGAACAGAGGCAGGAAGAGGAGGACTTCCTTGCCTCTCAAGGCCCCCTTTATCCGGACAGTGTTCCTTCTGTCCCACCCATCACACAGGAAGAGGATGAGGAGGAGGAGGAGGAGGAGGAGGAGGAGGAGGAGGAGGATTGTGTGAGCATGGAGGTGGAGCCTGGCACTCAGCATCAGCAGCAGCAGTCTTTTAGGGATGATGTACAGTCCCAACAAACCAGTGGACTTGTACGTGGCTGGGAGGAGGTGGCTGGCGATCATGTCATCCTCAGTGACCCAGAAGACTCCGGACCGAATGCCTCAGCTAACCTACGCTGCATGGCCTCCCTGATCCTGCAAAGCCTGCGGAAGGATCCTCGTGTTCTTCGGATCAAGGAGAGGGACCATTACTGGCTGGCCACTCTCCTTGATCCGCGGTACAAGTGTAAGGTTGCGGACCTTATCTTGCCGTCGCAGAGGGAGCAGAGGATGAGACATCTCAGGGAGGCCTTGCAGAAAGGTCTGTGCAACGCGTTCCCAGAAACTGGGAGGCTACAAACTCCTGGTCCTGGGCGACGAGTAGCTGAGGCTTCGGTCAGTAGCAGAAGGAGCGGTGGGGAAGGTGGACGTCTGACCGATGCGTTCAGACAATTTTTTAGTCCGCAGCCCCAAGGTATGATCGGTTCCAGCAACCATCGCCAGCGTCTGATATACATGGTGCAGGAATACCTTGGGGCAAGGTCAGACTTGGACACCTTTCCCACCGAAAATCCTCTGGCTTACTGGGTCCTGAGGATGGATCACTGGCCAGAGCTTGCACAGTATGCAATTGAGCTACTGGCCTGTCCTGCCTCCAGCGTTCTGTCCGAACGCACATTCAGTGCTGCTGGAGGATTTGTGACTGATCATAGGGTGCGCCTGTCCACCGCCTCGGTTGATCGACTGACCTTCATCAAAATGAATCAGTCTTGGATCACCACCAGCTACCAGGCACCTGAGGCGGATATAACCGAATAATTTTTAATGTCACATCACATCCCTTCAAGACTGCCTATGCTGATGCTGAGTGACTGTCCTCTTATGTTCACTGACTATCCTCTTCCTCCTCCTCAATGATCCATGCCACCACACCAGTGCCTAAGGCACAATTTTTCAGCCCCTGTTTAACAGGGGCGTGTACATACAATTTTTATAAAAAAATGCTTCGCAACACTGTGCTCCAAGTACAGTATCTGTGAGGGGTTGCAGTGTTGTGGCACCAGCACCAGTGCCTAAGGCACAATTTTTCAGCCCCTGTTTAACAGGGGCGTGTACTTACAATTTTTTAAAAAAATGCTTCGCAACACGTGTGACTGCTGTGCTCCAAGTACAGTATCTGTGAGGGGTTGCAGTGTTGTGGCACCAGCACCAGTGCCTAAGGCACAATTTTTCAGCCCCTGTTTAACAGGGGCGTGTACATACAATTTTTATAAAAAAATGCTTCGCAACAATGTGCTCCAAGTACAGTATCTGTGAGGGGTGCAGTGTTGTGGCACCAGCACCAGTGCCTAAGGCACAATTTTTCAGCCCCTGTTTAACAGGGGCGTGTACTTACAATTTTTTAAAAAAAAAATGCTTCGCAACACGTGTGACTGCTGTGCTCCAAGTACAGTATCTGTGAGGGGTTGCAGTGTTGTGGCACCAGCACCAGTGCCTAAGGCACAATTTTTCAGCCCCTGTTTAACAGGGGCGGGTAATTACAAATCTTGATCTAATAGTTCACAGCAGGGCCCATTCCTGCGCCCACCAAGAGTAACTATGAGGGCCTACAGTCTTGTGGCAACACCGTCCACCACCACCGCCAAAGGCCCAATTTTTCTGCCCTGTTCATCAGGTGCTTGCAATTACAAATCTTGATCTAATAACTCACAGCAGGGCCCATTCCTGCGCCCACCAAGAGTAACTGTGAGAGCTTACAGTCTTGTGGCAACACCGTCCACCACCACCACCACCACCCCAATTTTTTCTGCCCTGTTCATCAGGTGCATGCAATTACAAATCTTGATCTATTAACTCACAGCAGGGCCCATTCCTGTGCCCACCAGTCTTGTGGCTACACCAACATCTAATAGGGCAAATTTCTGCAGAGTATATACGCCAGGCCCCTACTTTCATACATCCAACTTACAAACGACTCCTACTTGCAAATGGAAAGAGAAAACAGGAAGTGAGAGGAAATCTACCCCTAGGAAGGGAAATTCTATCCTGTTAGATTTAATTTGGGAAAAAGGTATCTCCTCTCTACTGATACTTTATCACCAATCCTTGTTTCAATTAAAACCCCACTTTTTCCAAAAACATTTGTCATTGGGACGGAAAGTGAGGTGACATGTTCTGAACAGATGTGCAAAGACAGCAAATGTTACAGGGGTGATAACCCCTCCCTATGTTCTCCAAAAAGCTTAAAAATAGATTTTTTTGGGATGGAGCTACACTTCATAATATACCTGTTCAGATTCTACTTAAGAACAAACCTAAAGCCGCAAGTGGTTTTAAATGGCTTCTTTTTTTCCTTTACAAATGACATTTTGTGCAAGGACAGTTCTAAACACGGGAAACACATGCCACTTCACAGGCATACTTTAGACACCCCCCAGGTACCATATTTAAAGGAAAATTTCACTTTTTTTTTTTCACTTTATGCATCATTAAAATGACTGCTCCCGAAAAAACGTTAGTTTTTAAAAGTTCTTTTTGCATTGATATATGTCCCCTGGGGCAGGACCCGGGTCCCCAAACCTGTTTTATGACATTAACATGCATATTGGCCGTTGTAATTAGCACTTTTGATTTCGAACGTTCGCGTCCATTATAACGTATAGGGTTCGAAAATTCGCGCGAACTTTCGGTCGGTTCGAAGGTTCTGGTGCGAACCGAACCCGGGGGTGTTCGGCTCATCCCTACTACTGATATGAATAATCCAGGAACCAATGCAATGTATTAAAAAATAAATTAATTTGCTGTTGAACAAAGCACAAAAAAGTCCATAGGAGCTGTATGGTTCAGAACCAGTGAATGATCAGCAAAAGTCACAATGGTGCTGCCACATGAAAAGGGTCCAAAGAATTTCTGTATCTATATACACTATGTAATCATGTGTGGGTAACACTGTGCATTGTTACTGTGAAAGCAGATTTGCATTTAATAACAAGATGGCAGTGTTTAGCCTTTCTGTTCATCTTATCCTTAAAGTAAAGTAGTAAAGTAGTAGTAAAGTCCTTCCCAGGCACATCTGCCTAAAGGTAAGCTTTTAATAAAGCTTACCTGTAGGTACATGGAATAGCTCCTAAACGTGCACCATTTAGGAGATATTCAGTGTCCCTGCAGCCGGTGATGTCTCTGGCGTATGCGCGCTGAAGGAACGGCATACCCGTGCAGGAGGCGGGTCTGGTGGAGTCTGTGCCTGAACGTGTGGTGTGATGTCATGGTGCAAGGGAGCCAAGATGAGTGGCTGGAGCCTCGTATGTTGGTCTGGAGCAAGGCAAGCTAGGAGTGGGACTGTCAGTGCTCTTTGGACTGGAGTGGACTGAAGGGACCACCTGGTGTGGAGAGAGACTGTCATTGTGACTCACTGTGCCACTGTGAGAGTCAACTTCATGTGTGTGTGCCAGCTCATTCTAATTTATTGCCCCCCTGAGTAATGTCCCTGAGCTACTTACTAATGATATTTAAAATAAAATAAGAAAAAATGTTTTTGCCTTAATAGCTACCTTAAATCATAGTGCTAATTGCATATTGTACTTGTTTGGAGCCTATATGCTGAAAATCCCACTTAAAACTGTAATTTTGTAACTTTTAGAAATGCCAGCAAAAACTTGGCTGTGCCAGTAAATTTAAGGTGCCGTGTCAGTAAATTTTAATCTGGTAGGTTGGCAATACTGGATACAATGTGACTATGTAATATCAGCCGTAAGTTTGCTATCATGTTTTTTATGGGAGTTTTTTTGTATTAATTAAAAAATGGGAAGCTTTTAATGAGTAAAAATGGTGTCATGTCTCATGTGATGTACCCTCAGCAAAAGTCCTATTGGGTTTTTCTGGTCTCTTTCTAATGTACATTCAGGGATAGTGACATATCACGTTATGTCCCAGATAGCAATTTCTAAATTTTTATTCTAGATGGACTGCTTTAAAAGTAACTTAAAGTGGGACTAAACTCCCAGGTACTTACTTCTGCTCCAACAGTCCAACAGTGGTATCCTCTCCCCAGCTTCTTCCAGGTGCCATTTTGATTGGCCTAGGTGGGATGACATAACTCCTGTGCTTTCAGAGTTTATTCATTCCAGTACACAGGCTCCGTGCTGAGAATGAAAACTGAGCAGGTTGAAAAGGGATCGGTTCATTTTTATTTTTTTTTTATTGCAGAGATGTAGCACGTCAAAACGCATCTTCAATGGGGGATCCAGAAAAACAAAATCCCCCACCCACAAGGTTAAATAAGGATAGGGATATTTTTATTGTCATTCTGAGGACAAGATAAGTTAGGCTAGTCCCGGTGTACAATAAAGCTAGGCTCAAACGGGCAGAAGTCTCTACTGTGTCACTGCAATAGGATCCATGGTGGATCACTTTGGGGATGCAGTTTGCAGATGTTAAGGAGGCGCCACTGTCAGAATACAATGATTAGTGTTGAAGTCAATTGGCAGTCCCATTTTAATGATCGACTCCTCTTGAATGGGAAAAGCCATAGATAGATCGAAATTTGGCCGGTCCCTGCTGAATTGGCCAAATTTCAATCCATCTATGGCCGGTGTATTTTTGAGAGGTTGGTAGTACCTTAATTTGAACCGCTGCTTATTCTGCAACACTTAACATCCATAGTTTTCAATATTTAAGGATTAAGTGAACTGCTTACAGCTCTGGTGTAGAACCTGCAGCCCGGGGGGGCACATACTATGCTTCTCATGTGGTCCCTGACGATAGTAACCTGCGTTTCCTTTACCTAGGTGCCTAGGTGAAGGAAAAATATTCTTTATACTGAGTTTTAGTGGCACATGTCATTTTAGGGGGCTGTTGGGAGAAAAAATGTGGAGGCATTGATTTTTATCAGGGAGCATCTCCAGTCAATGACTGACTCCTAATGCTTGTCCCCACAGCCTCCAACAGCTACTATGATCGCCCATCTCCTGCAGCATGTCTGTAGTCTCTGACCATCTCTTGTAGCCTGGACATGGTCTTTGACTATCTCATGTTGTATATATGCAGTCCCTGGCAGTTTTCTTTAGCATTCAATTCATTGAGTATAATGTGCAGCCTATATCAAGAACACTGACCACCACTGGCTTACAGGTGTCAGGTGGTTCAATACAGTATGTTGACAGAGACTCGGAGAGCAGTCATGCTTTTCCAATGATCTGTTACAAAGTTTCCTAAACTCTTTGCAATGTATATAGGTCAACTTTTTTTCTTTCCTTCTGTTGGGAGAGTTAGACAGATATATTGTTGCAGATTTGACCACGCCTTACACCCTATCATGAAGCTGAAGGAAGTAATCACATTGTCTTGATCCTTTATCAGGGCCTTATCGTACAGACTGATAACCCAAACTCAATGGCCATTCCTCCTGTCAGCACAGCGCCTGTGAGCACAGAGGTGACTAATAATTCAGATCCCTTGCCAGCTCAAAACCACTGACAGCCTGAAGACAATAACCAAAGTGAGAAGAGAATTCTGACTGGTTTTCCTGGCCGCCTGTCTGCATACTCAGAGACCAAGACAACGCGATGGGTGAAGTCATTGTACAAACTTGATATTAAAAGTTCTGACAAAGTTGAATTATGCAGTGTTTTTTTGTGACAAGTATAGGAAAATGCAAATAGTTCAGTAATTAGTTTTTGCTATGTATGAAAGTATTTGATATCTTTTACCAAAGTGTTAGTAATAAAAACTATATTTGTTTTGCAAACATAACTAAAAAATCTTGCATTAGGGCTGAAACACAGTTTGGCGCTGGGGTGTGTTTTGTTAACACTATAGCATTACCGAAATGCACATTATCTCACATACATGCATTAGAGTGTTGCAGTGCCATTCAATCTAAATAGCACCCTAATGCACCATCATGTATTTTGGTGCATTGCATAGTAATACTTTGTATATTTTAAATGTATGTATGTATGTACAGTATGTACTGTGAAGAGATCTGCTGCCCTCTACTGTCTGTATTTGTAAAAAGCTGTTGCTTGTTCATTGTTAAGCCCTTCCAAATGGGTCGGGCTGTGTCGGAGTTCACCTGCTCAGCATGGGTCGGGCTGTGTCGGAGTTCACCTGCTTAGTGGGGAATCTGCCAGCTGATCCCCGTTGAGCAGGGGGAAGCTGGTCCGTGTCCACTCAGCTTATGCAGAGTAGACACAGACACAGCCCGATCTCCTATATGAGTTGTCGGATATAAACAGACCGCCTGTACATTTACACCTGCCTACCAACCTATCCACCGGATGCCTTCACTGATCCGTCTGTTCTTAGCAGATTGGATGTTGGTGGGTTTCAACAAACACATGTTCCACACTCCATAGAGGAGACTGGAGGGTCGGATTGGGTCCGCCTAAAAAACTGACAGGCGGAGCCCATCGGTCCGCTAGTGTTAAAGGGGCCTTACAGAGATATTATTAGGTAAGTGTTTCTGTATTTAATAGTTTACTAATGTTGCCAATACATTCTGGGTGTGTGTGTATATATTGTAGCGGGGTGCCTGGAAACAAATTTGAATGGCAGGAAAAGCGATTGGATTGGGATATATGTTCCTCCAAGGATTCTTAGATTTGCAATCTAAGGTAATACCAGCAGAGATTTATGGTAAAGAAAGATAATTCTTTATGTTGAAAGTACAACAGCATAGTTGCTAATAAACTGACAATATTGTATGCATTAT
The DNA here is from genome assembly GCA_028564925.1 of Lithobates sylvaticus. Classification (NCBI taxonomy): domain Eukaryota; kingdom Metazoa; phylum Chordata; class Amphibia; order Anura; family Ranidae; genus Lithobates; species Lithobates sylvaticus. Next base: position 195,172,369 of record CM053036.1, on the reverse strand, counting down.
ACCTATCTATCCAGCAGGTGGCACTGCAGTGTTATAGTGTGTTATTCTATGGTAATGTCATCAAAAGGTGTGTATGCTCCATCGAACTTTGACAACAAAGTTTTGTTGGAGGAAAATTTGAGAACCTGCTATTAAACATTTGTTGGCGGAAAGTCCGACAGCAAATGTTCGATGGAGCATACATACGGGCGGATTTTCCAAAAACAAGCTCATATCCAACATTTCCCGTTGGAAAATTTCGACTGTGTGTACGCGGCATAAGATGAAGCGTAGATAGGACAATTCTGAGTTCCAGTGTTAGATCATGATTCCTGCGGGTGAAAAGCTACATTCCAGGCTGGTCATACAACGATTGGAGAATTTCCCCATCATCTCAGATTCTGTTTTCAGGTTTTTGACACCAAGATGAATGCCGCATCCGGATCATCTAGGGCCCCTGCAACTGGACTTTGCTGCAACATTACCAGAGGTATCTTTATTGATAACTATATATACTCAGGTACATGTGCACAATTTAAACAGCGGTCCTGTCGGCCCTATGCTGATAACACCTGTTTGTACATTGGATGTATGTACTATTATTAATCTTTTGTTAAATAAAGCTTGTGTTATTTCTATACTGATATGCATCTATATATTTATGCTTAAAGTTATATTCTGGCTGCAGTATTTTATCTGCTCTCAATTACTTTAATTAGATTACTCATTAATTTTGCAGGAAGGTAATCCCCTCTGGTCAGAGGTCCCACCCTGGGTGGAGGCACTGTCACCTTTTTTTTAACTACTTTCAGACCGGACCAATTTGCAGCCAAAGGACCATGCCCCTTTTTGCGATTCAGCACTGCGTCGCTTTAGCTAACAATTGCGCGATCGTGCGACGTGGCTCCCAAACAAAATTGACGTCCTTTTTTTCCCCACAAATAGAGCTTTCATTTGGTGGTATTTGATCGCCCCTGCGGTTTTTATTTTTTGCGCTATAATCAAAAAAGAGCGACAATTTTGAAAAAAAAACGCCAATGGCACGGCGGCATTTTAAAGGGGACGTATATATACGCCCTTATGCCTGTCCGTGCCATTCTGCCGACGTATATCGTCGTGCGCCGGTCTGGAAGCGGTTAATCAAACCCACTCCTTCCACTCAGTGAAGGTTCTCTTATTTACCTACAGGATAAGCACAATATCTTGTTTGGGAGGGGGCCATTTATCCTAACCCATTCCCCAAAAGAGGGCTACAACTGTATTTATGGAGGAGCAAAGTTGTCACTTTAGTACAGGAAGTGTGCTACAATTGTAGAATACCTCCCCTTTCTTCATTTCCATGGCATAGGGATCAGGTGTTACATAGTAAGAAGAGAGAAGGACTGGATACGACTGTTACACTATATGAGATAACAGTGCAAATATAATAAAACACAAGACGCCAAGATTTCTGGCAGGATAAACAGGTAATTATCAAAGACATATAATAAAGTGTTTTCGATGGCCTGGACAGCCTTGGAGTTTGGCCCCACCCTTTTCTGTGTCATTGATGTACTGGTGTCCTCACACATACACCAAGGGAGTGGCACTAAAGGCTTCGATTAAGTGTCACTGAGTCACTGAGTCATGGTGTCACCCAGAACTTGAAGGGCTATTTAGTAGACTATAAGCCATTAAAAAGATGATTGAAAATAACCACTAGAAACTTCTCATTCCCATAATGGCTAGAGAGTGAATAGTTTAACTGTAGTCCTGTGATGTTTAATAATACCTTCTCTATCATCTCCTCAACCATTGAAAGAAAACAAATGGCATAGACCATGTGATTTTTTTTTATTATTATTATTTAATATTATTATTAACTGTACGAAAAATGTGAATAATACCGCCTTTTTTTAGGAATGCTGCCTGCATGGTTTTAATGTACTCACAATGCTTTTGGTCTGTAAAGTAAAATAATTTATTCGGAAATTATTAAATGCAATTAGCATATTATCACTACATAGTGACTGTAATGGTCATGCGTTTTTTTTTGATGTCATAATTAGGGATGAGCCGAACACCCCCCCGTTCGGCTCGCACCAGAACCCGCGAACCCTATTAGTTATAATGGATGCGAAGGTTCGAAATCAAAAGTGCTAATTTTAAAGGCTAATATGCATGTTATTGTCATAAAAAGTGTTTGGGGACCTGGGTCCTGCCCCAGGGGACATGTATCAATGCAAAAAAATTTTTTTAGATCGGCCGTTTTTTCAGGAGCAGTGATTTTATTAATGCTTAAATTGAAACAATAAAAGTGTAATATTCCTTTAAATTTCGTACCTGGGGGGTGTCTATAGTATGCATGTAAAGGGGCGCATGTTTCCTGTGCTTAGAACTGTCCCTGCAAAAAGTGTCATTTTTGCAGGAAAGAAAGCTATTTAAAATCACTCGCGGCTAATGTTAATTGACGGCTCCCGTAACACAGAGAACAGTCATTCATTGAAAGTCATTCATAAAAAATAAAGTCATTGATAAAAAAAAAAAAAAAAAAAAAAAAAAAGCGTGGGGGTCCCCCCAAATTCAATAACCAGGCCCTTCGGGTCTGGCATGGATATTAAGGGGGACCCCAGCCAAAAAAAAAATGGCGTAGGGTCCCCCTCAAAATCCATACCAGACCCTTGAGGTCTGGGATGGATTTTAAGGGAAATCCCAGCCACAAAAAATGGCGTGGGGTCCCCCTCAAAATCCATACCAGACCCTTATCCGAGCACGCAACCTGGCAGGCCGCAGGAAAAGAGGGGGGGACGAGAGCGCCCCCCCTCCCGCCTGAACCGCACCAGGCCACATGCCCTCAACATTGGGAGGATGCTTTGGGGGTCTGAGACCCCCAAAGCACCTTGTCCCCATGTTGATGAGGACAAGGGCCTCGTCCCCACAACCGTGCCCGGTGGTTGTGGGGGTCTGCGGGCGGGGGCTTATCGGAATCTGGAAGCCCCCTTTAACAAGGGGACCCCCAGATCCCGCCCCCCCCCTGTGTGAAATGGTAAGGGGGTACAAAAGTACCCCTACCATTTCACCAAAAAAGTGTCAAAAATTGTAAAAATTACAGTTACAGTACAATTTATTAAAAATTTATTAAAATCTTCTTTCTTCTTTCTTCATCCTTCGGTTTCTTCATCTTCTCCTTCCGTCATCTTCTTCCATCTTCTTCCATTTTCTTCTTCCTCCGATCCGCTTCTTCTTGCGCTGGTGTTCTCGTCCTTCTCGTCCGGCATCTTCTTCCATGGCGTCGGCATCTGTTCTTCTGTCGGGCCGCTCCTCGCAATGGGAGGCTCCCGCTGTGTGAGGCTTCGCTCCGTCTGACAGGTCTTTTATAACGGAGGGCACCTGGTGACCCCGCCCCCCTCTGACGTCATGGGGAAAGCCATAGGGAATTCCCCATGACGTCCCCGTGCGTCAGAGGGGGCGGGGTCACCAGGTGCCCTCCATTATAAAAGACCTGTCAGAGGCAGCTAAGCCTCACATAGCGGGAGCCTCCCATTGCGAGGAGTGGCCCAAGAAGAGACACTGACGCCATGGAAGAAGATGCCGGACGAGAAGACCAGTGCAAGAAGAAGCGAATCGGAGGAAGAAGAAAATGGAAGAAGAAAATGAAGAAGATGGAAGGAGATGACGGAAGGAGAAGATGAAGAACCGAAGGATGAAGAAAGAAGAAAGAACATTTTAATAAAGGAATTGTCACAGACCGTCTCCTGTCATTTTTACAATTTTTTACACTTTTTTGGTGAAATGGTAGGGGTACTTTTGTACCCCCTTACCATTTCACACAGGGGGGGGTGGGATCTGGGGGTCCCCTTGTTAAAGGGGGCTTCCAGATTCCGATAAGCCCCCCGCCCGCAGACCCCCACAACCACCGGCCAGGGTTGTGGGGAAGAGGCCCTTGTCCTCATCAACATGGGGACAAGGTGCTTTGGGGGTCTCAGACCCCCAAAGCATCCTCCCAATGTTGAGGGCATGTGGCCTGGTACGGTTCAGGCGGGAGAGGGGGCCGCTCTCGTCCCCCCCTCTTTTCCTGCGGCCTGCCAGGTTGCGTGCTCGGATAAGGGTCTGGTATGGATTTTGAGGGGGACCCCACGCCATTTTTTTTGGCTGGGGTTCCCCTTAATATCCATCCCAGACCTGAAGGGCCTGGTTATTGAATTTGAGGGGACCCCACGCTTTTTTTTTTGTTTTTTATCTATGAATGACAGTTCTCTGTGTTACGGGAGCCATCAATTCATTAGCCGCGAGTGCTTTTAAATAGCTTTTTTCCTGCAAAAATTACACTTTTTGCAGGGACAGTTCTAAGCACAGGAAACCTGCCCCCCTTCACAGGCAACCTATAGACACCCCCCAGATGTGATACTGCAATGCTGTACTAACAGCACACACAAATCCCCAGAAATAGAGCACATATTGTCAGCAGTCAGCAACACACTGACACGCTGACACTGAAACACAATATGCGAGGCCGCCGCCGCGGGGCGTGTACTAAAGCCCCTGAGCATCCTGCCTGTAGCCAATTATGGCTCTCCTCGCTGCCAGCGCTGTGATTGGCCAAGCATGCGGGGTCACAGTGCATGCTTGGCCAATCATCAGCCAGCGTTGCACTGCGACTGGCGCAATGCATTGCGGGCCGCTCGCATCACACAAATTTGATGCGAGCGGCCCAAATAGTTCTGGGCTCGCCGAACGGGCGAACGCCCGATGTTTGATTCGAACATGGGTTCGAATCGAACACCGGGCCCATCCCTAGTCATAATGTAGAGAATAAGATTTTCTTTCATTTGAGCCCAGTCTTGCCACACAGATTTACTCGAGGCCTGAGCAATCCTTTTTATTGTTCAGTTAGAGAAATCTTGACAAAGTCTTGAAAACTTTGTCAAAAACGCCCCCTTGCTGTGAGTGACAGGTGATTTACATATCTCATGCACTAGCCTGAGACAGGCACATCCTGTGTAAAAAGTTCACAATTCACATCCCCCTCCCCTCCAGCTCTCCCAGCTTTACTGTGTTTTGACTGGATGTTTCTTATCATGGGATGCAGTGAACAGTCAGCAGACTATAGACAGACAAGTGATTTAGGGGACATGTATGTAGCCAGAGCTGGGCAGAGTAGAACATCCAGTGATCTGATGATAACCTGTCTCAGGCTAGTGCATGAGATATGCAAGATGAGATAAGCTCTTAATGCAAGCTAAACACCAACCTGTCTCATGAAGAGTGCTACTGTATATTATAAATCCTCTGTTACTTGTCTGCGGTGACAGTGTGTGTTAGACGATTATTCTAAAATCATAATTGGTATTGCTAAAACTATGAGTCTCCTCCTGCTCAATCCAAAAGAGGGGGTGTTGGCAGTTAAAGGGTTAATTGCTTAATTAGCCCGGTAAAAATCACTCTCAGGCTGCTGGAACCTAGATTGTGGTCCCGCACACAGGAAAATATTTGTGCTGGGTGCAGCTGAAAGTAGCATTGTTATGGAAGTGACAGTGCGGTGTAAGATTTGCCGGTCCTTTGTCACAAGTTAGTGAGGAGGGCAGGGATCTGATACCCGCGTTTGTCACAGTGACTAAACCAGGTATGCACTGAAAAACATGATTGGGGCTTTTCTTGGTCGGGTGGTCTTTCTTCTGAAATACTCTGAGCTGGCTTTTGGTGATATTTTCTGAGGCTTCCTTTAAGGTTACCTAGGCAAGATTTTCTGAGATATACTTAGATCCATTTATATAGCACATTTTGAACTTTCATGCTTTTATCCATAAGGTTTCTGAATTAGACGTTTACCCTATTATGGTAAGAGGACCTTCTTATTTAGCCCTTCTGGTTTCCTAAGAACAGACATTCTAATCCAAGCCTATAGGTTTCTTGGGGAGAAAGCCAAACTCTTTGAATCACTTAAAAATGAATCCCAGGCAAACAGCTTAAAATTCAACCTTTAGGAACTAGACAAAATCTACCCCTGCAATGCCCTCCCCCTAACACACACATACACTCCGCAAGGTTAAAATACTCATTGGGGTTGATTTTCTGAAACTGGAGAGTGCAAAAACAAGCTGAATTTAGCAGCTGATTGGCTACCGTGCACAGCTACACCAGATTTTGCACTCTCCAGTTTTAGTAAATCAACCCAATTAGGTCTAGGGAGTAGAGGAACAGGCAGTACTACTTTCCCTGACTTCCTTACTCTGGCGTCATCCTTTTCTCCCCAAATCTCTGGGCTGTGGGCAGTTCCTTGGTGTCATCATGCACAATTCAGGGTTATTAACAGTTATTAACAGTTATTGCAGATTCCCTTTCACTTACTGGTCTCCCCACCCTCACCTTGTGACTGGAGTTGAGAAGAAGGAGCACGCTGATGAACTTATCACTCACTTTGTTTTTGTCTCCTACCAGTATGTCCCGTCCTTGCCGCGCAAAATAACCTGACTGGCTACTTGTGCCACATACACTACTTGCATTAAAAAAATATACTTTTCATGATGTATTAATGATTGCAGAGCTGCATTAATTTGAGACTTTTATATATGCCGGGCGTTCAGCATTAAAGTGATTGTAAAGATCACCTTGTAAAACAACCCATTCAGTTTAAAAGAGAAATTAAACAAATTTTTGTATAGATATAAAGAAACATTATAAATACCTTTTTTTATAAGTGATCTCATATCCTCTGTTCTCAGCTGCATCAGAGCTGGGGGAGGACAAGCAGCAGCATACTTTGCTTCCCAGTGAATGGCCATGCAGCGGGGGTGTCTCAGGACAAGTCTGATCATAATAGTAGAGCACACGAAGTTCCCAGCACAGCTAGAGAACTGACCACGGTGTGCTCTCCTGCTTAGTGTGATCAGTTTTTTATTAGGAGCGCAGAGGGACTGGCAGGAACACCACGGATTTCACACAAAGGAAGCAATACAAAGAGAACATGATACTTTCCATACACGTACATAATACAGCAGGCACCTATCAGTAATATGAATTGTTGGAGTAACAAACGCTTAGAGTAAGGGTTTCTGAAACCAGCAGGAGTATTTCCACATTTTAGCTAGTCTTAAGCCTCGTACACACAATCGGACTTTCTGACAACAAAACCGTGGAATTATGTCCGAAGGTTGTTGGCTCAAACTTGTCTTGCATACACACAATCACACAAATGTTGACCAACAATTAGCGCCGCCATTTGGGCTCCTTCTGCTAATTTTGTGTTAGTAGAAGTTTGGTGAGTGTTGATTCGCGCTTTTCAGTTTGTGCTTTTCATTTCATGCTTTTCAGTTTGTTTCTGAACGGACGTTCGTCAACCATATGTTGCGGAATCGGTGGAGATAATGTATTATTTATTATTGGCCTTGGAGTTATTGCTTTGACATTTTTTTTTTTGGTTGAATAATGATTTGCTTTGGTATATGTTCTATATTTTTGGATGCATAGAATGCACTTTTTGGTTAAGTTCCATTGGCAGATAGTATGTCTATTTTATTTTATTTTTTTAATGCACAATAAAAAAAATTGTGGAGCTTAATACTTGGCTATGTGTTTTACTTCAAATGACAGTTTGGGAGTAGGCAGTTACATTTTAAAAAATACAATGTAAAATTGACAAGGGACACCAACATAGTTGTATCTTTGATCTTAAAAACTACGGGATAATGGTGTTGTGGTAACTTGCACAAATAAAAAAAAAAAAAGCATAATAATATTATTCTTGATATCACTAGAAAAAAAAGCCTTTGAAAAATTGTTTGCAATAACTCCATCAGTATCACCAGCAAAGCAGCTTCATTATTATCCCATTAAAGAAGAAGAGAATTTGGAGATTTCAGAATTTGCCACGTCACGAATGTTAATTCTCCATTCCGAAAGCTAGTTTACAAGATCGACCACTTCTGCTTCCGAGCATGCGTGTTTGTACTTTGGACTTTTGTCTGATGGACTTGTGTACACACTATTAGAAAGTCCGACAACACACATTTGTTGGTGGAAAATTTGAGAACATGCTACCCCACATTTGTTGGCGGAAAGTCCGACAACAAATGTCCGATGGAGCACACACACGGTCGGACTTACCGCCAACAAGCTCACATCTAACATTTCCCGTCGGAAGGTCTGATCATGTGTACGCGGCATTAGTCCAATTCCAAAAAATTTCCCAATCATGAATCTATTTTCACGTGTACAATTAGTAGTTAGTCTTCCTTCTTAAAGCTGTCATAAACAGGACTCCCGTCATATTTTGACATCTGATGTGTTGCTGTTGGGGGTCAGAGGAATGTAATTTGGGTTTTCATTGGTTGGTTGTGACATATCACAGGATATAAAATACTTATATTCATTGTTTACAGCAAATACCTGCAAAACAAGAGATAACAAGATGGTATAGCTATAAGTGATGTCTGATAACTATGCGAATAGCACTAGATTAAACAGAAAGTATTAAGTATATGCAGAACCCCTACATAAAACAATGTAGCTACCACAGACCAATTTTATTGTACCTCTATATTTGACCACAGTCTTCAGGGTTATATAGTCTAAGGCTCCATTCACACTTGTGTGACTTGAATGTTGCATGACAAATCGTTCCCTGTGTTTTCCAATGATAACCATTCATATATGAATGACTTAAAGTTGCAGCAACTTCAAAAGTAGTTCATGCACTACTTTGGTCCGACTTTCATTCAACTTGAGGGCCATAGACTTCAATATTAACCCTCAAAAGTTGCATGAAAGTTGTACCTGAATGTTATACAATGCAACTTGTGTGCAACAGTTGTCCATTATCACTGGTCAAGGTCAAAGTCGTATCCAAGTTGCACCCATCCAAATTTGCACTCAAAAGTTGGCGCAACTTTGGAGTTGTACAAGTGTGAATTGAGCCTTACACACTTCACGTGATAGAAACCTGTATGGAACACATATTTTGCTCTTTGGAAAGAGCTTGGTAAAAGCTAAGATGATCCATTCGTATAAATCTGTATCAGTAGCATACATGGTAAGATGAACAGTACTGATAGCGGATATGTCACTTCTAGGGAAAGTTTATTCAAATACTGACTTTCAGAAAGTTTAACCACTTCAATACCCAGCCATAGTCATATGACGTCCGCAGATGGGATTTTCTATACTGGGCAGGCTTTATATGACGTCCTAAGCTTCCTGACGGCATAGGGGCCGCGTCACAGAGGAGCCGATTGGCGTGCCCGGCGGCCGCGATGTCCGCCGGGCACGCGCGATCGCTCGTGACAGAGCAGGAACTTGGATATGTTTGTGTCAACACTCCATGTCCTGGCAGGGGAAAGGAGACAGATCATGTGTTCCTAGTATAAAAGAACACAAATCGGTCTCCTCCCCCAGTCAGTCCCATTCTCCCTCAGTTAGACTCACTCCCTAGGTAACACATTTAACCCCTTGATCGCCCCCTAGTGTTAACTCCTTCCCTGCCAGTGACATTTATACAGTAATCAATAGCTATTTATAGCACTGATCGCTGTATAAATGTCAGTGGTCCCAAAATAGTGTCAAAAGTGTCCGACTTGTGCGCTGCAATGTCGCAGTCCTGATAAAAATCGCAGATCAACGCCATTACTAGTAAAAAAAAAAAAAAAAAATGCCATAAATCAATATACTATTTTGTAGGCGCTATAACTTTTGCGCAAACCAATCAATATACGCTTATTGCGATTTTATTTTTTAACCAAAAATATGTAGAAGAATACATATCAGCCTAAACTCGAGACATATTGTTTTTATAATTTTTTTTTTTTTTTATTTGGGATATTTATTATAGCAAAAAGTAAAAAACATTGTGTTTCTTTTTTTCAAAATGGTCGCACTTTTTTGTTTATAGTGCAAAAAATAAAAACCACAGAGGTGATCAAATACCCCCAAAAGAAAGCTCTATTTGTGTGAAAAAAATTATCAAAATTTCATTTGGGTACAGTGTTGCATGACCGCCCAGTTGTCATTCAAAATGTTACAGCGCTGAAAGCTGAAAATTGGCCTGGCTAGGAAGGGGGTGAAAGTGCCCGGTATTGAAGTGGTTAAATAGAACCTGTGAGGTCCAGTGGCACTATCAGAAGCTTTGCTACGCTAACAAAAGCTCACTCCTGTGTTGTGCAATGAAGCATTGTATTACCTCTGGTGTGTAATCCTCGTTGGCACTCAATGCTCTTTTGCCGATAACCAGCAGGTAAATGGACATTCCGAGCTGCCCCAGACAAACAATAAATAGGAATGCCAAAGCTATCGCGTCCAGCTGTTAAAAAAATTGTAGACAATGTTTATTGTATGCTGATAATATATCCTGATAAACACAACTTGTACTATAGTAGTATTACCTATACATACTATAGATAATTTAGTAAAAGTGGAGCACCTTCCCATAGTTCCTAACTTTGTTTCTGTCTACCTGGGTGTGCTGTATGTCTCAGCTCCTCCTGTTACATGTTCCACAATATACAAAAAATAAAATGTAGCTATGATGGTGGGAACCCTTGATAAGGTTTGCATAGATGGGAATTCAGCACAGATATTTCAACAATAGAGGAGATAGAAAAAAAAAAATGTATGTGCTTTTGTTTTCCTTAAAAGTGGAGTTACCCTTTAAAGATTTAGGTACAGTAAAAAAAAAAGCTTTCTTTGTTTTCTGTTAAAAAAACATTGCAAATAAGTACATTTTCTCCTTCACTGATGAGGCAGTACTGATTGGCACTAATGATGATGAGGCACTTGTATGCAGCACTGATGGGCACTGATAGAGGGCATTGATATGTAGCACTGATGAACACTCATAGGTGGCACATTTAGGTGGCACTGGTGTGCACTTACAGTTGGCACTGATTGGCACTGATAGGCAGCACTGATGGGCACAGAGTGGCATCCCTAATAGGCACTGACTGGCACTGAATGGTGGTCTCCAGTGGACATTCCTGGTGGTCTCCGGTGCACATCCTCTATAGGTCTGCACTTATAACCAGTGTTGGTCATCTTACTTTAAAAAAGTAATTTAGTTAAGTTACAAATTACTTCTCCCAAAAAGTAATTGCGTTAGTAACTCAGTTACTACATTAGAAAAGTAATTAGTTACTCAGCAAAGTAACTGACTTTTTTTTTTAAATATTCTATACGTGTAACTAAGGGGCGGGTCTAGTGTTACTGTAACCAAGGGGCGCATTTATTATTGTTATATATCGTGTAACCAAGGAGCTTTCCTATTATTACTCTAACCAAGGGGCAGATCTGTTATAGCGTGTAAGCAAGGGGCGGGTCTATTATTATTATATCGTGTAAGGGGCGGATGGCTACAGAAGAGGGCGAATGTTAAATTAATGGGCAGAGCTCGATATATAACAATAATAATAAATGCGCCCCTTGGTTACAGTAATACTAGACCCGCCCCTTAGTTACACGATAGACGCCCCTTGCAGAGTAGCACGAGCATCATGAGCGTGCGTCATCGCCTCGTACAATTACATGTTAACTGCGCCTGCGCGGTGTAGAGTTCACTCAGAGCTGTTTAGGTTCGGCAATTTTCGGAAGCTCCGTAGTCCTTCGTACTGCACAAGCGCTGCGCCTGCGCAGTACAGGGGGTCCTTATCCGGCGGGGGAACTTTTTTGGCAGGACACCGGAATTACACTACTGCCATCTAGTGGCGGTAGATGTAATTGGAGTAACTAAGCCAAAGTAATGGGAACTGAGTTACCATGAGGGGAAAAGTAATCAGTTAGATTACTAGTTACCCTCTAAAGTAACTGAGTTCCGTAACTCAGTTTATTTTAACTCAGTTACTTACACCACTGCTTATAACCAACGTGCTGCTTATCAGGAGAGCAGCCACAGACACAGATGGCAAAAAAAAAAAACCTGACAGGGGTTATAACTCTTTTAGTAACACTTTAAACATTCAATCTGTATGAAGTTTGTTTTGGTATAGTATATCCCTTTTGGACACAAGCACTGAATGTTAAAGAGTCCCAGGAGGTAAAAGCTATACTTGGCTATTAAACCCCTATCCCCTGTATCCCCATCAACATATATTCAATAATAATATATACTCATATATATAAAACTTTCCTTCACTCCCCCAACACTCTGTTCAGTTGCTGAAAATATCCATTACATGGAGGAGCATGTCACCTTCCCTTACTATGACAGTGCTGGTGCTTGGTGATTGGCAATCATCACCACATGTAGCAGAGAGACAGTCAGCCCTGTAAACCTCAAACCGCAAATTTAATTTGAACTTATGCAGGGCTGTTTTATGTAATACTGGGGGTTAAATGGACTGGCAGACAAGTAAAAGGAAACTATGTGATACTGGTAATTGATTAAAAAAAAAAAAAAGAGAGAGAACCTGTCTTTTTCTCTGCTCGACCAATCAGTAATTCTCTTTCAAAGATTTTATTGATTTAACAGAGCAAATGAAAACATAACAATTTTTGGGGAAAAGTGGATGCAATCCAAAGGAAAAAACAAGACATAGCTGGGATAACAATACAGTGTGGATTAGCTTCAGAACAGACCAATCAGTAATTCATTACAGCCTTGTGGAGTCACCTACGTAAAGTGGTTGTAAACCCTTACATATAGCCATAGAAGTGACTGGCCTCAGGTGATACACAGAGATTAAACTAATCCTCCTACAAAAGTTGTATCTGTCTGCCTGCCGTATTCTCTTCTCTACATCCATTCAAAGTCCAGAATTTATAGGCTTGTCTAAAAGTTCAGAAAAAAGGGAGTGGAAAGCTGCAGTTACACACTGCAGAGAACTCTGACAGCTGATTGGAGGGAAGAGACACACCCTCTACACAAAGCTCACAGGAACAGAGCTGAATCTGTCAATCAGCTGGAGCGCCCTCCTCTGTCACTTTTTTCCTCTTGGTGTCAGACTTGTCAGAAGTAATTTATGCATATAGCAGAGGACAGAGGCAGCAGACAGAAATCACACTTAGGCCCCTTTCACACTGGGGCGGTTTTCAGGCGGTACAGCGCTAAAAATAGCACCTGTATACCGCCTGAAAAAAACGGCCCCATTCACTCCAGTGTGAAAGCCGGCGGGCTTTCACACTGGAGCGGTGCGCTAGCAGGACGGCAAAAAAAGTCCTGCTAGCAGCATCTTTGGAGCGGGATAGGAGCGGTGTATTCACTGCTCCTATACCGCTCGTTCCCATTGATTTGAATGGGACACCGCGGCAATACCGCCGCAAAGCGCCGCTACGGCGACGCTCTGCGGGGGATTTTAACCCTTTTTCGGCCGCTCGCGGGGGGTAAAACCGCACCGCGAGCGGCCGAATCCTGCGGGCAAAACGACGGTAAAGCAGCGCTAAATATAGCGCTGCTTTACCGTCACCGCGGCTCCCGCCCCAGTGTGAAAGGGGCCTTAGAGCTCTTAAATTGAGACAAGTACACACTTTAGAAGGATATGTTTTGTTCATATTTCATGTCTAAGGTTTAAAACCACGCTACCCTAAAAAAATAACAACCTTTGCTAAAGAAAAAGGGAAGAACTGTAAAACATTTAATTAAACATGCCTATTTGTCAACTGTATTCCAAAGTAATCCCAAAGAATTCCCAGCATTCCTTGTTGCCCTGCTTACACACCTGAAATAAATGCTTTGGCTCTTTTCCCCATTGGTTTGCTATGGACATCATTCTCCTTCTATATGTTGGCCTGTGCTAGGACATGGCACTATATTTTAGGTTGCTCGGCTCTAAACCAAGTTATTTAAAATAATTTGCCTGCCTTATGCCCCGTACACCCAATCGGAAATTCTGACCACAAAATCCGTCGGATTTTTTTCCGACGGATTTTGTCCGACACTAGTGTTGCATACACACGGTCGGACAAAGTTGTCGGAAAATCCGATCATTTTGAACATGTTGACGTTCGTTGCGTACGACGGAACTACATAGAGGCTAGTAGCCAATAGCTTTGGTCTCGTAACTTGATCTGAGCATGCGTGGCACTTTGTCCGTCGGAATTCCTTACACATGATCGGAAAAAGTCTGATCGGATTTTGTTGTCGGAAAATTTGAGAGCAGGATCCCAAATTTTTTCCGTCGGAAAAAGTCCGATGGAGCCCACACACGGTCGGATTTGTCCGATCAGACATTTTCCGTCTGAATTTCCGACCGTGTGTACGGGGCATTAGAATTAAAAAGTTGTTTCTCCTCTTGAACTGAGGAGGGTGTGGGTAATTGGGGTATGTCTTCTGTTTTAAGAAAAGGGCAAAGTAGGCTTTTTAAAGGCAGGATATTTTCCTCTTCTTTGGAACGCCCAAACCCCACACCAAGAAAGCTATTGTTCCTGTGTCCTGCATGGATGTTGACAAATAAGCGTGAACCAGCTGCACACTCACTAGAAGAAATGGCTTCTAAACCAAATCTGTGCCATAATCTTTAAATTTGGAGTGTAGATAAATGTCTTGCATGACTATGTAGCGCACCCCCTTAAGGGCCTCAAGTAACTGGGATCCCCCACCCTGCACAGCCAGGCACACCAAATTTCCACAGGCCCACTTGAGTCAGAGAGGGATTGAACTTGGATAGGGATTGGAGATCATGGGATGCCCACTTGACTTAAAAACAACTTTAGGGACAACTCTTCCTATATACAGTCTCTATATATACTCCACTGCTTCCTCCAGCACTCACGTGCTTGCAGAACTTCGCTGGCACACTATTAGTGAATCTGACAAGGCACTTAGTCAGATCAGAGCAAAAGCCTGTTATAGGCAGGAACTCAATTTCCCTTAGATGTGTAGCAAAACAGTTAGTGTCCAGCATTATTCACACCTCCTGTGACTACTGATCACAGCACCATGTCTTCAGGCCAGGGCCAGGACTAGGGGTGGGCAGGAGGGGCGACTGCCCTGGGCGCAATAGTTTACTGTAGGGAAGGGGGCGCTTTCCTTCTGTTGCTGGGCATAGGATCCCCTAAGCTTACACATTGTGAGCGGTGGAGGGAGGGCTTAATTTGGCATCTTTGCCCTGGGCACTGGATGACCTTGTCCCAGCACTGCTTCAGGCACTGCCAACCTCCCTGGCTGCAGCTGCCCTTTCACTAACCTTCCTGGCTAACTTCTTCACAGTCCTCCAGACTGACACTCTCTCCACAGTCCTGCCAGACTGAACACTCACCAGCCCACCTGGCTGACTTCTCAGGAAATCTCCCAGATGTGCTAACCTGCTCCTGCTGCCCTCTCTCCTTGCTCCTGTGCCTCCAGAACAGGTTTCCTCTGTGTGTTTTAGGAGAAATCTTCCAGCACCTGAGCCCCAGGGTCCCCTTCGTCTACCTGTAAAGTGGCAGATCTGTATCATGTCTAGAATCTGCTGCAGCAATAATTGCATTTATAAAGCAAAAAAAATAAAAATAAAAATTTCCCTGGAAGCTGCCTTTATTTTGCTCAGCAAGAACTGGGGAACCTGTGTGTATGATCAGGCCACAATGTAGTGCACTGGGAACAAAATTAGAGATTTTTTGATACATTCTGGTGTCACTTTGACTTTGGATAGAAGTAACGGGTGCGTAAAAATTGGTCTTTGGGTGTCGGTGGCGCCTTCCCCACCGTAGCCCTAAAGAGGTGCTCTTGATGAAAGCAAGAATTTGCCTTGTAAAAAATTGCAATGATATGCACCTGTCAAACAGGTGCAGAAAAATTGGTCTTTGGGTGTCGGTGGCGCCTTCCCACCGTAACCCTATAGGGGTGCTCTTGATGAAGGCAAAAAAAATTGCAATGATATGCACCTGTCAAACTGGTGCTGAAAAATTGGTCTTTGGGTGTCAATTGTGGCCATGAAACCTATACCAAAAACATACTTCCAGATGAAATGATTGAACACCCTCAAAGCTAGCAGCCTCAAAGTTCTGCAGAGATTCCACATCCCAAAAAGACTTAATCAGTGATATTGGCATCATGGGCATCATAGCTGGTAATCCAGGACTGAGTCATTTTTATAAAAGTTAAACGGTCCATGGAGTCTGTGGTCAATGATCAGTAACGAAACCTCTTGCAGCACTGAATGCCCGTTCTGAATACACACTGGATGCAGGGCAGCTCAACAACTCAATAGCATACTGGGCAAGTTCTGGCCAGTGGTCTATTCTCATGACCCAGTAAGTCAGTGGATCGTCAGCTGGGAAGCTCTCCATCTCTGTTTTGGCCCCAAGGTAATCGTCCACCATGTGATGCAGACGGCCCTGGGCGGCAAGGACTAAAAAAAAATCTGAAATGCCTCACTTAGGTAGGCATTTCCTCTCTTGACCAACAGAAGATTCAACACTATGTTTTCCACGAGACTGTAACCTACTGGAGTCAGTAAAGTGGGCTTTGAGAGGAAAGGAAGTCCTCCTCTTCCTCCTGCTGTTCTGCCTCCATTGCCCTGTCTATAATACCACGCAGAGTCTGCTCCAGCAGGAACACAAGCAGCATTGTGTCACTGATGCATGCACTATCATGGCTCACTATCCTTGTGGCCTCCTCAAATGGTGACAATGCAGTGCATGTATCCTCAATGATCAGCCATTGGCTTGAAAAAAAAAGCGGAAGCAGCCTGAGCCTGTTGTATTCGCACAGGTACTCAATGACGGCCCTCTGCTGCATGTATAGCCGCTGCAGCATTGACAAAGTCGAGTTCTACCTGGTGGGCATGTCACAAAACAGGCGGTTTTTGGGCAGGTGGAATTCCCGCTGAATTTCAGCCAACCGAGAACTGGCTGTGTATGACTGCCTGAAATGGCTACAGACTCTTCTGGCCAGCTTTAGCACATCTTGCAATCCTGGGTACGTATTTAGGAAATGCTGCACTACCAAATTGAGAACATGTGCCAACTTTCCCTGTCTAAAGGCGGACAGGAGGTTTGAGCCATTATCGCACACCACCATTCCTGGCTCCAGCTGGCATGGTGTGAACCACCTCTGGGCCTGCCCCTGCAGAGCTGCAAGAATCTCTGTTCTGGTGTGGTTCCTGTCCCCTAAACATACCAGCTGAAGCACTGCATGCCACCTTTTAGCCTGACTCATGGACTAGCCCTTTAAAAGCTTAGGGGGTACCTAATGTTCATAGGACAATTCTGCAGAGGAGGGCATGGAGGTGGCAGAGGTGGAGGGGTTAGAGCTCACAGGTCTGGCATCATCACCACTCGCTGTATGGAGACTTGGGGGCACAACAAGCTGCAGCACCGAGCCCTGTCCTGCATCCTTTCGAGTTGCAAGCAGCGTTACCCAGTGTGCTGTGAACTAAATATATCGTCCCTGCCCTTGCTTGCTGGACCACGTGTCAGCAGTAAGGTGTATTTTACGGCTGACTGCCTTGCCCAATGATGCCAGAACATTACCTTCCACGTAATGGTAGAGAGATGGAACAGCCTTATGTGAAAAGTAGTATCGACTGGGAACCTGCCATTGTGGTACAGCACATTGTGCAAATTCACGGAAGGATGCAGAATCCACCAGGCTGAAAGGCAGAAGTTGGAGAGCCAACAGCTTTGACAAGCTTGCATTTTGATGCTGGGCATGTGGGTGGCAGGGACTGTATTTTTTGTTTCCGCTGCAGCAGATGGGGCAGAGAAATTTGCCGGATAAAGTCTACAGCTGGTGGTGTGCTGCTGGCAGATGTGCTGTTAGGACCTGGGACACCCTGTGCTATACCATCATCCCTGTCAGTGGAGGCTGCTGAGAGATAATGACTCGGTATAGCAGGGGGAGACTGAAGTGGGTAAGGAGGAGGAGGGACAGATTTGTGCCCCTTTTGTGTGGCTTTTAGGTGCTCTTACCAACGGGCTGAGCGGTTGGACGTTAAATGCCTTGTTAAGCATGTGGTACACAAATGGCTGGTGTTTTTGCCACGTTTGATGCCTGAGAGACAGTTTGCAGATAGCAACAGTGTGATCTGCTGCAGATGAGCTGAAAAAGGCCCAGACAGCTGAGCTTTGAGGAGTGGGCCGGGAGATAACAGCTGCAGAATGTGATGGAATAGGGTGGCTGCTCTCTACTCTTTCTTCTTGATGTTGGCCTCCTTGGGGTTGTGCCGCCTTACCTTCAGTTTCCTTCTCTGCTATATCTGGCACCCAAGTTGCATCAGTGACCTCATCATCATCATCTCCTCCATCATCATCATTGCTACTGGAGACAACTCAGCAATACACTGCGGCTGGGGGAACATGAATGCCAATCTACCAGTGTTCTCCCTCTCTAGGCTCATGTTCCTCTCAACCTCAGAACCAACATCTAAATCCAGTAATGGCTGGGCATCATCAAGGAGCAAGTGGCTGACGCTGTGGTCAAATAACGCCACCCACACAGAGACCCATTGACATTGGATCTACTGTGAGAGGGAGGCCGCATGGGTGCCCCTGGAGCATGCACTGAAACTGCAGCTGAGGGTCACCACCTTGGATGTGTTGTCAGAAGCCTCAGCAGACACAGAGATATCTTTATATCATATTCCACTCCTTCCTACCCAGGAAACTACAGTTAGGCAAGTACAAACATTAGACACTCCCAGTAGATAGTTATGTAGGCAGGTGCAGTGCAGTGGCAGTGCAGAGGGAGAGGAAGTCAGGAGAAACATGGCTTCTCTATGGTTTCCTGAGTCATTGGGCCATTTTAGGTATAGTCTATTTAAGACCCTGGCTCCTGGGTTTGGAGCGCATTTGCATGCCGGCAACGTAGGGGCATAGGTAACCTGTCTGTCAGGGACAGTATTAGCGGCAGGGAGTTCTAGACAAGTAGGAAAAGCTTAGTACTCCGCACTCTCCTTGCACACCTTTCCTGTTCTGGCTCGGAACGGCCAGGCTGCATTCCACCACTTCAGACAGATGCTGTCTGTGATGATTTAACACCCAGAATAAGCAGACAGCAGAAGCTTGAACATGGCCTTGTGTTTATTCAGCAGCAGCCATCTTACAGAACTGAGCACAACTCCCCGCCCCCAGATCACATGACCAAAACTGTTAACTGTTTCCTAACATGCATAAGTACTATAACTAGGCATAACAATTGAACTTGAATTATAACATAAAGCATACACATCATTACATCTTCCCTCTCAAGTATGAAGCATTTAATATGAGACAAAGTCCCTCCATATCTTTGGTTTAATAGCTCGACCATAGCGAGAGAAATTAATCGCTGGCTCATCATCCGTAGGATTGGTGTCTAGTTGAGAGTCACTCCCAGCATTATCACGTGCTGATACATTTATGCTGTCCTCGGTATCCTCAGTAGACTCAATATCCGTGTTTAGGACTTCTGTGCCATCATGGGCTTGTTCTTTATCTTCATTGTCATCCGGTTCCTCTAATGATGTATCTGCAGCAGTGTCTGGACGAAGATGACGCCTGTTTCGTCTCAGTTTCTGTCCACACTTGGTCTCGATTATATATGATTTTGGTGAATTGGCTTCTTTGACAATTCGAGCAGGTTCCCATGTATTCCCAGTGACTCTGTGTCGCACAGCTTGCCCAGCAGAGAGTGGACGAAGGGATTTTGTAGATTTATCAAAATACAGTTTTTGCCTTTTCATATGTATGATCCTCTGAGCTGTTACTCGATCTTGTGGAATAAACTGAGGCTGCAATTTCTGTGGTGCAATAGGCACTGTGGTCCTCAGTGTTCTACCCATTAGCAGCTGTGCAGGTGAGCATAAACCTTCAATAGGTGTTGCACGATAGTTTAACAGTCCTAGGTACATATCCTGCCCTGATGATTGCGCTTTCAGTATAATGGATTTGGCTATGCCAACATACTTCTCTGCTAGACCATTGGCCTGTGGGTGATAGGGGCTTGTGGGTTTGTGCCTGATTCCCCATTCACACAGGAAGCACTGGAACTCAGAACATGAGAATTGTGGCCCATTATCAGACACAAGTTCTTCACACACTCCATGTCTTGAGAGTATTGTTTTGAAAGCCCATATGACTGTTGATGCTTTTAAATTTCTCAGCTGCACTAGCTCAAAGTATTTGCTGTAGTAATCTACTACTATCAGGTAATGGTTGTCCTCAAAATGAAAAATATCTGTAGCCAGTCTCTGCCATGCCCGTGAAGGAGCATTCCACTGTGTAAGAGGTTCCTTTGCATTGTGTTTTTGAAATGTCTGGCAGGTTTCACACTTCTTCACAAGTGTTTCAATATCAAAGTCTAAATTAGGCCAGTAGACCAACTCCCGCGCCCCGTGCTTACACAGAGTGATGCCCAAATGCATCTGGGGGATTTGTTTCAGTACTTCTTCTTGCTGTGACTTAGGAATGAGAATACGGTCACCCATAAATAGGATATCCGAATGAATGTATAGCTCATCTTTCATAGGCCAGAATCCCTGTAGTTCCGGACACAGCTTCTTTCTTTTTTCTGGCCAGCCATTGCACATGACACGAGTTAGTTTTTTTAGGACTTTATCCTGTTTGGTGTCTTGTCTTATCTTCTCCAGCCGTACATCTGATATTGGAATGTTTGCTACTACTGTATGTACCTGTTCTTCCAACTCAGGTTCATCTCGTGCTTCATGTCCTTCTAGAAACACCCTAGACAGTGTATCTGCCATTGGAATTTCCTTTCCAGGCTTATACTTTACTGTGAGATCGTACTGCTGTAATTTCATAACCATCCGCTGCAGACGTGGAGGTGTAGAAGCTAGTGATTTCTGTAGGATGTACTCCAATGGCTTGTGGTCTGTTTCCACAACTACCGGGCGACCATATATGTACTGGTGAAATTTCTCACATCCATTCACAATAGCCCGCATCTCTTTCTCAATTTGGGCATAATTGGCTTGCGTTGTGGTCAATGCTCATGAAGCATATGCCACAGGATGTCCTTGTTGAGTCAGTACAGCACCTAACCCAAACTGGGATGCATCCACTTGAAGTACAGAGTCACAGTTTACGTCAAAATATTTCAGTATTGGCCCTGGATGTTTAGTGATCAATTTTTTCACTTTGTCGAAAGTCTTTTCCATGTTTGCATCCCAACACCAAACAGCATCCTTCTGTAGCAGTGTACACAGCGGTGCTATCTGTTGAGCAAGGCCCTGAGAGAATTTGGATAGATAGTTGAAAATACCTAGTGATGTCTCCAGCTCCTTTCTGGAGGTTGGGGCCTTCATGTTAAGAACTGCTGTAATCTTCTTTGGATCAGGCTTCAAGCCCTCTTTGGTTAGTAGGTGTCCAAAATATGTAACTTCTTCTACCCCAATTTGCATTTTGTTTGGATTGAGTGTGAGATTCTTCTCACGACGGCGATTGAGTAAGGCATGAAGATTTTTGTCATGTTCCATTTGATCCTTTCCATAGACCAGCAAATCATCAACTATTACTTCAACACCCTGTAGACCAGCGATCAATTCGTGCGATTTCTTTTGAAATATTTCCTGTGCAGATGCTATGCCGAAAGGTACTCTTGTGAAGCGCCATCGACCCAAAGGGGAGTTAAAAGTGGTCAAGTAACTGCTGGCTTCATCAAGACACAATTGCCAGTAACCTGAATGGGCGTCTAGTACACTAAATACTGTTGCTCCTACTAGCTTGTGCGCTATATCCTCTATGGTGGGGAGTTTGTAGTGTTCTCTCATTATGACTTTATTCAAATCACGTAAGTCAATGCAAATACGAATTGCACCTGTGTTCTTCTTCTCCACCACAACCATAGAACTGACCCATTCCGATGGTTCTGTGACCTTTTTTACTACTCCCAGCTTCTCCATCCTAGTGAGTTCTTGTCTGACTTTATCCACAAGAGTTAAAGGTATTCTCCTTGGGGCGTGGATGACAGGCTGTGCACCCTCTTTTATACGTATGCGGCTTACACCCGGGAGGCACCCCAGGCCCTTGAATAGATCACACTACTCACGTTTGATGTCAGCCTCTGTCAGACCGTCCGCAGTCATTATGATCTTCACAAGTCCAATCTCTTTACTTGTTCTGAGACCTAGCACGGCTGGGGCTTGTGTTTCTATCACAAACAATTGTAAAACCTTTTCAGATCCCTTGTATGAACATTTTGCATGACAGCGACCCATTACTTTCAGCTTTTCACCACCGTATCCCATTAGTTTCGGTAGGTCCTAAGTCTCTAAGGGGGATTCATTACTGAGGTGTTCCAGGTATATGTGGCTTGGCACACAATTTTCTTGTGCTCCTGTATCTATTTTGAATGTGATTGGAGTTTTGTTAGCCCCTATCTGTAAGGTTACAGTTGCTTCATCTGCGGACTGATGTGTTTTTTGTACTGCTGCAAGATATATTGGGGTGCAGTCTGAGTCTGACCCTGCATTGTCATCATTGTCCTCTATGGCGTGTACAGAACGTGTTTTTGACCTTCCGGTTTGTGAAGACAGTTTACACACCCTGGCAAAATGTCCTCTTTTCTTGCATTTATTGCATATCTGCCCCCTTGCCGGACAGACACTATTTTTATGGTGCATGTTTCCACAAAATCCACACGCTTCTTGTGTGTTATTTGTCCCAGTGCCATAGGTGTTCTTTATTCCTTTGTGTGTTATTTCTTGCCCATATCTGCTGCTGTGATTTCCTATAGCATTAATCTGGAGCTGTTTTCCTTCCAGTACCTGCATGTCCTTTCTTGACATTTCATATGCTCTGGCAATCCTTATGGCTTTCTCAAGATTTAAATCTTCTTCCTGCAGCAGCTTTTCCTGAACTTCCTTAAACTTACTGCCCATCAGAATGCGATCTTTTATCATATCTCCAGCATCATAGAAAGCACAGTCTTTGGCAAGCAAGCGCAGCTGTGTCACCCATTCATCCACAGACTCACCTCCACACTGGTTCCTTTCATAAAACAGTTTCCTTTGCACTGTGGAGTTTCTCCTTGGGTTGCAGTATGCCTCAAACTTTGCAAACAGTACCTCTGTTTTCTTTTTGTCCTCTGCAGTGATCTCCCCACTTGCTTGTCAGGGTCGGCACACATCACGTCCTTTTTGTCCCACACATATCAGAAAGTGAGCTGCTTTCTGCTGATCAGACCATTTGTCTGCATCTGGTCCTGCAAACACAAGCTCTATCAGCTCCCTCCATTGTGACCAGTTTTCAGATACATTCCCTGATTCCAAATCCAGGGATGGAATGTTCTTTGTGTTGCTGTTTGCTGCCATGACTCTTCTGACCCGACTTCTGGTACCATGTGATGATTTAACACCCAGAATAAGCAGACAGCAGAAGCTTGAACATGGCCTTGTGTTTATTCAGCAGCAGCCATTTTACAGAACTGAGCACAACTCCCCGCCCCCCAGATCACATGACCAAAACTGTTAACTGTTTCCTAACATGCATAAGTACTATAACTAGGCATAACAATTGAACTTGAATTATAACATAAAGCATACACATCATTACACTGTCAGTGTGCCTGAAACCTGCTCTTCTACACTCTGTTGGCATCCATGAGTGTTCCTAGTTGGGCCTCCTCCCACTGGATTTGTTGTGAACTGTTTTGCTATTACTCCAATACAAGTTCCATTATTTGCACTTGGACTGTGTGTGTTATTGCTGCCGCAACATGCTGTACCCACCCACTACTATGATATAGCAAGAGGGAGGGGCCTGTGCTAAAGAACTGACTCTTCCTGAACAAGTCACATGATCATTTGGTAGTATGTTTATTTGCATGTTAAAAGTGAATAAATCATTGTTTATGGAGACGAAACACTTGCTGAAGTTAGGGTAGTCCACTGCTGCACAGCCAGTCCCACTGCATTTCTTTAATTTGAACACATAAAATCTGTCTTTGGGTTGTGTTGTTATTTTATTATGGGATGATAACTTGGATAGGGTAAGGGATTAGGGGATGCCCAAGGTGACAACAAACAGAACTTCAGGGACAACTTCCTTCCTATATACAGACTCCTTCTTCTTACCTCCTCCTGCACACACTTCGTTCCTCTATGTGCAGATTTTGCTGGCTCACTCCCGACAGAACTAACAGTATATCCCTAGTTCAGCAAAAGCCCATTACAGGCAGGTACTCTCAGCCCTTGATAAAGTACAAAATTGGGGTGAACAGCAGAACACATCTTCCTCTGCTTCCTGTGGCCACTGATCCCAGTTCCATTTGCTTGCAGAATGCTATCCCACCTGGCTGCCACCAACCACGCCTGGCTGTTTCTCTTCCCATTCCTCCTGACTGACTCTGCACCAGTCCTGTCCGACTGACACGCACACAGACAGTGATTCCCCAGGGCAAGGTTGGATGAAGACTTGGCACAACGCTGTGTTCAAGAGAGCACTGCTGAAGCTGACAGTCTCTCCCCTTGTCGGTCCCTGCACCGTACTGATCTACTGACCGTCTCTCCTTGCTCTCTCTATTGCCTCCCTGGCTTGAATCCCTCCTGTGGTGTGATCCTTCTAGGCCAGCCTTCCGAACTCCCAGTCCGAGGTAACCCCCATCTGGTGGGGGGTCCCTCAAGGGCTACCGACAACCTCTCTTCAACACTGCTTCTCCATCTTCCACTCGACTTCTCTGCTGGCATAGCCAATGTCTCTTTATGAGTCTCCCTGCCAGGCCCACTCCTGGGGATAAGGACCCAATATATATTTAAGACAGCCCCTCTTAGCCTCCTCTCACAGTATATTCTAGAATATTCTCCAACATTCTAGAAACAGGGGGCAACAGAGATCTGCCAGGCTGATTCATCCAGCCCTGAACTTTTGTAACTCTGACCCAATTACAGACTCACCATGTAACATGAGTCAGAGTATAATTTACCAACTCTCACCACTAGCAGCACACACACTAAAGGGTCCTACATAAGCATTGAAGAAATATTATTTTTGTCTTGCTTTTACCTGCAATTTTTCCATCCACATTTCAATCTTGGACCAATACAGCTGTGGCCAAATGTTTTTAAAAATGACACAAATATAAATTTTCACAATATCTGCTGCTTCAGTGTTTTTAGATCTTTTTGTCAGATGTTACTATGAAATACTAAAGTATAATTACAAGCATTTCATAAGTGTCCTAGGCTTTTATTAACAATTACATTAAGTTTTTGGGGGGGAGTGGCTTGAACATGGCGGAGTAGAGACACACGCTCACAGAGCTCCGAACGGCTCTCCAGCAATCTTCTGAAGCACGCAGCCTGACCAGTCAAACAAGCCGGCCAATGGTCTACTAAGGCGGCAATTTTGACTGCCACCACCCGGGATGAAGAGGAAAGATAAACAACTGCAAGGGTTTCAACAACATCAATCTGAAATCCAGCAGTATGTTCCCTGCACACGGGCAGCTAAAGCCAGGGGTCATACAACAGAGCGACGAGGAATAGAGGAGTCTAGCGGGCTGAGGAAAACGGCGTCACCTACCTCCGTAGCTATGCCGGGGTCTGCGGCGGGAGCCCGGTGCGGTGTGGACGCTCAACAGCGGGGACCTCCAGGATCGCGGGAGGCTCCGCCCATCGAGGCTGCGGTAAGCGATCTCAGAGTGCTCATGCAGGCACTGCCAACAAGGGCAGACCTGGAGGCGATGATGGCACAGCTGGAGGAGGCGCACAGCAGAGACCTGAAGCTGGTGCAAACGGAGGTTGAACAGCGGACTGCTAGGCTCGCAACGGAGGAAGCATCTCTGACTTCCCTGGAAAATCGGGTAGCTCACTTGGAAGAGGTACAAATCTTACATACTTCTTATGCTACATCTTTGCAACTGCATTTGGAAGAACTTGAAGATAGGAGCCACCGTCATAATTTGAGGTTCAGGGGGATCCCAGAGGGGGTGGGACGAGAAGCCTTGCAATCTACGATCCTGGCCATATGCCAGCAGGTAGAAAATTCTATCCCCCCTCAGGATCTAGAGTTTGAGAGACTGCATAGATCCCTGGGCCCCCGCTCTATGAACCTGGATAGACCTAGGGACACGATATGTTGTTTTATCCGCTATGTTCATAAGGAACGAATAAGCCGCAAAGCGTGGGAGGTAGGGGAAATTATTTATGAGGGGACATCAGTGAAAATATTACCTGACCTATCCCGGGCGACTTTTTTTTTTTTAATTCAGTACTTTTTTTATTTTAATTATTTTCATAACAATACAAGTTATACATTTAAGCATACATTTCATCCCAGATACATAAACTTCTAGCATTCATCTGCCACACCAGCCACCCACTCACCCCCCCCCCCCCAAAAGACAAAAAAACAAAAAAACAAAAACAAAAAAAAAAATAATAATAATAATACTAAAATAAAATAATAACAAGAAAAAAAAAAAAAAAAATAATAATACTAATAAGGAAAAAAAAAAAAAAAAAGGGAGAATTTTTTCCTCTGCCGCCTCCACCTGTATTCACCTCCTCCAGCCCCCTCAGCCCTCCCCCCATCCTCCCATCCCCTCCAAATATCAACCTCTACCCATGTTGGTTCATCTTTTATTTTCATTATCCCAGGTCTCTACCCATCTTTTCCAAATAGCATCAAATTTGTCTCGACTCCCTCTATGTGTATACATAAATTCCTCCTTTAATATAGTTTCTTTTATTTGTGTTCTCCATTCTTCAACCGTCGGAGGATACATAGATATCCATTTCTGGGCTATTAGTTTTCGTGCCTGAAATAGGCCTCTCGTCAGTGCGGTATGGAAATTTTTTGAGATATTTGGTTCCGCCACTATATTTAATAAGCATAGATTTGGATCTAATAACATTTCTATTCCTAGTACACTATTTATATTTTGGATTATATCCTGCCAATATCGATGGAGTTTGGGACATCTCCACAACATGTGTATTAAATTAGCCGGTGCGCCACTACATCGAGGGCATAAAGGGGACTCTCTGCGTTTCCACTTAAATAATTTCTCAGGTGTATAGTATGATCTATGCGTAATAAAGATTTGTGTTAGTTTTTGAGTATCCGACAGTGATACCTTTGGGATCGCAGACAAGACCTCCGACCACTGAGCATCAGTCAGTGCTCCCAGGTCTCGCTCCCATTGCTTCCTAGCCGGCACCTCTACCTCTTCCTCAAATTTTTTCTGCATTATCTCATAAATTTTAGATATAAGTCCCTTCTTTTGGTCCCTTTTCTTCAACAGTGTTGTTATTTTGGATTCGTTAAGCATAAATACAGATGTACGGGCCTGGACATGAAAGGCATGTCTAAGCTGGAGATATTGAAAGAACCTCTGTCTTGGAATCCTAAATTCCTCAGATATTTGCGCAAATGATTTTATATTATCATTCCAAAACAGTTGTTCCACAAATCTCAGCCCCTGAGTTTGCCAAAACCCAAATCCCTCCAATCTCTGTACTTCCTCATAATTTGCGTTATTCCATATTGGTGTATAGGAGGTATAGCCAGCAATACTAGTAATCTTTTTTATTGCTAGCCATACCTTATTAAATAGTCCGCCTGTTATGAATTTCTTATCTTTTTGAAAAGTTTTTGTCTCTAGTAGGGACATCAATGAGTATCCTTTACCCAGTGGGAGTAATAATGCTTGTATCGGATCATTCTCATCTACTTCTGTCCAGCCATAGAAATGCTGGGTTTGTGAGGCCAAAAAATAATTTTTTGGATGTGGAATAGCGAGTCCCCCCTCATCTTTGGCCAGCATTAAAGTTGTTAGTTTAATACGTGCATATTTTTTCTTCCAGATAAGTTCGCGAAAAAGCGATTCTATCCTTTTAAACCAAAATGCAGCTATCCACATCGGGCAGTTGTGAAAAATATATAATAATTGTGGGGCCCAGATCATCTTTATAAGATTTGCCCTTCCAATCACGGTTAATGGAAGTTTGCCATTAACTACAGTCCCGGGCGACTTTACAGAGAAGGGCGATGTTACGTCCACTGACAGGACAGAATCAGGAGGGCGGGGGGAACCTATCGGTGGGGGTACCCTATCTCACTGAATATAAGGAGAGACTTAGTGACATTTGTCTTGCAACATCCTGCAGAACTCCCAGAATTATTTAGCTTTCTGGGGATAGAGACTTTTGCGATTCCAAATTGGTTACAGCCTATACTGGGACCAAGGAGGTTAATAAAACGGACAATGACTCTATCTACAGTAGAAGAACCAACCCCCCAAATAACAGGGAGGAACAGGGATCTCGGGGGATATCTCAAACTGGAGAAGGATATGAAGAGGAATCTCAGTTGGTGTCATGATTAAGTAATTTGTAGCCAAGGCTCTTGGTCTTTTTTCCTTTTTTTTTTTTTGGTTGTAGCTGGACTTACATAATTTTTTTATTTTATTTTGATGATATTTTTTTTTTTTCTTTTAGCAGTGTCTTCCTTCCCTTTCCCCTTTCGCTCTGCTCTTTCCTCCCTTTTTTTTTTTTGGAGAGGAATATAAAGGTGCCCTCTTTTTTCTGTTTTTTCTGAATTACCATTGGACTATGGTAGACCCACGGAGAATGTGGACATTTTAGGCACTGTTTAATATATAGATTTGGTATTAGCAGTATTGACACTATTGATAGGAATGGAATATCATGGGTTATTGTACTAATTTTATTTATTTTTAATTTTTTTTATACTGGGGTTGGAGGTGTATAATCAAAGGTATAATTATAGGTGGAAGGAAGCACTACTGGAGGATTGGGGGGTTAAGGGGGAGGTGTTATGTATTAGAAGGGTCAATTTTTTTTTTTTTTTTTTTTTTCTATCACCAGAGATAGAATTGGGGGCGGGGGGTGTTTGACAGGCACAATATGTAAGGGAAGTGGGGGGGGGGTAGGGGGGAGTGTGTTAATTCCTCTCCCCCCCCCTTTTTTTTTTTTCATTTTACCACAGATCCGACGGGAGGATTGAAGGCTTTTTCTGGGGAAAGAGGGAGGGGATTATAGATGGGTAATATAGATGTATGTATGGGTAAATGTGTGCATATATATTTTATATATAGATAGATATAATTGTTTAAGCATGACTGATATAGGCATATAGAACTTTGATTATATTATTTGTCTCACTCGTCTTATATTGGTCTTTTCTTTGAAAAGCTAGACATTCTAGAAGAAGGAGGAGGAGTAGGAGAGTGCGAGAACTTTATTTGATTTTTATGTTTGTATGTTCAGGCGATCGGGCTAAAATTTAACTGTTGTTTGTTTGTTTAAAGATGAAGGGGTATAAGTAGGAGCTGAGCATCTCGGCCAGGTTAAGCCTACTAGCCTACCACTCCCCATATAGGCTAGATTTCCTTAGGGCTTTAGAGGGGTGTTTTTTTTTTGTTTTGTTTTTAGCCAGGAGAGATGGACGGGGTGCGAGTGACTACTTTAAATGCTAAAGGACTAAATGTTCCTGGAGAAACGGAGGATTCTCCTCAACGATTTGAAGCGTACCCATACTGATGTGGCTTTTGTGCAGGAAACGCATTATAGAGCAGGTGGACTCCCTTTTCTTCAGAACAGATTTTTCCCATGTGCGTATCATGCTTCTAATTTAGAAGCAAACGTGTTTCTATTTTGATTTCTAGCCGAGTGTCCTGGTCCCTTATAGGAAAATATTTAGACCTAAACGGTCGTTATCTTTTTATTAAGGGATACCTTGATGGGATTAAGGTGACATTGGCAACTGTATATGTATCAAATTCACATCTTTTTTGAGTAAAGTTTTACCAAAACTAGCAGAGTTTGCAAAGGGCAAATTGATCCTAGGAGGGGATTTTAATTTCCCCTTGGATCCTAGAGTAGACACTTCTGCTGGGACATCGGCCCCAGGTAGTGTCAGGAAGCGTATTTTGAAGAAATTATATCAACTGCAGCTGGTAGATGTATAACGTATTCTCCACGCAGGAGAAAGGGACTAAACTTTTTTTTCTAATCCCTATCAAGTGTACTCCCGTATAGATTTATTTTTGGTTCCACATTGTTTACTCACTTCAGTGCGGGATGTTTCCATTGGAAACATAACGTGGTCAGATCATGCCCCGGTTACGCTCTGCCTCTCCCTGTCTGGCTCGGCTTGCTCCCCGGAGTGGCGCTGGCGCCTTAACGAGAGTTTGCTACAAAACCCTGAGATTGGGGAGGATGTGGTGAAGGAACTTACAGCATATTTTCAGAAGAATGACACCCCGGGAAGCGACCCGGGCATGTTTTGGGAGGCTCATAAGGCAGTGATTTTGATCAAACATGGATCCCATCTGAAGAAAGTATGAGAAGCACAGATAAAAAAATTACTAGGGGATATACAGGCGCTTGAAGTACAACATAAAAGGAGACAGGAACCCTCAGTAGGGAATGAGTTGGCACATTTGAGGCGACAAATAACAGATTCGCTTCGCTTTAAAGCCAAAGCAGCAATACAGTCGGGTAGGAAAGTGACATATGAAATGGGAGATAAATGTAGTAAATTGTTGGCGGGGAAGCTTAAGGAAAGGAGCTTGACATCATATATACCCCATATTAAAGGAAAGGAGGGCCAACTAGTTGCACTGCCAAAAGAAATAGCCAAGACATTTGGCGAATACTATTCTTCTTTGTACAACTTGACAACACCAGCCCCTTCTTCTTTTATGGAGGAATATCTCTCCTCTTCAAATCTCTCTCGACTCCCTTTCCCGGTACGTAGTAGTTTGGAAACCCCTATTACCATAGAAGAGTTAACTAAGGTGATAAAAATGGTCAAACCGGGGCAAGCACCAGGCCCAGATGGATTCAATCTGCAGTACTATAAAAAATTCTTTCCTGTGCTAGGCACGCATATGATAAAGATATTTAATGCACTGGGTCAGACAACCAAATTGCCACCAGACACAATCCTAGCGTATATTTCTGTGATTCCAAAGGAGGGGAAAGATCCGTCGGAATGTGGAAGTTATCGTCCAATTTCGCTACTAAATGTAGATTTAAAGCTGTTTACTAAATTATTAGCTTCCCGTATCCAACCTCAGCTTACCCAGTTAATTCATCTAGATCAAGTGGGGTTTATCCCTTCTCGTGAAGCAAGGGATAATACTATTAAAGGTACTTAATTTGGTCCATTATGCCAATAAAACAAAGACTCCCTGCGTATTTGTGAGTACAGATGCAGAAAAAGCGTTTGACAGAGTAAGTTGGAATTTCATGTTCTCGGTCTTGAGACATATGGGAGTAGGAGACCGTATGCTTCAATGGATTGCAAAAGTCTATATGGCCCCACAGGCATCAGTCAAAATAAATGGAGTATTTTCAAAACCAAAAAAAAATGGTACACGGCAGGGATGTCCCCTGTCGCCTTTGCTGTTTGCGCTTTCGTTGGAGCCATTATTGAATAAAATTCTGCAAAATCCAGATATTTCCGGGCTACAGATAGGAGAACATAACTACAAAGTCTCAGCGTCTGCAGATGACTTGTTGTTTTCTATGTCTAAACCACACATTTCACTTCCCAATCTAATGAAGGAGTTTGAGGAATATGGAGCCCTTTCAAATTTAAAAATAAATTACACTAAATCGGAAGCTATGGGAGTGGCACTCTCTCAATCAGAGCAGGGTGTCATACAACCGAACTTTAAATTTAAATGGGTGACATCTGCACTAAAGTACTTGGGTACATTTATTCCATCAAACTTGGGTAATGCCTATGCAGTAAATTTTCCACCGTTATATAATGCAGTACGAACCTTATTGAATAAATGGCAACAGGGGCTACACTCCTGGTTTGGCCGATGCAACATTATTAAAATGAGTATTCTGCCAAAATTTTTGTATCTTTTTCAGGCATTACCCATTGGAATTCCGGCAGCCTTTTTTCGTCAAATTCTGACTCTTTTTACTAACTTCATATGGGCGAATAAACGCCCAAGGATCAGGAGATGTCTGCTGATGTTACCCAAGTGCTTTGGTGGGGTAGCAGCCCCAGATGCATTTAAATATTACCAAGCGGCCCACCTTGGCAGAATGATTGATTGGTCTAGACATATAGAACTCAAGCTCTGGATTCATATAGAACAACATTTTAGTCCGGTACCATTATGTAGAGCACCTTGGTGCTATCCAGCCTTACCCGCTTATCTTAAAACACATCCCATCATAGGCCCTACACTGCGAATAGGATATGGGTTTTGCCGGAACGCTAAATTTTCTACGATGCAAACACCCCTTCTCCCAATATTAGGAAATCCTAGCTTCCCTCCAGGTATGGAGGTAGGCACGTTTAATAATCTAAGAGAGAAGGGATGTTTTCAGGCATCGCATTTTTTGGACTGTGAGAATTGGCCCACGGAGGCCATACTGATGCAACTGGGGGGTCGGTATGAAATGAACTTTTTGCAGGCGTTACAGCCATGTCATTTTTTTAAGACTTTGGGACCATCGATAAATTATCGGCGTCAATTAACTAAATTTGAGTTTTACTGTAATGGAGAAGAACCCCTTCCTCGAATAATATCTAGGATATATATCTTGCTTAATATGCCTGTAGAGGATTTTGTGATGCCAGGTATTGGTAAATGGGATAGAGATCTGGAGATGACTTTTAGTCCAGCCCAAAGACAGAATATTATCTATCTCTCATTACATTCTTCAATATGTACACGGATCCAGGAATCCAATTATAAATTATTGACACAATGGTACTATACACCGGCGAGGTTAAGTAAATTTTCCCCAGAGGTCTCAGACCGCTGCTGGAGGTGCAGAGAGGACCAGGGGACATTATTGCATATATTTTGGTCCTGTCTTAAAATTAAACAATATTGGATGGAGGTACAGAAGATCTGTCAAAGGTTTACAGATCTTCCAAATACGAAGGGTACTCATGCTCCGCCTCCCGTAGCAGTATTTTATAAGTCTTTGATATCCTTTTCACCAGGCTGTCGGGGGATTCCATTAATTTTTCTAAGGGTCTAAATTCTCTCTTGCCCCGTAAAGGTTTTGGAAGTCTCTGTGTGAAGTGTTGTATTTGAGTGTATCGCCACTTGTCCAGTGCTCTGTGTCCCCACCTCCTAATAATTTCATTATAAGTGCTCAATCTATTCCCTTCCATCACGTCTAACAATCTCAGATTCTCTTTATTGGACCACCTGCTAAAATAAATGTATTCATCTTTTCCTGGGAGAAAAAATTTTGTGTCTAATAATGGTGTTAGTGGGGAGTTGTGATCCCAATTGTGTCTCTTGTGAACTAAGTCCCAGGTTTTTAGTGAGTGTTTTGTGAGTGCACTTGTGCTTGGGCCTAATTGTCGGTAATGTGCCGGTATCCATATGATTTCTCCTATTCTTCTTCCACTTAACTTTCTTTCAAGCTCAACCCAACTTTTCTCCTCATTGTTGTGATTCCAATCTATTATTCTAGAAATTGCGATTGCCTCATAATACTTTTTAAAGTCCGGAGCGGCTAACCCCCCCCTTTCCTTTTCCCTTACTAATGTCCCGTATGCAATCCGCGCCCGTTTACGCGCCCAGATAAATTTTATTATTATTGACTTGATTTTGTTCAAGTATTGCTGGGGGAGGGGGATTGGGATCATTTGACAGGTATAGATGAATACGGGAAGTATGAACATCTTGACCGCATTTATCTTTCCAATCCAAGAAAGGGCTTTATATTGCATTCCTCGCAGTTGGCTTTTAATTTTATTAAGAAGAGGGATATAATTGTGGTTATAGAGGTCATCTATTTGAGGCGTCAATTTTATTCCCAAGTAGCTAAGTTCCCCTTTGCTCCATTTGAATTGAAATTTAGATTGTATAGCACTCAGCTCTTGTATTGGTACTGTTAAGTTTAATATCTCTGATTTAGTCATATTTACTTTAAAATTCGAGAGTTGGCCATATTGTTTTAATTCTTTCATGACCATTGGAATTGATAATCTAGGGTTGGAAATATAGAGCAACAAGTCATCCGCGAATGCCGCTACCTTGTATTCCCTCTCCCCTACTCGAATTCCCTGTATTTAGAAAAATGGGAAAGTGAAATTGGCCCACTAAACAGTGACGAACACAGGAAGAAGATTATAGGACGGGTCTTTTCAGTTGCAAAAGACATACAATCAGTAGAAATGTCTTATAAACTCCTAGCAAGGTGGTATGTAACTCCTCAAGGAGCGAGTGCCTTCAGTGGAGATAACTCTCCAAACTGCTGGCGAGGTTGCACTATAGTTGGGTCCTTCTCACATCTGTGGTGGGATTGCCCTAAAATACAAAAATACTGGGAGCAAATAATAGCAATAATTTTTGATATAACACGTGTTAGGGTGAAGAAACTTCCCTGGGTATGTCTATTTCATGATACCGAGAAGGGAGGGAAGCAATATGAGAGAAAGCTCATCTCCTACTTACTAAATGCAGCTAAAGCTTTAATCCCCTGTTATTGGAAATCCCAGGAGCTACCCTCACAGAAAGAGTGGGCAGAGAGAGTAGAGAGGATAAGAATAACAGAACAGGCAATATATAATCTTGACAATGCAGAAGAGAAATACCAGAGGATATGGCAACAATGGATTGAGTTCAGGGAAACAGAGCAATATTTAAGGATAATGGAAGAAAATACTGTGGGTAATGGGAGGGGGTGAGCGAGACGGGGTAGGTCTTTTTTTTTTTTTCCTTAGAGGGGGGAGGGCTGTTTTAGGGGAATGTGTAAACTGATTGGATGTACTATTTACTGCAAAAGACAAATTACTTGTAATAATGGAAATGAAAATAAAGAATATATAAAAAAAAAAATTAGAGTTACGCTTACCGGTAACGTCTTTTCCTGTAGTCTTTCAGGACAGCCACCATGAGAGATAGTCTCCTCCTCTTCCTCTAGGAAACACTGCGCCAGCCCATAAATTCTCACTTCCCCTGCCGGACCTCAGTTTTTTTCGAGATAACCTCCGGCCAGCTGGGGAGACACAAGAACACATTAATAACATATTCAATTAACATTGTCAAGCTGCGTTCTGGTCTTACGCAAGACCCCCCCAAAAATTACTCGGGTGGGTAACCGTGGCTGTCCTGAAAGACTACAGGAAAAGACGTTACCGGTAAGCGTAACTCTAATTTTCCCTAGTCGTCATTCAGGACAGCCACCATGAGAGGATAAGCGAGCACTTACCAGTTAGGGTGGGACTACAGCTTGCAAAACCTTGCATCCAAAGGCTTGCTCGCCTGCCGAAACCAGATCCACTCTATAATGTCTTATGAACGTGGAATAGCTGGACCATGTTGCAGCCCTGCATATCTGGTCTGGCGTAGCTCCAGCCCTTTCTGCTTGAGAAGTTGCCATAGCTCTTGTCGAGTGTGCCTTGATACCTGAAGGAATCTCTTTCCCTGATAAGGTATATGCTTGGCCAATTGTTGACCTGAGCCACCTGGCGATTGTGCGTCGGGACGCTCTGAAACCCTTTCTGGCCCCAGAAAATAAAATTAACAGTGAGTCTGACTTTCTTATTGATTTGGTCAGCTCAAGGTACTTTAGGATACTTCTCCTTACATCTAAAAAATGAAATTTCAGTTCCCCTTCACTTGTGGGGTTGGGACAGAACGAAGGTAAGACTACCTCCTGGCTTCGGTGGAAACCCGAAGCCACTTTCGGCAAAAAGGCCGGATCAGTTTTGAGCACTATCCGGTCTGGCAAAATTACACAAAACGGGGGTCTAATTGATAGAGCCTCAATTTCACTGACCCTCCTGGCAGTGGTTACCGCCACCAAAAAAACAGTTTTTAATGTGAGATCCCCTAGCAAACACCCGTCTAAGGGCTCAAAAGGAGGTCCTGTCAAACTTTGCAGGACTAGGGATAGATCCCACCCGGGGAAGGGTGGGCTCCTGACTGGTCTTTGCCTAGACAGAGCCTTAAAGAACCTGACCACCCAAGGATTGGAGGCCAGAGATTTCTCCAAATAAGCACTAAGTGCTGATACTTGACTTTTAAGAGTGGCTACGGATAACCCCTTGTCCGCCCCACACTGCAGGAATTCCAGCACAGCTATGGGACTCTGCACTGAAAAGGAACTTGCTACACACCAGTCATTGAAGCAGAGCCAGACCTTTCTATATATCCGACGCGTCTCCTTTTTCCTGCTACTGAGAAGGGTAGAGATGAACCTGTCTGAAAAACCTTTAGCTTTCAGAATGCCTTCCTCAGTAGCCAGGCTGCCAACTTCCATTGGTGAACCTGGGGACAAAGGACTGGGCCCTGCGAGAGGAGATCCTCCAGAACTGGGAGGAACATGGGGGGCTCCGCTGCCAGCTGTCTGAGAACCGAAAACCATGCCCTCTTTGGCCAGTATGGGGCTACTAGAATCAGAGTCGTGTCTTCTAGCTGAAATTTTCTCAGCACCGCTGGTAACAGTACCGGAGGAGGGAAGGCGTAACAAGTCCTGAACTGCCAACTTTGGGTCAGGGCGTCCACTCCCAGAGCTCCCTCTCCCCTGTTTAGGGAGAAAAAACAAGGGACTTTCGCGTTGTCTTTTGACGCGAAGAGATCCACCTCTGGGGGACCCCATTTCTCGGAAATCAGATTGAAGACCTCCTGGTTGAGGACCCAATCTCCTTCCCTCAGCCTCCTGCGGCTGAGAAAATCCGCTACAATATTCCTCTCTCCCCTCAGAAATACTGCTGAGAGAGAGAGAGTATTGGACTCGGCCCAGCTTAAGATGTCGATCGCTAGGGCCAGCAGGACCCCACTTCTTGTGCCGCCCTGCTTGTTTAGATAGGCTACGGTTGAAGAGTTGTCCGACCGTACCTGAACATGCTGACCCTGAATGACCTTCCCGAAAAACCTGAGGGCAAGTCCGACTGCCCTCAGTTCCTTCCAGTTGGAAGATCTTCTCAGGTCTTCGCCCTTCCAAGTGCCCTGGGTGACCAGGGAACCCAGATGTGCCCCCCAGCCCTTGCCACTTGCGTCTGTCGTTATTACCTGAGAGACGGGAACAAGCCAGAGACGTCCCTGTGACAGATTCCCCTCTTTCCTCCACCACCACAGGGATCTTTTTATGTGGTGAGGTACGTGTACTAGGGTGTCTAGATCCCCCTGACTGTTGTCCCATATCCTTAGCACAAAAGTCTGCAGGGGCCGAAAGTGCAGTCCTGCCCACTGCACTGCTGGGAGGGCTGAGGTTAGAAGGCCTAGTGTTGACATCAGAGACCTCTTGGAGACCTGCTGACTACACTGCAGAGCGGCCACCGCTCTGTTCAGCTTCGTGATCTTTTCCAAAGGCAGAAAGACCCTCAACTGCGTTGAGTCCAGCAGGTATCCCAGATACACAATGCGCTGTGTAGGAATGAGGTTGGACTTGTCTAAGTTCAACAACCACCCCAGACCTGTTAGGACCCTCTTTACTAGATCTAGGTCCCTGAGCAGCTGATCTGGGGATCCGGCAAACAGGAGTAGGTCGTCCAGATATGCTATGACCGACACCCCCTGTAACCGCAGGAAAGCCATCGCCTCCGCTAGGATCTTGGTAAAGATGCGGGGTGACGAGGATAGCCCGAAGGGCAGCGCTTGAAACTGGAGGTGCACTATTGTACCGTCTAGATCTATTGCCAATCGGAGAAATCTCTGAGAGGCTTCTGCGATGGGGACGTGTAGGTACGCGTCCCTCAGGTCCAACGAGACCATAAAGCAATCCTGCGGAAGCAGAGCCCTTACCGTGAAGATAGACTCCATGCGGAACCTCTTGTAGGTAATGGACCTGTTTAGGGGCTTTAAATTCAGGATCAACCTGAATTTTCCGGAAGGTTTCATTACCACAAATATGTGGGAATAGAATCCCTTCCCCTCTTCCCCCCTTGGTACTCTGCGCACTACTTCCTGTTGTTCTAGCTCCCTTAGAGCTTCCAACAACGCTTCGGCTTTTGTCCTGCAATTGGAAAGATGCGTGACAAGAAACCTTAGCGGAGGGGGACTTGTAAACTCCAGGTGGTACCCCCTTCTTATGACCCCGAGGATGAACTGGTTGGGGGAGATCATCTCCCACTGCGGAAGGAAAGCCCCCAGTCTTCCTCCCACCGGGCCTAGGGAGTCATTGATCTTTGCGGGCCTTTTCAGGAGGGCGAAAAATCGCCCCTCCTCGGCCCCTGCCTCCTTGGCCCCAAGCTTTCTTTTGCCCCTCTGGTTTAGGAGTAACCTTTCGTTTTTGCGGACGAAACCCCTTCTTCGTCTGCACTGGGGCCTTCCGTTTGAGAGGAAATGATTTCTTCCTATCCGCCGTTCTGTCTAAGACAGAGTCCAACCCGGGACCGAAGAGGAGGTCACCTGTCAGGGGTACCCCGCATAATTTAACCTTAGAGGCGCTATCGCCAGGCCAGGTTTTTAGCCAGAGAGCCCTTATGGCAGAGTTTGCCAGGGCCGCTGATCTGGCTGACATGCGGACTGATTCCGCCGAGGCGTCTGCAATATATGCGACACCTCTTAGGATCGTGGGGAAAGAAGACAATATAGTTTCTTTGGCCGTACCAGCCTCAATGTGCTGCTGAATCTGGGACAGCCAATGCTCCAGGTTGCGGGCTACCACCGTAACAGCCATTTCAGGCTTTAGGTTGCCTACAGTAGACTCCCACGTCTTTTTGAGTAAGGAGTCCATTCGCTTGTCCATGACATCGGACAAGGCACCCATATCCTCAAATGCCAGGTCCGTATGTCTAGACACCTGCGAGAAGGCGGCATCCAATTTGGGGATCTTATTCCAAATGGCCGTAGGGTCCTCTGAGAAGGGGAACCTTCTCTTTAGGGAGCCAGAGAAAAAGGGTCTCTTCTCAGGGTCCTGCCACTCCTTCTTAATGGTTTCTATCAGAACATCATGGACTGGGAAAACCTTTCTCTTCTGTTCCCCTAAGCCCCTGTACATTCTATCATGGAGGGATAGGGGTCTCCTCTCCTCCTGTATCCCGAGGGTTGTGTAAATGGCCCCTAGAAGGTCTTCGACTTCGTCTAGGGACAATTTATACCTAGAAGGCCTTCTGGATTCCCCATCCAGGCCCTCTCCCTCTGACTCCTCCTGAGAGTCAGAGGTGCCACTATCTGGCTGCCTAAGCTCCACCTCGGAAGGGCCTGAGATTTCCTCTGCCATAGCTGTGAGTACAGGTCTGGCAGGTGCAGAGCCCTGAGCTTGTGGCGGGGTTGTTTCCTGTGAACCAGGGTTGGTAGGGAGCTGAAACTTTTCAAACAGGGCCTTAAATGAAGAAAAGGTAGAAGAAAGCTCCTTAACCGAGGCTGCCCTTGTCTTTTCCGTAGCTTTCTGAAATACATGCAGGAAGATAGGCAGAAAACATGTTAAAACAGAGAGAAACAAAAAAAAAAAGTTTGTTTTTGTTTTTTTTGTTTTGTATTTTTGTTTTTTTTTTTTAAAAAACAAGATTGGCCACAGTCTCCCTGACCGCTCTGGCCTGGTTCCTTGCACAGTGTCTCCCCACCGGAGGAAACACTAATAACTGAGGTCCGGCAGGGGAAGTGAGAATTTATGGGCTGGCGCAGTGTTTCCTAGAGGAAGAGGAGGAGACTATCTCTCATGGTGGCTGTCCTGAATGACGACTAGGGAAAAAGGTTTACAGATCTTCCAATGTCAGATGACCCTGCTCTCTTTTTGCCTTACTGTTCACAAATTCCCCGACAGGAGTATAAGAGATCCGTGCTGTGTCATATGGTCAATGCAGCTAAAGCCTGTATTACTCTCCATTGGAGGGACCCTGACCCCCCTTCAATGGCTCAGTGGCTAAATAGGATTAGAAAGATAGGGGCTATGGAAGATCTAGTGCTGTCAGCACAGGATAGAAAAGAACAATACATGAGAAAATGGGCAGAATGGGATCAGTTTGTATACTCAGAAGAGGGGAGGAGATTGTTGGGAGCATATCTGAGGAATGAGGGGCCTTGCATTTATGTGTTGTCGCTCTGTCCGATCTCCCCTGGGATGGAGGAGTTTTTCCTGTTTTTTTTTATTTTATTTTTTTTTGGGGGGGGGGGGGGGGGTATATTGATTTAATTTAGTTGTTGTTTAGTAAAAGATAAAACTAAAGGGAGGTTTAAAGAGTCCATTGAGGTGAAATGTGAAGTAGTGGGGGAGGTACTCTATTTTTCCCCTCTTGCCTTGGGGAGACATATATATAGGTATTGGTGATTGAAGAGGTATATAGGTTTGTCTAGATAACTACGGATTATTAAGTTAATATGAAATGTATAGTAATCAAAAAAATATATATGTTATGGTTGGAATTTGAGTTGATAATGGATGTCTTGCCTCCTTTTGAATAAATAAAGAATTTGAAAAAATTACATTAAGTTTATCCAAAGAGTCAATATTTGCAGTGTTGACCCTTCTTTTCCAAGACCTCTGCAATTGGCCCCTGCATGCTGTAAATCAGCTTCTGGGCTACATTCTGACTGATGGCAGCCCATTCCTGCATAATCAATGCTCAGAGTTTGTCTGAATTTGTGGGGTGTTTTTTTTTTTTTTCACAATTTCTCAATGGGATTAAGGTCTGGGGAGTTTCCTGGCCATGGACCCAAAATTTCGATGTTTTGTTCCCCAAGCCACTTAGTTATCACTTTTGCCTTATGGCAAGCTGCTCCATCATGCTGAGCAGTGTTCGTTTTCAGCCACACATAACATTTTGCTGTTAGACCAAAAAGTTTAATTTTGGTCTCCTCCAAAGCACCTTCTTCCACATGTTTGCTGTGTCCCCCACATGGCTTCTTGCAAACTGCAAACGGATTTCTTATGGCTTTCTTTCAACAATGGCTTTCTTCTTGCCACTTCCATAAAGGCCAGATTTGTGGAGTGCACGACTAATAGATGTCCTGTGGGCAGATTCTCCCGCCTGACCTGTGTATCTCTGCAGTAGGGTGACCACATTTCCAAACTGCCATTCAGGGACACCCCCACCACCCCTCGCCTACGCCCTCACGTCAGACCAAAAAAATATGATTTTTGATACTTTTTTTGCCAAATTTTGGAAAAACAAAAGCAAACAGTTGTCACCAGTTTAGACAGGTGGTATACATTTTTTACATATATATTTTTTGTTGCCCCCACTTGTCAGCTTCATTTTTTTATTGCCCCCCCCAATTGCCAGCCTCATTTTTTTTTATTGTCCCCACTTGCCAGCCTCTTTTATTGCCCCCACTTGTCAGCCTCATTTTATTGAGGCTAAAAATATAACATATAATTTTGTTGCCCCCACTTGTCAGCTTTATTTTTTATTGCCCCCACTTGTCAGCTTCTTTTTTTATTGCCCCCACTTGTCAGCTTCATTTTTTATGGCGCCCCCCCTCCCTACTTGTCAGCCTCATTTTTTATTGTCCCCACTTTTCAGCCTCATTTTTTATTGCACCCACTTGTCAGCCTTATTTCTTATTGTTCCCACTTGTCAGCCTCATTTTTTATTTTCCCCATTTGTCAGCCTCACTTTCTATTGCCCCCACTTGTCAGTCTCCTTTCTATTGCCCCCACTTCTCAGCCTCATTTCATTGCCCCACTTCTCAGCCTCATTTCATTGCCCCACTTCTCAGCCTCATTTCATTGCCCCACTTCTCAGCCTCATTTCATTGCCCCACTTCTCAGCCTCATTTCATTGCCCCACTTCTCAGCCTCATTTCATTGCCCCACTTCTCAGACTCATTTCATTGCCCCACTTCTCAGCCTCATTTTATTGCCCCCACTTGTCAGCTTCATTTTTTTATTGCCCCCCCCCCAGGGGGCGGGGCACACCTTTTTTTATGCCTCATTTATTACTGTATTGTCCCAAGCCATAGTGCCCTGACTTGTCACCTGACCTGCTCCAATCAGATTCCATTAGCTCACCTTCAAATCTGGACTGGTGTGGTGAGCGGTTGACCGCCGGTCTTTGTTCCTTGGTCCAGGCTAGGGGCCCCTTCAGGCAGTCAGGCAGCTCTAAGGAGGGGAGGTCCGGCAATGCGTTTCGGGAGTTGGGGCAGCTGAGCCGTGGCTCTAAGCCAGCCAGCACTGCAGAATGCCGCCACCGGCCGGGAGGTCACTGAAGACTGGAGGAGTCAGGCCTCAGGAGGAGACACAGTGAAGACGTTCTGGCTGCTCTCTCTGGGTGCTGCTGCCACGGCCGGAGAAGGAGTGCAGGTGGGTGGGCTCAGAACGCAGGGCTGCACTGGGTAAAAGCCTTGCTCCTCTCGGCCTCGCTCTGAGACTCTGCAAATGTGACGTCACTGGTTGCTAGACGCCAGGGGGGGGGTGGACCTAGCAACCAGTTTGGCAATCCTCTATTAGGGTGGCTGTGTGTCCTCATTTAATTCTGGAACACTGTATTGTCCCGGAATGAAGGTGCCCGGGACACAAATCCCGGGCAATCTGGGACATGTGGGCACCCTACTCTGCAGCTCCTCTGGAGTTACCATGGGCCCCTTGGCTGCTTCTCTTATTAATGCTCTCCTTGCTCAGCCTGTCAGTGTAGGTGGACGGCCATGTTTGCAGTTGTGCCATACTCTTTCCCATTTTCGGATGATGGATTGAACAGTGCTCTGTGAGATGTTCAAAGCTTAGGATGTTTTTTTATAACCTAACACTGCTTTAAATTTCTCCACAACTTTATCCCTGACCTGTCTGGTGTGTTCCTTGGCCTTCATGGTGCTGTTTGTTCACTAAGGTCCTCTAACAAACCTCTGAGGGCTTCACAGAACAGCTGTATTTATGATGAGATTAAATTACACACAGGTGTACTCTATTTACTAATTAGGTGACTCCTGAAGGCAATTGTATCCACTAGATTTTCGTTAGGGGTATCAGAGTATAGGGGGCTGAATACAAATGCATGCCACACTTTTCAGATATTTATTTGTAAAAAAGTTTGAAAACCATTTATCATTTTCCTTCCACTTGACAATTATGTATCACTTTGTGTTGGTCTATCACATAAAATCCCAATAATATATATTTACATTTTTCGTTGCAACATGAAAAAAATTTGGAAAATTTCAAGGGGTATAAATACTTCAAGGCACTGTATTACTCAATACCAGTAATATTCTTGTTATGCCTCCATAGGCAAAAGGATGGGAGACTAATGAAGATGTCGACAGAACTGGTAATAGGACTCCAGCACATGAATATAATGTTGCCTGCTATATCATTAACAAGATGCTTCACTCCTTTTTACCTGCTGGTACATAACTTAGCCACGTAGTCTCCGACCCAGCAAGGATCCCATGATGGACAGCTATAACTATTAATGTTATTCAAATCCACACAGATTAAACAAAACTCTATTAAAGACATCAAGCAGCAGATGGCGGTAGATGCAAAGGTCCATTTTACCTGCATAAAGACATAAACACTGTTACACACTAAGATTAAAAGCTTAAAATATCTGGATCATCTTCTGTGGTGACTTACCAAGGTTAGACTAGGCTTGATCCCAACTTTAATACACAAGCCTCCTGAGACCAGATACTGCAGGAAACAGAGTACATGTTACATTGAAATTATATATAAACAGCATTTTTTAATATTTAAGGTGAACATACTGTACACTTAAAAGGTATTATTCCAGAGTTGAAACTAAAGAGACCTTAAAGCGGAGTAAAACCCATTTTGTACCCGTCCTCTCTT
The DNA here is from genome assembly GCA_028564925.1 of Lithobates sylvaticus. Taxonomy (NCBI): domain Eukaryota; kingdom Metazoa; phylum Chordata; class Amphibia; order Anura; family Ranidae; genus Lithobates; species Lithobates sylvaticus. Next base: position 195,128,939 of record CM053036.1, on the reverse strand, counting down.
TTGACGAAATCTCGTGATCATTGCCTGGAACTTCCGCCGATGCCACTATGGCAACAGGAGGAAGGAGCGCCGTGCAGTGGCAATACTGTATAGGCGCGAGATTGGGAGGTGCATGCTGGGTAGCCAGCTGCACCGATTCTCGCAATAAGAAAGAAGAGGCCTTCAGATGCCCACAGTGGAGATGGACCCTGTCAGCTTCCAAAATCCATGTACTTTTATTCAATTCAAACATAAATAAAAAGGACTACATGAGTAACACTATCTAAAGATTGCACATAGAGTGGGTCAAGTTAGAGTGGAGTCTTAAGAAGAAAAAAAAATCGAGATGGGGGTCTGGAACTCGGCTTTAAGCAAAATTTTTGATGGAACATTCCAATTTCTACATTTTTACTTTTCCATATTTTTTATTTTGTGCCAAATGTAGAGATTTGCAAATTAGCAACTAGAGGTTGGGTAGATTAGCCACTATGTTGACTCCCTGCTTAATAACTGTTGAGATAAGATATTAGTCAGGCAAACGATAAGCTAGGTAAATGTAAATGATAAATCGGGCAAAGCATTGATCAAGGAAAAGTAAAGCCGACCATGCAAGGATCGAAAAGCAGACGGTTTAGAAGGGATTGACATAGATTTGATCCATGTATGGGCATGCTGATTGTGTTGGCAGAGTATTGAAAGGATGCGCTGGAAGCTTGTTGAATGCAGTCAATAACTTTACTTTCATGGAGGATTACAAATCTTGTCTTTACAGCATGGAGATAGGAACACAAACAAGTACACACTTGGTGAAAGAAGGTACTTCCTCTGATTACATCATATCATAGAATACATGCACATTACACTATAGAATTACAGCGCCACTTGCTGCATAGCAACTTTGCTGTTGTACTTCCAACACCCCTCCTTAACAGCATGTGCTTTGTCAAAATACATTCAGCTTCTTCTGGATATAATTATAACATTCCTTCGGCTATAGCTGCTAGCAGTAATCATTGTGTTCTGCCGGCCATGACGGTTCAATGGGCCCCCCTGCCAGCAGAACATAATAGTGCTGTGCAAAGCATTCCCACGTAAACACTGTGGTGGAAGGAAAAAAATCAAGTAATCTATGGTCTTGTTTAAGCCAGCCATATATGGATAAAAATTTGGCCAGTTCAGCAGGGACTGACCGAAAAATTTATTTTACAATCTTTTTTTATTGAAAATTTTGAGAAATAAGAACAGCTGTAACGATCCCACGCAGGGTATATAAACATAAAAAACATATATGACAGCTTAGAATGCACCTAGGAAGCATATTTGTTCATAGAGGTTATCAAGCATCAACAGCCCTCCGGCAAAGGCCAGGGGTCGGCAAAGGGTAAATTAGTTTAGGTGCTAAAAAGTTAAGGCGTGGGATGAGAGAGAGGGGAAGGGGGAATATGTAGTGATGAGGAACACATGAGGTGGAAAGGAAAGACGGAGGAGGAAAGGAGGTACAGGGCAGGAAGGTTAGGTAGGAAAAAGGGTTCCCCCAGGTCGGGGGGGTGGAGGAGGTCAATTGGCGTGGCCAAGGCTGGTCGGGTGCAGAGAGGGAAGAGCGTATGACCACCACAGGCCCCACACCTTAAGGAACTTGGCATGAGAATCATTGAGAATGCTAAACATCTTTTCATTAATCATAAGAGTCGTTCGAGTGCTCTTCACCTCGGCAAACGAAACAGTCGGTTTCCTCCAGGCCCTAGCTATTGTACGCTTCGCAGCAATAAACAAGTAGGTGGCCAGTTTTTTTTGCTGATAAGAAAAGAGGCCCGATATCGGGCAATGGAGTAAGGCCAGCTTGGCATCCCTGCGGGGGGATGTTTGGAAGAGAGTGGACAGAAGACCGAATACCCTCGACCAAAATCACCCTAGGTGAGGGCAGGACCACCAGATATGAAGTTCGTCTCCTCGCTGACCACAGCCCCTGAAGCATCTATCACTGCAGGATGGGTTTGATTTGGCGATACGGGATGGAACCCAGTACAAGCGAAAGAGCACCTTATAGGCTGCCTCTAGGGTAGCTGTGTTAAAGGAACATTTCGCGATATTAGACCAGGCTTTGCTCCCGTCCGCTGGATCGATATGTGATAAGTCACGCTCCCAGTAGTGGACATAAGTCTGGGAGGGAGGAGTTCCGCTTGAGTTAAGGGAGGATTAAATCAAAGATATGGTACCCTGAGATCCAAGAGAATGTTGGCATATTTGTTCAAAGGCTGTTTTCTGATAGCGGAACGTATCGTTGCTCCTGAGAGAGGAGAGGGACTGACCGAAATTTAAATCCATGTATGGGCTAACTGGTTGTACACAAGTCGATCTATCAATTGACTTTTACACAACTAGCCTGTTGGGTTTTTCCCAAACGATCAGTGCCAACAGCTATAGCTAGCAACACTGATCATTGTATTCTGCCGATGGTGATGACTCCCCTCTCGCAGAATACAATAGCTCAGGAGGAGTGTTTCACATTGAATGCTTGAACCGGTTCATTTTATTAAATTTTTACCCATTGGTTAAACGAATAAAAAATAATTATGTATAACCTGCCTTATGAAACCTTAATATTGTCCATATTTGAACTGAAAGGTGTTTTGGATAATCAGACAGAGAATAAGTGTAACTTTCAGGTTACTAAGCAGGTAATAATCAATAATGCAAAACAGGGCCAGAATGGCTGAGCATGCATTCACTGCAAAATAATACACAACAGGATAAAAAAAGCTGTACATACATGGACTCATCACAGCAATGGAACAACCCCACTGGAAGTAGATCACATTGGTAGCAATTGGGAAGGGGCTACCTACAGTAACTGGGTGGGTCTCCCAGTGAACTTGCATGCTATTAGGCTCCTGCCTGGCTGCCTGCATGCCGATTCTAACTGTGGAGGTCCTGTCACCCGGCTACAGGTGATTGATCTGACCGACCTGGGGGGGAGTGGCTGTTGTAAATTTTTTGCCCCCCCCCCCAAAAAAAAAAAACAGCCGCCACTTGTAAGACTTAATCCATCCTGTAACTGCAGATATTGCACGTAACCTGGTCACATTGAATTGGCTTTTCAAATTTGACTTAAATTTAATCCTGGTACACATAGGCCGAATATCGGCTGATATCAGCTGGTTTTGACAGAAACCAATCAACATTCGGCCCATTCTATTTATTTATTTTATTACAGGATTTATATAGCGCCAACAGTTTACGCAGCGCTTTACAATATAAAAAAGGGAGACAATACAGTTATAATACAATAAAATACAAGAGGATTAAGGGGGCCCTGCTCAGAAGAGCTTACAATCTAATAGGGTGGGGGAGGTGATACAAAAGGTTGTAACTGTGGGGAATGAGCTGATGGAAGTGGTAGAAGATTAGTTGGAGACATGATGGGCTTCCCTGAAGAGATGAGTTTTCAGGGATCGCCTGAAGGTAGCTAGAGTAGGGGATAGCCGGACAGGTTGAGGTAGCGAGTTACAGAGGATGGGAGAGGCTCTGGAGAAATCCTGGAGACGAGCATGGGAGGAGGAAACAAAAGAGCTTGACAGGAGGAGATCTTGAGAAGAGCGGAGAGGACGGTTTGGGATATGTTTGGAGACAAGATTGGTGATGTAGCTCGGGGCAGAGCTGTGGATGGCTTTGTAAGTTGTGGTTAGTATTTTGAATTTAATTCGCTGGGTGATTGGGAGCCAGTGTAGGGATTGGAGGAGAGGGTTGGCAGACACTGAACAGTTGGTAAGGTGCATAAGTCTGGCAGCAGCATTCATGATAGACTGAAGAGGGTAGAGCCTATGGAGAGGCAGGCCAATGAGAAGGGAGTTGCAATAGTCAAGGCGAGAGATAACAAGGGAGTGAATGAGGAGCTTGGTGGTGTCATTTGTTAAAAAGGGGCGAATTTTAGAGATGTTACGGAGGTGAAGTCTACAAACTTTTGACAGCGATTGGACTTGAGGCTGAAATGACAAGTCCGAGTCTAGGATTACACCGAGTACCCTGGCGTGAGGGGAGGGACTGATGGTTGCATTGTTGATTTTGATGGAAAAGTCAGGGAGGGGGGCACGGGCAGGGGGGAATATTAATAGCTCAGTTTTAGAGAGATTTAATTTAAGAAAGTGGTGCGACATCCATGCTGAGATGTCAGTTAGTAAGTTAGTAATGCGAGAGGAGACTGAAGGAGTGAGGTGAGGAGTAGACAGATAGATTTGGGTGTCATCAGCGTATAAGTGGTATTGGAAGCCGTGGGTGGTTATCAAGTGACCAGGGGAGGAGGTGTAGATGGAGAAGAGAAGGGGTCCAAGAACAGAGCCTTGGGGGACCCCCACAGAAAGGGGCAATGGAGAGGAGGAGACAGAGTTGTAGGTAACACTGAAGGAGCGTTGTGATAGGCAGAGAACCAGGATAGAGCAGAATCTTTGAGGCCAAGGGAATGGAGGATATTGAGAAGGAGCGGGTGGTCAACAGTATCAAAGGCTGCAGAGAGGTCAAGTAGTAGCAGTATGGAGTACTGGCTGTCGGATTTAGCGGTTAGTAAATCGTTAGTGAGTTTTAGTAAGGCAGTTTCCGTGGAGTGCTGCGAGCGAAAGCCAGACTGTAAAGGGTCAAGAAGGTTATTTTCACTGAGGTAGGCGCTAAGACGGTTGTAGACTAAGCGCTCTAGAAGTTTAGAGGAGAATGGGAGCAATGAGATGGGCCTTAAGTTATTCAGGTTGGTGGGGTCCAGGGAGGGCTTTTTAAGTATGGGAGTGATCTGCGCATGTTTTAGAGGGGAGGGGAAGGTGCCACTAGAGAGGGAAAGATTGCATATGTGAGTGAGGGAGCATAGGATAGAAGAAGAGGGTGACCGTAGTAGTTGTGAGGGAACAGGATCCAAGGGACAATTGGTTAGGTGGGCATCTGAGAAAAGTTTTGTAACCTCTTCAATAGTAGCCAATTCAAAGGAGGAGACTGTTGAAAGTGTCGTTAGGCAAGGTATGTTGGGTGGGGAAGATGTACGCACAGTGGAGGTATCCTCACGAATTGCATCAATCTTGTCTTTGAAGTGATTGGCAATCTCTTGGGCAGTGAGTGAGTTAGTGGGTAGAGGGGGTGGGGGACGAAGCAGAGAGTTAAAGGTTGAGAAGAGCCGACGGGACTGGATGACAAGGTATTAATAAGAGAGACAAAGTAGGTTTGTTTGGCAGCATGGAGGGAGGAATTGTATTTTAGAAGGGCAGATTTATATAGGGTGAAGTCGTGCCGGCATTTGGTTTTACGCCACAGTCGTTCAAGAGCACGGCAATGTCTCTTGAGATTTCTAGTGTTGTCAGTTTGCCATGGTTGTAACGGTCGGGGCCTGATTCTGCGTGTGGTTAGCGGAGCAAGTGCATCTAGTGATGATGAGAGTGAACTGTTGTAGACAGAGGTGGCCAGGTCAGGACAGGACAGGGGAGAGATTATGTCATATAGATGGTCCGTAGCAGAATAGAGAAGAGATGGGTTAAAGTGGCGAAGGTTCCTACAAGTAATTGTTTGCTGCTTGGAGGGATGGTTGGTTGGAGGCAAGGATACAGTGAAACTGATGAGGTTGTGATCAGAGAGTGGAAAGGGGGTGTTCGTGAGGTTGCAGGGATTGCAGAGATGGGAGAATACAAGGTCAAGGGTATTACCATTGGAGTGGGTGGAAGTATGTGTCCATTGGGTTAGGTCAAAAGAAGAGGTTAAGTTGAGAAGTTTAGCTGTAGTTGGGCTGTTAACATTGACAGGAATGTTGAAGTCGCCAAGAATTATAGTGGGTATTTCAGAGGAGAGAAAGTAGGGTAGCCAGGCAGCAAAGTCGTCAAGAAAGCGCGATACAGGTCCGGGAGGCCGATAAATTGCTGCAATCCTCAGAGAAATAGGAGAAAACAGACGGATACAGTGCATCTCAAAAGAAGGGAGGGATAGAGAGGGAGGGATAGGAAGGACTTGGAAGGTGCTTTGTGGGGATAGATGGAATCCAACTCCACCTCCTTTCTGTCCATTAGGTCTGGGGGAGTGAGTCCAATGGAGGCCACCATGGGATAGGGCAGCAGGAGAAGCCGAGTCCAAATTTTGAAGCCAGGTTTCAGTTATGGTGAGTATGTTAAAGCCATGAGAGATGAAGAGGTCATGTATAGATGTAAGCTTGTTACAGATTGAACGGGCATTCCAGAGGGTGCATGAGATTGGTGGGCTGCTTTGAGGAAGCAGTGGTATAGAAATTAAGCTGACTGGATTGTGGTGGTTGCCAGGGGGGGTGGGGTATAGGGTATGTGGCTTGCAGTTGGAAACTGGCGGACCAGGATTAGGTGAAATGTCACCCGAGACCAGGAGAAGGAGGAGGGTGAAGAAGGCAAGATGGGTGTGGGATGTGCATAAGCGCACGTGTTTAGTGGCCCTGGTGTTTATGTCAGAATGTGGGTACAGCAAATGCAGGAGATGATGGGTGGAGTAGTAGGGAGAGGGTAGGAGTGAGGGAGATATGTGCATGCTGCAGGGTAGAGAGGAGGGGTAGAGTAAGGATAATTTGAGGATAGAAGACACGGATGTTAGAAGGAAGAGAAGGAGGAACATGATAGAGAGTGGAAATCTAACTTAATATCAGGTGCTGACTTGCTTGTAATCACAGAGTTGACCAGAGTATGTGTTGTGTCGTTCTGACAGAAGCTGGCTGAATGGCCAACTTCTGTCAAACGGGCATGCTAGAAAACCAGTATCCGATTGGCATCAGGATAGCTAACGGCTGCCAGTGCTGATCAGTGTGTTCTGGCGGGGGGGGGGGGGGGGGGGGGGGGGGTTACGGCAATAGCTCAGTGAGGAGATTGCTGTACTAACATCAGATAGCTAGTACAGCAGGCTCCTCAGTTTATGTTTACGTATTAGCCCGCTGGGTCGAACGAAAAAAAAAATGCCTGTGTGCATTAGGCATTAGTGTCACCTTTCACTAAGTAATTCAGGAAATTGCAGCAAATAAGGAACTTTAGTAATTTCAAAGCAAGAAAAAAGGGTGGCACAGCTGGCAATTGCCCAACTGACCCTTGAGATGAAGACTCTAGTGTTATCATGAAGTGGGTTGTATATTATACAGGAATTGGCAAACAAAGGGAGTTGCATAACTAATGTAATAATATAGGACTGAAAGTAGAAATCCAGACTTCCAAACAGCCTAAACTGCCATGACTTGCATTTGCCTAATTGTGCTCTTTTGAAGGTACAGTTCTTTATTCAAAAATCTAATATCAAATGGGGTAGCATTACACATTTTGGACTACTCAATCACTAAATAGGAGAAACGGATGATAAGTTCATGACTGAACATACATTACATATAACATACTCAAGTGTTGTCCAACTAAGGACGGCTGTTGGCATTTTATGCCAAAATGACACTTGGCAGCAGTTTGTTGCTCCTTCCCTGCAAGGACTGACTGATCACAGGAAGGGGGACAAAGGATGGACACTGCTTGGTTGCAGTTGCAGCCTGAGACAGAGACCCACATCTAGAAACCAGAAAGAGTCAATTGGTCACTGGCTGGACGTGTAGCCTTGTCCACAGAAAAATGGAGTACAGTGCGTGAAGGGGCTGCTAGGGAATGTAGTTCCATGGAAGCTGCAGTCCTAGCATGGAAAGAGAGAAATAGACTTCACCTCCCAGAGTGCTCCGAGATCAAAAAAGTGTAGTGCCCCATACACACGGTCGGAAAATCGACCACAAAATCCATCGGATTTTGTCCGACGGATTTAGTCCGACACTGGTGTTGCATACACACGGTCGGACACAGTAGTCGGAAAATCCGATCATTCTGAACGTGGTGACGTTTGTTGCCTACGACGGGACTACGTAGAGGCTAGTAGCCAATAGCTTTGGTCTTGTAATGTGATCTGAGCATGCGTGGCACTTTGTCCGTCGGAATTCGCTACACACGATCGGAATTGGTGTGATCGGACTTTGTTGTCGGAAAATTTTTAGAGCAGGAGATACAACTTTGTCCATCAGACAATCCGATGGAAAATGTCCGATGGTGCCTACACACGGTCGGAATTTCCGACAACATTGTCCGATAGGACAGAATCCATCGGAAAATCCGACCATGTGTATGGGGCTTTAGTGTGGTCTGAGGGGAGCTGGAGGATTCCAGAGGAGCGAGGGCCAAATGCAAGGCTAGAGAGAAAGAAGAATGTGCTCCCAGGACAAGATTGAGACAGGTGTACAAGGCTTCTGAGGAGGAGACACTCTACTTACAAGTTAAGACTCTAGCATACGTGTAGTGATACACCCGTAGGAGCCATAGGCCTTTTGGGTCCGCAGCTCTCTCTAGCCCTAGGCGAGGCCTCGCCCTTTCTGACACCACCAGAATACCTTGCATGGGATCTCCCAACAGACCTACAAGAATTGCACACACTGCACTTTGAAGAGAAGCTGATTAAAGTCACAATTAAAACAGAGCAGGTTGGTACATCAACATTAATGTCCATTTTACACCACGTGTGTAGGCATTCAGTTTTTTCTTTTTTTACTGCAGATTTAAATGGCCCTGTACACACAGGTGTGTACATTTGTGCTGCGTATTGATCAGTTGAAAAAAAAATCTGCACTGCTGATGGGTATTTTTAACATATAAAGCACACCACGAAAAGCTAGAAGAATTTTTACATGTGTATACACTAGGGGGTGTGGAATTTAATCGCTGCAGCAATGCATCGCGATTCGGGGCTCCCCGATGCAGCATCGATGCATGCGACCCAAAAAATCGATGTCGGGGGACGTCATCCCGTCTTGCCCCGCCCCCTCCCGGTAGCGCCCTCCGAGCGTTTTAGTCAAAATGTCTTTTGTTAATAAGTGCAATGATCATCCATTAAGTGGCCACCGTGTTTTTTTTAAATATATGAAGCTTTATACCTCGTTTTTTTAGTGTGTGTATATAACTGTATACACCGGTCATGTGACTGCAAGGTCCGGCCAGCCCCTCTTCGAATCTGATAGCTACAGTCGGTGGGCGGGGCTGAGAACTCCCACTGACCATAGAGACGTGAGCAGGAGAGACGAGAAAGGCGGGCCGGAACGAGGAGAGCAGAGAGCAACCCCCTGATCGGCTTATACAGTTTCACACAAACACTAAGAAACGAGGTATGAAAAGCTGCATATAGTTTAAAAAGGCACATACAGCACAATGGATTATAATTGCATTTATCAACAGTCTCAACCACACAGGTATTTTTTAGCAGCAGTATGTAGAGTACAAGTAGTAGTAGTAGTAGTAGTAGTAGTAGTAGTACACATGCTCTCAGGGCTGTTGCAAGGATTTTTGACACCCTAGGCGAAACCTAATTTTGCCGCCCCCCTTCACTCCACCCCTGACCCCACCCCTTTTCCTTGCCCATGTAAACCCCACCTTTTTAACGAAGCGCCCATAAAATGCAGCCCACCATCGCCCATCAATGCAACCTACCAGCGCCCATCAAATGCAGCCTCACCAGCGCCCATCAATGCAGCCTCACCAGCGCCCATCAAATGCAGCCTCACCAGCGCCCATCAATGCAGCCTCACCAGCGCCCATCAATGCAGCCTCACCAGCGCCCATCAAATGCAGCCTCACCAGCGCCCATCAAATGCAGCCTCACCAGCGCCCATCAAATGCAGCCTCACCAGTGCCCATCAAATGCAGCCTCACCAGCGCCCATCAAATGCAGCCTACCAGCGCCCATCAAATGCAGCCTACCAGCGCCCATCAAATGCAGCCTACCAGCGCCCATCAATGCAGCCTCACCAGCACACATCAATGCAGCCTCACCAGCGCCCATCACATTTAGCCTCACCAGGACCCATCAAATGCAGAATACCAGTGCCCATCAATGAATGTTTGCTTGCTTCCATTCATTCAGGAGTCGGGACACAGACACAGTCCTTCACTGCCGCTGCGCCTCTGACACTATCTGTGAACGGAAGGACGGCTGCATGCTGATGCTGAGACTTAGTTGCTTGCTGCAGAGAGAAGAGAGTAGGAAAACCAGTGGCCGGGCGCCCCCTAGGCATCATGGCGCCCTAGGCGGCTGCCTAGTTTGCCTAGTGGTAGCACCGGCCCTGCATGCTCTGTGATGACATTTACCCGATTCCCCCTCGTTTGCACATTCCACTGTGTTTACTCCTAGTGTGCTGGAAGGTACAAACAAGGAAGCCCAAAGAAATGTCAAATGCCAAAGAAAAATTACAGGGAACTTCACAGGGCTGTTTGTCAGTTGTGGATTTGGATTCTAATCCCTCCTGACCTCCCAGCAGCCAGGTGTGTGTGAATTCCTGTACCCTGTAGTGCACCAGATTAGTGCACTTAGTAAATTGGAGGTCCACACGTTTTTTAGTTTATTAAAAGTCAGCAGCTACAAAAAGTGTAGCTGCTGACTTTTAATAATCAGACACTCACCTCATCCATCGATGTGGCCACACGGAGCATCGCTCCTCTCCCCAGCGCCATCATATCTACTGTGGGCAGTGACACCCGCCCGTGAAAGCTTACGGCCAGGCGCGCACTGCGCTCTGCCATTGGCCAGCCAATGGTCCCAGAAGATCGCTGGCAGAGAGGGGCCACCTAGTACATTTTTGGTTTATTAAAAGTCAGCAGCTACAAAAAAACTGCTTTTAATAAAAAGACACTCACCTGTCCCACAATCCAGCGATGTGGCCACCCGAACCCTCCATTCTCTCCCCTGCCTGTCCACGGCGCTGGCAATACTACTGTGGGCATCCAGGTGTGACATCTTGCAGTTTCACAGCCAGGTGCGCATGTCTCACTGCGCTGTCCTGCACAGCCGGGCAATCTTCTGGAACCTGTGATGTGTTACAGAACATTGCAGAGAGGAAGGGCCGCCTAGGTGACCCAAGCGAAGTGGGAGCGTGTCACTAATCGTGATGCATCGCGGAATCGAATCAAATCGAATCGTTGACCAGATAATCGTAATCGAATCGTGAGACCAGTGAAGATGCGCACCCCTAGTATACACACGGATACACACGTGTGTTTTAGAGGCCTGTTCTGTGTTTTCATGCAGGAACTTTTTACCAGAAATATCTGATATTCATACATCAATACATCAGTACCATGTGTGAAAAACTCTTAATGCGAGCAGACAGAGCAGTGATTCTTGAGCTAAGATGCAGAGGAAGCAATTGTGTGGTGCTGTTACCAAATGAACACTGACTTGAGAGGGGGGGAGCCCCAGTTGTGTGGGGCGTGACCTTTCATCTGACCTTTGAAGGACCAATCTGGACCATCTTATGTGAAAGGAGGCCTGTTGGCCACCTATGTTTGTATTATTCTAGTACAGCGATCAAACAAGAGAAACTGGGCCCAAATGCTGGCAGAGTGTCTACCGATTCACTGGCCAATGGCATGTCCATGAGGTCCTAATGCAAGGGGAAACACAGATGGCTCAGTTGCAATCTACTTTGCAGCAAGTCACTTCACTAAGACTCAGAAGACAGTTTTGCAAGTGGCAGAGAGACATTGACAGGAAAGCATGTCTCAAACTTGGCTATTCTTACTCTGGGGGGAGGGTTTAATGAGGAAATCGAGGTTCACACAGCTGTAAATGCTTTGTTGTTCTTTACATCATACATTGCATTATGCATAGTACTGATTATGTCTGGTTCTTTGCTCCCCCATATTGCACCATACTAGAATGTAGAATGTATTGTTCTTTGTGTCTGTTCCAAACTTTTAATTAATTTTCAGTGGACCCTTAAGGTCACTGTCCTCATTTTAGGCAATTTGAATCTATAAAGATATATGGGGGGTATATTCACTTATTTCCGTCTCCAGAGTATTTACTAATAGCTTGTAGTATTATAGGGTGTGTGTATTTGGTCGTTAATGGCTATCTCTTTGCAGATATCATATGTTTCCCCTTCGCAGTGCTTTGAAAAAGTATTCATACCCCTTGACATTTTCCACATTTTGTCATGTTACAACCAAAAATTTAATTGTATTTTATTGGGATTTTATTTGATAGACCAACACAAAGTGGCACATAATTGTGAAGTGGAAGGAAAATGATAAAGGGATTTCAATTTTTTTTACAAATAAATATCGGAAAAGTGTGGCGTGCATTTGTATTCTTTACTTTGTAGAACCACCTTTCGCTGCAATTACAGCTGCAAGTCTTTTTGGGTAGGTCTCTACCATCTAGAGAGAGGGACCCTTTTGCCCATTCTTCTTGGCAAAATAGCTTAAGCTCTGTGAACAGCAATTTTCAAGTCACAGATTCACAATTGGATTTAGGTCTTGTAAATGGTCCATTCTAACACAAGAATATGCTTTGATCTAAAGTCGAATATCCTGGGACATCTAGCTTTTGTGGTAGTGGCCTAAAGACTATTTCAGATAGAGGTTTACTATGCAAGCTCACAGATGATTACATTTAGTAATAAAGCACAGTTGGTTAAAAAGGTTTATCAATTTGTCAGTGGCTATGTTAAGGGCGCAAGTGCCCATTCACTACTTCACTACTTCCCATGTGCATTAACAAAAATGTTAAATTTACATATTTTTTCTGCATTGAGGCGCATTGGGTTAAGGTGTCCAATTGACTTTAAATTAGCAATTACTGAGCCTCAATGCATGGAAAAAATGTATGTGCACTATTTTTTACAACACAGCACACTATAAATGCCAGCATGTGCATTCATTGTGGTGTGCTGCAGTGATTTGTCCTGTACTGTAAATTGTGTGTTAGGGCTATTCAAAATGAATGGCACTGCCACACACCACAGTTCATCCAATAATGTGCCTTGCTCTAATGTGCACTAAAGTAAACATTTGCATAATTATCAATGGACACTCAATCAAGTTTTTATAACATAGAGCATTTTAGCTACCACTGGAACAACAGAAGTATCTATCAACCAATAATGCAGTAAAGAATTTACTTACTACCACTGACGCCCAGTATGGAATTCCAACGTTTGCAGTCATAGAAATAAATTTTTCTGAAGGGGAAAAGAGCACAGCCCCCAGGGACCAATGCAGGAGCACCAGTGTTATCTGGACAGCCTGAAAGTAATAATAAGCGTAAATTTAAAAAAATGCTGAATACTCCAGTGATATCTAAAGTAATAATATTTAAAAAATTGTGTTTAAGTTCCTAGGTCTAATGTGGCTCAGTATGCCAGTGACTATTCAAGAATCAGTTTCTGAGACTAATATAATTTGGTTTTCTCGGTAAAGGGTCTCAGACAGTGATGTATGTAACGGAGTTACTTAACGCAGTTACTTTAGAGGGTAACGAGTAATCTAACGGATACCTCATGGTAACGCAGTTCCCATTACTTGGGCAGCGTAACCGCAATTACATCTACCGCCCGGGAGGCCCGCCGTGGCCGCGCTGCCTGGCCGTTCGTTCCGCCGCGGGGAGGGGGGCTTTCGCCCGCTGAGCTGAGAAGAGGCTGAGACTCGGAGAGACTGTCTGGACCGCCCCACCTATCCAGAGAGAGAGAGAGAGAGAATGTAGGGAGGCGGGGCGGACACTGAAAAAATTAAGTCAGCTGACCACCTGACACCAATCGAGTGAAGGGGAGGGTCTCTCTCTCTCCCCATGAGGAAAGGCATCCCTGAAGGCATTCAAGTAAGTGACTGTCTGACGATTCGAATTGCAGTGCAATCGATCCATCCCAAGTCCTCCACCACCTCTACTTCTTATTGATCCCATCCCTACCCACCCACCATCACTTCTACAACAGAGGTGATGGGGGGATAGGGTAGGGATGAGATCAGTGGGGGTGGGGGATGGGATCAGTAAGAGGCAGAGGTGGTGGGAGAGGATGGCACCACAACCACTGCCACCCCCCAAGTACCACCGCTGCCTGCTACCCCCCCCAAGTACACCACCGCTGCCACCCCCCCCCCCCCCCCCCCCAAGCCCCCCCCCCCCCCCCCCCCCCCCCCCCCCCCAAGTACCATCACTGCCACCCCTGTCACAGTTACTTTGCTGTGTAACTAATTACTTTTCCAATCTAGTAACTGAGTTACTATTGCAATTACTTTTTGGGAGAAGTAATTTGTAACTTAACTAATTACTTTTTTAAAGTAAGATGACCAACACTGGTCTCAGAGTACAGTATTAAGAGCTATATAGACGAATGACAATAATGATAAAAAAATTATAAATTGAAGTGGTTTATAAGAACTAGACCAGCTAAAAGTTGGTTATCAGGGGTAATCTCATTCCTTTAAATGAAGTGGTCCAAAAAAAGACACTATTATTATGAGGGTTGCATGGCCCATAAGGCAAACTCCTATTAGTGGATTCAGGACAAGGTGCTCTGGCACTCAAGACAAAGATGCCAAAGTGCATCCCCCACCCTGATAACTGGCGTTATACCTGCATGAACAGTAGTTCGATAGGTATAGTAAATAAAATAAGAAGTCTGGGGCATTGATGTTATAATTCACACTGTCCTGAGAAGCTGATGCTTTAGCAGCAACACTTTCTGGGTTATTGACCCAGATCAAGTATAGATATAAGGAATTCTGACACTCATTTACAGCATCAAAAGTATTAAAGCCTGTCAAAGCCAGCCAACTAGACTTTTCAAAAGAGGATCAGCAATGGCAGTCCCAGACACTTTCAGCCAGAATAACTTAATTATAATGAGCATGTCAAACTAGACAAGTCTTCATTAATATATGGAATAAATCAATGTGTGGTGCTGCGCTCCCAAAGGTTGTGCTAGATGCTTAAGTTAGGATGGCAATGGTGAGCAATAGGGGATGGTGGAGGTCTTACCAAAATTAAATAAATATACATATAAAAATAAACAATAAAAACACTTGTGACTGATGTGCATAAATTGCTAAAATCAAGTGGGATAAATTAAAAAGAGTGGAATATGATAAACGTGCTGGAGTGTGCTATAAAATAACAATAAAAAGGTGCACAGTTAATTAGGAATCGCAAAACCATTAAACAATGTTCCAGTGGAACTAAAAACAGATTAAAGGTCTCTAAATAAAATGGAAGTGCAAGAGAAGTAATAAAACAGATAAATGCATATAAAATCGCATTTAAAAAATTCCAAAATCGCATAGAAGTTCCAAAAATCGCATAAAATTTCAAAATCGCAAAAGTTGCGTAGTAAGTTAAAAGTTCAAAATCTTATACTAGTTCAAGACACAAAAGTGTGTAGTGCCCATGGGGAAAGAAAATAAATAGAACAGTGGTGCTGCGACAATGCAGTAGTGATGCTATATAGTGATTTCTGCGGTTCTTGCGGGGGCAGATGCAGCGTGGAGAGATGGTTGGTGCTGGTGGGTTTTACATATAATAGCGTTGTGACTGAAAAACGTGATTGCTTGGTGCTCTGTGCTGTGGTTCTTCGGTGTATGGAAGACACCTAAGGGTGCCCTAAATGGTTACCTTACTGCTGTGTCTTCCATACAGAACTATGTATAAGATTTTGAACTTTTAACTTACTACGCAACTTTTGCGATTTTGAAATTTTATGCGATTTTTGGAACTTCTATGCGATTTTGGAATTTTTTAAATGCGATTTTATATGCATTTATCTGTTTTATTACTTCTCTTGCACTTCCATTTTATTTAGAGACCTTTAATCTGTTTTTAGTTCCACTGGAACATTGTTTAATGGTTTTGCGATTCCTAATTAACTGTGCACCTTTTTATTGTTATTTTATAGCACACTCCAGCACGTTTATCATATTCCACTCTTTTTAATTTATCCCACTTGATTTTAGCAATTTATGCACATCAGTCACAAGTGTTTTTATTGTTTATTTATTTTATATGTATATTTATTTAATTTTGGTAAGACCTCCACCATCCCCTATTGCTCACCATTGCCATCCTAACTTAACCATCTAGCACAACCTTTGGGAGCGCAGCACCACACATTGATTTATTCCATTCGTTTTTTTGGGTACAGTTTGACCCTTCGGTGTTGCCGCATACCTTCCCCCTCCCCTCACTCTGGTTACCATATTAGCGCGGAAATACCAATACTTGCACTTTCTTCATTAATATAATAACCATGAGAAAAATGTCTGCAGATATCCTATCAATCCAATTTGCGTGCTTTAAGATGATCAGTCATTTACACTGTAAAAAAAATAGCAAATAAACTTTTTTTTTTTTTTTTTTTTTTAACATAAAAGGTTTATTGAAGAAAAGCAAAATACAGAGAATCCAACATGAGTACAGTGTCAATAAAAGAAATATTGAACAAACTTATCATTAAGCGAAATCAGTGAATGTTTCATTGGTAGCGTAAGACAGGTATTAAATCTTTTAAAGTAAAACTGGCTGAAACGGTCAAAACAAGTCTTGTTTAGTGTGGTTTAGGCGTTTTAGCCGCCGCCCACCTGTGGGTGGGAAGTTGTACTCAGAAAGCTGTAAGAGATAGGAAAAAAGGTCAGAAAATTAAGGTATAAGATGTGAGCTATAGAGAGAGGAGAGTGTAGGAAGAAAGGTTGTCCCAAGCTTATGGTAGTTAGAGGTATCAATGGGAGTATCCTGAAGGGAGCTCTTACTCTGGTTACCTGATGTAACCGTCACAGCGAGTCAGAGCTAGTCATTTCCTTGCTAGATACCGCAGAGTGGTTCTGCGGGTAGTCTGTCACGCTATGCTTCCATACAGTGTAGCGTAGTCTCGGGAGAATTTGTAGCTGAACCAGGGAGACCAGGTCTTGAGGTAGCGTTCAGCTGCCTCCTCAGCTTGGGCTCTAGTATCCTCAAGTTCACATATGAGGGAGATTTTGTGTAACCAATCTCTGATCGTGGGGACTGAGGTGGATTTCCAATGGAGCGGGATGATTGAATTAGCCGCTATCAATAAATGTTTGGATAAACAGTTCTTGTATTTCTGTAGGGAGAAGTTAGAAATGTGTAAGAGGCAGTTCGCAGCATTCAGATCAAGCCTGGTCTCCGTGATTTTATAGATTGTGTCTATCGCCGTGTTCCAAAAAGGTGCCAGTTTCTCGCACTGCCACCAGATGTGGACCAGAGTGCCCGCCTCCCTGCCACACCTCCAGCATGCCTCACTGGCTTGCGGATACCATTTATGTATCTTTACTGGGGTTGCATACCATTGGGTGAGGATTTTGTAGGCTGTTTCTTGTGCTTTTGTACTAATGGAGCATTTGTGAGCCATTATACAGGCTCTCTCCCATTGCTTTTCTGTTATGACCATATCCAGGGCAGCCGACCATCTCTCTCTGAACCTATCCCGCGTGGGGGCGTCCAGGTGCTGCAGCCACTCGTAGGCCGTGGAAGTGGTTTTGGGTACCAACTCTCCCTTTAGGCACACCGACTCCAGATCTGTAGGATTTCTGGTGAATTGTTCCCTCCTTGTGTTCTTATAAATGTATGTGCGTATTTGGAAGTAAGTCCAAAGGGGTAGGTTGGGCATGTTGTTGTCCCTTTTGAGAACTGCAAAATCCTTAATAGCCCCTTTTTCAAAGCAGTGTGATGTGAGGAGTGGTGATTGTTTGTCATTTAATAGGAGTTGACTATTTCCCATGCCTGGTGGGAAGTCAGGGTTATTCCATAGTGGGGTTAGTGGTCCAAGTGAGGGGAAAAGCTTCCTTTGTCTGGTCAGTAAATGGAAGATGCCTAAGGTGGTCCCAATCAGTGGGTGTCTTTTCATACCTATTGGGTATCTATCGGGGGTGATCCAGGGTGAGAATTTCAGGGGGATCGGGCTGGAGTCACTTTCAAGCGGTACCCAGTCTTTCGTGTCTGTATGGCAATGCCAGTCTATGATTCTGGCGATGTGTGTGGCATAGTAATAAGTCTTGTAGTCAGGGACGCCCATACCCCCCTGTGCTTTGGCCCTTGTAAGCAGCGAGAACTTGATACGGGGTATTTTGTGTCCCCAGATGAATTTCATTTGGGTTGTTTGGAGTGACCTAAAGAAGCTTTGTGGGATTTTAACGGGTAGTGCCCGCAGTAGGTACAACACCTTTGGTAGGATGACCATTTTACAGATGGCTGCTCTGCCGAACCAGGAGAAGAGTTTGGAATGCCAGCGGCACAGGTCCTCTTCGATTAATTTGAGTAGAGGTACAAAGTTATGTGTGAAGGCGTCAGAGACCTTGGGTGTCAGCCAGACTCCCAGGTATTTGACCGCCCTGGGGACCCATTTAAAGGGGCTGTTGTCTTTAATGGCCTTGAGTGTGGGCTCCGGAAGCGTGATGTTTAGTGCTTCGGATTTGGCGTAATTTATTTTGAGGTTGGATACATAGCTATAGTTATTAAATTCCCTCATAAGGGAGGGGATTGAGATATGGGGGTCTGTCAGGAAGAACGCGAGATCATCGGCGTATGCCGCTATTTTATATTCCTTACCCTCAACCCTGAATCCATGTATTGAGCGGTTTGCTAAGACTTTCCTAATGAAGGGTTCCAGAGTGATGATAAATAGAATTGGAGAGAGCGGGCAGCCCTGCCTGGTCCCATTTCTAATGTCTACCTTATTTGACAGTGTACCATTGATTTTCAGTTTGGCTGAGGGATTTTGGTATAGGGAAGAGATCCAATTAAGCATCCTGGGGCCTAATCCTATGTGCTTACAGGTTTCAAACATGTAATCCCATGCTACTCAATCGAAGGCCTTCTCCGCGTCCGTGGACAGGAGAAGACCCTCGATCTTTCGCTCCTGGGCCGCATGAATCAGGTTGAGGGCCTTGGTGACATTGTCCCTGGCTTCCCTCCCTGGCATGAAGCCCGCCTGAGATGGTCCGATCAATTTGTATAATAAGGGTTTCATTCTTGTGGAGATGATTTTCGCCATAATTTTAACGTCAATATTCAGTAGTGAGATTGGTCTGTAACTGGGGCATTGGGTCGGGTCTTTATCGGGTTTTGGTAGCACCGCAATATTAGCTGATAGGAAGTCTGGGGATACTGGATGTCCGTCTGCTAACGAGTTGAAGGCTGTCTGTAAGTGTGGAGTCAATATGTCAGTGAATGTTTTGTAGTAGATGGCGGTATAGCCATCGGGGCCTGGGCTTTTGTTAGTCTTTAATTCTTTAATGGCCAATTTGATTTCTGTCTGTTCTAGGGGTCTGTCTATTTCAGACGAGTCCTCCTCCTGTAGAGAGGGCAGGTCTGAGTCTCTGAGGAACTCCTGGATTATTTGGTTTCTTGGTCCTTTGAGTTCTGCAGGTCTGTGTGATGGGGGTAGGTTGTATAGTTTGTTATAGTAATCTTGGAAATGTTGGGCTATTTTGTCTGTCGTTCTGTCCAGGTTGCCGTCTGGGTTTCTGATGCCTGAAATAGTGTTTTTGGTTGACAAGTCTTTTTTTTTTTTGTATAATTTTTATTTTCCATTTTCAATACAAATACATTAACTTTGCGATAACATAGCATCACAGGAGGGGTAGAGAGGGGGGGGTTCGGGGGTAGGGAGGGGCATAGGGAGAGGGGATCAAAGGCACAATGGTGTACTCATATCCTGTTCAAGGTATAAACATATATCTGTAACACAAATAACATAAGGGGGCACTGCATTTAGTTCGCCAGTAACGGCACCCCTCCTGTCCCAGACATTCGGTCCACCTGGAGAGGCCCCCCCCCCCCGGGCCCGTAAGGCCAGGGGGGGGGGGTGGGGGCTCGTCCCGGTTGACAAGTCTTTTAATGCCCTCGCTAGTAAGTGGCCAGCTTTGTCTCCCTGTTCGTAATAAACCTTCTTCTTAAAGAAGAGGATGCGTTTGGTCTTGACTTCTAATATTTGTTTGAGCTCTTTCCTTAACTCAAGGAGTTCTGTGGCTGAATGTATGGACAGGGATTGTTTGTGTAAGGTCTCTAGGGTTTTGATTCTGTTTGACAGGGTTTGGACTTCTTTGTCTCTAGCTTTTTTCTTCCGGGATCCCATGTTCATTAATAGTCCTCTGATGTTGCATTTGTGGGCTTCCCATATATTTAAAGGGGACATGTCCGGGGTCGTGTTTATATCAAAGAATTCTTTCAAGGCGGTCTGTATACGCGGGAGTAGTGCGGGGTCCGTCAGAAGGGAGGAGTTCAGTCTCCATTGTGTGGTGCCTTTACCACCAGTAGGTAGTTCAAAGTCTATCGAGATGGGGGAATGGTCTGATATCGACTGAATCCCTATGTTGGCCTCTAAGACTGAGTGGAGGTCTTTTTGTGAAATGAATAGGTAGTCAATCCTTGAATGACGGTTGTGAGGGATTGAGAAGAAGGAATAATCCCTCTCCTCAGGGTGCAAGTATCGCCAGGTGTCTACTAGGTTTAGTGAGTGCAAGTGTTTTTTGATCTGTTTTAAGATTCGGTACTGTATAGAGGTGGTCCCTGAGGATGTGTCCACTAGTGGGTCTAGTGGGATGTTAAAGTCTCCCCCTAGGATTAGGCGCCCGACGCTGAAGCTCAACAAATCTGTCACTAATTTTGCGCAGAAGGCTAAGTGGCCGGTATTGGGGAAGTAAACATTTGCCAATGTTGTGGGGACCCCTGAAAGGGAACCCCTGAGGAAAATATACCTCCCTCCTGTGTCAATCATTCTATCTGTAATTTCAAAGGAGGCATCCCTACTGAGTAGGATGGACACCCCCTTGGACTTGCCAGTGTTGTTTGTGGAGTGAAATGCCTCTGTGAAGTAGGAGTCGGTGAGCCTCGGGACATGGTGTGTCTTAAAATGAGTCTCCTGTAGGAAGACAATCTTAGGCTTACCCTTTTTGAGTTCGCGGAGCAAAGTGGCGCGCTTCTCCGGGATATTCAGTCCCCGTACGTTGTGTGACACCAATTTCGGCGTTCTGCCTAGTGCCGAGTACGCCATTGGATAGGTCCAGAGAGAGACGGTGCACCACACCTGCAAATAAAGCTCAAAACAGATCAGGGATTCTTATGTAATGTATGCTTAAGTTCAGGAATACCACTAAGGCTGGTTAAGGGGACAGACAGATAAGGCGCAGTAGGAAATAGGGAGAAGAGACAAGAGGATATAGAGAAAAGGAGAGTCGAGATGAACGACGCACTTAGACAGCCAAGCAGTCCAGGTGGGTCCTGTAATTACGCCCCAATGAGGGCAAAGCTCCTCAATTGGGAACGCAGGTACTTGTGGGGGAACCTGGGAGGCCCGCGGTCAGAGGTGTAACCAAGCGTATTAGTTAAATTTGAACAAAGGTATACAATAAAAGTGGAAGGGTCAGACCCAGGCCCATCATCAGCCCATAAACAATGCTTAAGGAGGTTTACCTTTAACTTTCCTGCTATGAAAATGCATGCAGTATTTAAAAGAGAAACAGCAAAACAAAAAACAAAAGAAAACAGACCCAGATGACTTAAGAACTGGGTTGTAGATCAAATCTAGTTCAGTACCAACACCGTGGGTGAGCCTACGCTGCTGAGTAGGCTGGTGCACAATAAGACCGGCAGGTGGAAGGGGGAGAAAGGGGAAGAAAAAATAAAAAATAAAACTTGGGGTGGTGAGGATAGTTAGGTAGAAAAGGTATCAATGTTATTTCAGGTGATCCCTCAGTTCTTCCCATCTTGTCTAGTATTTGTTTGCCCAGGGCAGACAGGGACTTTCGTCGTGGTTGGAAGGTTGGGCCGTGGCGGGAGGTCTCCCCTCATGAAATTACCTTAGTTAGAAAAGCAGTGAGTCATGTCCCTGGGCTACAAGGTGTCTTTTTCGGATCCAGTATGCCCGGTGTCATCAGGCGGGTCATGCAGGGCTCAGGCTGGTCAACTTGTGCTCCGCCATAGTCTATTTTCAGTGGTGCAATACTCCCAAGTGGGGGCATAGGTATTTGAGTGGGTATAAGCCAGCTCAAGCGGGTGGGGTAGGGGGGGCTGTAAATGGAAGTAAAGTGAAGATAGAGTGATACCTGTTGGTAAGCGTCTCATCCGGGTAGACGACCGGGGTAAGGTGCGGTGCTCAAGGGGTCAGGACGTTGCCGGGTGCTGTAGAATCACCTGTAGTTGGATGATGGTGTGTACCCACGGTGGGAGTCAGTGCATGTCGGTCCTAATCCTCGTAGGCTGCCCTTGATGAATGGGGCCTGTTGCGGGGAGTTCCGGGGCCCGGGGTGTCTTGTCTGTTCTGCCGAAGCTTTTTGGCCTGGTGCTTCTCGGGCGAGGCCAACGGTGAGTGTGGAGGACTTCTCTCTCTCTGGGGGACGGCAAATTCCTGATACCACTCGGGCAGGTCGATGCGGCCTAGATGCAGGGTGTCGCAGAATTCCGGCAGGTCGTTCGGCGTGCGCAGCGTGTGTTGTTTGCCGTTGTGCGTCACCAGAAGGGCAAAGGGGAAGCGCCACGTATAGCGTAGTTCCTTCTCTCGGAGAACATCCAGTAGGGGGCGCAGGGCCCTGCGGTTCCTAAGTGTTATCTGCGACAGGTCCTGGAAGAGTTTAATGTTTTCGCCATTAAAGACAATGTGGTCATTTCTTCGTGCTTTAAACATTATTTCTTCCTTCAGGGCAAATTTTTGTAGGCAACAAATAATGTCACGAGGTGGTAACGAGTCAGGTCCCCTTGCTCTAAGGGCTCTATGCGCCCGGACGAATTCAATCTCTGAGTCTTCAGGCCTCTCCAGCAGGCTATTGAAGACTCTCTGGAGGACAGGGGTAATCTGTTCTGCTGCCACCGACTCCGGGATGCCACGCACCCTAATGTTGTTCCTCCTTCCCCTATTATCCAAGTCTTCGAGGTGTCTGTTCATTTCAATAAAATGCAAAGCGTGTGAGTCTGCCACCTCGTCCAGTCTGCGTATGTCTCTGTCTCTGCCTTTCCCCGCTGCTTCAACGGTCGCCATCTTCTCAGTAAGGACTAGTAAGTTAGTCTTAAGGTCTGTGATGGCGGCTGAGAATGATGCTTTTATGTCGGCTGCAAAGCCCGACATGTCGGCATAGGTTAGGGGGTGATCAGATCTTGTGTTCCTCCTACCGTTGTCCTCCATCGCTGACTGGGAGTCCTCGGACAGAGCGTCCTCATGGTGTACCGGCGCCATCTTGCCTCCTGCAGAGATCCTCTGTATGGCCGCCTGGTTCTTAAAAAGTTCGGTAATGTTTCTCCCCGCGGACGCTGCGGTTGATCTGCGGGACCGGGTTTGTTGGGTTGAGCGGGTCTGCTTGCTCATTATCATCCGTGTGCTGGCAGGAAAGGTGCTTAGGGCCTTGGGTCTGATGGAGCTCCTCACTTACGCTGCCATCTCCGCCGCGCGCCAAGCCACGCCCCCATAAACTTTTTATATGTAGCACTACCCCTGTAGGGGTTACAGAAGTCTGGTTTCCCCACTCCTGCACAGCCAGACAATAAGCATTTTTCACATTCGTCAAGACACAATGAACAGTCTTTGAGCTTGTTTTTTGTTGTTTATTAGTGGTAATATCTTGGATGGTTATAGGAATTATGGGATGCCCAGTTTGACTGCAACAATAACAGGGCCAACTTCCTCCCTATGAACATACTCCAGAACTGTCCTCCTCCTGAGTACTGACATTCTCTGATGATCAAAAATGCAAAAGCACCTTAAGGACTAGGAACCCCTTAGAAAGTAGCACAAAGTGTTGTAGGTTGCATCCAGGAGTATCTCCAACTCCACTGTTGACACTGATCCCCGCTCTTCCACCTGCAGGAACTACCAGCCCACCCTGCTGCTCCAAAGACAAGGGAAATAAAAGATTAAGCACAACACTGTCTTGCTGAAAGGCTTTCTACATGTGGCAGTCTCTCCCCTTGTGGAAGAATAATCCTCAGTCATTGGTGTCAGTGGGATAAAATTAGTCCTGGTCATTGGTGTAAGTGAGGTAAACTCATTGGGTCCCATATATAAATTTGAATGCAAAAAAAAATTAAAACATATGATATACGATTGAGAAGTCACTTCCCAATGCGTACAAGCATTTTATTATATAAAGTACACATAAGATAACATAATAGTACTTAATAACCATGGAAAAACATTAAAATAAAACATAACACCTTTTTTGTCCTCCCTGAATATTATATATTATCATGTGACCTCAAGTTTCCCCAACATTTAATAGACAACATTTCCCAGATAACTGATTTACTAGTAACCAATATCAACATGTATACATGTATCTATTTGCTAAAGGAAGGAGTAACCCACCCCAAAAAAAAAATGTTTTTACATTAATGACAGAAGTCAGCAAGGGAAGCTGAAACATACATAGCTGACTGGTTACAATGGTGGTGTTGAAATGATGATAATTTGATAGGTTACTAGGGTTGAGCGAACCCGAACTGTAAAGTTCGGGTCCGTACCGGACTTTTGGGTGTCCGGGACCCACACCCGAACCCGAACTATTGGCTGTAAGTTCGGGTTCGGGTCCGGTGTTCGGCGATGTATTGGCGCCTTTTTAACAGCTTCAGGGCAGCCAATCGACGCTAGTTTCACTAGTGTGCCCTTAGAAGCCATCACAGCCATGCCTACTAATGGCATGGCTGTGATTGGGCAGTGCAGCATGTGACCCAGCCTCTATATATATAGTCCAGACACACAGCACACAGCGTCATTCTGCTATAGACAGGTTCCTGTGCTGCTGAGAGAGAGGATTTTAGGAGTTAGTGTGATAAAGTCAGTCAGTCAGCCAGTCAGTCAGTCCACATTCCTTTAATTTTCTTCTAATTAGTTAGATCAGTGAGCGATCTAGATAGCTAGAGTAGAGTAGGGAGTTTCTTTATTAAGCAAAAGAAAGAGGAATTATTGAAGAGATTCCTATATCAATTGTACCCTGGCTGGGGTGCAGTGCACAGTCTTTTAACAGTGCCATGAGGCCAGTGCCAGACAAAATATAAAAGTTTTACCTGCAAGCTCAGTGCACCATTAGGACCAACACTGCATATAGTAAGAGATACACCATAGTCTGCGTGTATTCTGCTATTGGAAAAACATTGCAAAAAATTTTAATTTTGCTGTGTTTTTTTTTCTCCCCAATAGAATTTTCTGCGTGTTCATACACACTTTAGATACTGTCCGTTTATTCTGATATTGGAAAAACATTGCAAAAAAATTTAATTTTGCAGTGTTTTTTTTCTTCCCAAAAGCATTTTCTGCATTTTCATAAACGCTTAAGACACTATCCGTTTATTCTGATATTGGAAAAACATTGCAAAAAAATGTAATTTTGCTGTGTTTTTTTTTTTTCCCCAATAGCATTTTCTGCGTGTTCATACATACATGCTGTAGACACTATCCGTGTTTTCTGATATTGGAAAAACATTGCAAAAAAATTTAATTTTGCAGTGTTTTTTTTTTCCCAATAGCATTTTCTGTGTTTTCATAAACGCTTTAGATACTGTCCGTGTATTCTGATATTGGAAAAACATTGCAAAAAAAATTTAATTTTGCTGTGTTTTTTTTTTCCCCAATAGCATTTTCTGCGTGTTCATACATACACGCTGTAGACACTATCCGTGTATTCTGATATTGGAAAAACATTGCAAAAATCTTTTATTTTGCTGTGTTTTTTTTTCCCAATAGCATTTTCTGCGTTTTCATAAACGCTTTAGATACTGTCCATGTATTCTGATATTGGAAAACATTGCAAAAAAATTTAATTTTGCTGTTTTTTTTCCCCAATAGCATTTTCTGCGTGTTCATACATACACGCTTTAGACACTATCCGTTTATTCTGATATTGGAAAAACATTGCAAAAAAATTTAATTTTGCAGTGTTTTTTTTCTTCCCAAAAGCATTTTCTGCATTTTCATAAACGCTTAAGACACTATCCGTTTATTCTGATATTGGAAAAACATTGCAAAAAAATTTAATTTTGCTGTGTTTTTTTTTTTTTCCCAATAGCATTTTCTGCGTGTTCATACATACATGCTGTAGACACTATCCGTGTTTTCTGATATTGGAAAAACATTGCAAAAAAATTTAATTTTGCAGTGTTTTTTTTTCCCAATAGCATTTTCTGTGTTTTCATAAACGCTTTAGATACTGTCCGTGTATTCTGATATTGGAAAAACATTGCAAAAAAATTTAATTTTGCTGTGTTTTTTTTTTCCCAATAGCATTTTCTGCGTGTTCATACATACACGCTGTAGACACTATCCGTGTATTCTGATATTGGAAAAACATTGCAAAAATCTTTTATTTTGCTGTGTTTTTTTTTCCCAATAGCATTTTCTGCGTTTTCATAAACGCTTTAGATACTGTCCATGTATTCTGATATTGGAAAACATTGCAAAAAAATTTAATTTTGCTGTTTTTTTTCCCCAATAGCATTTTCTGCGTGTTCATACATACACGCTTTAGACACTATCCGTTTATTCTGATATTGGAAAAACATTGCAAAAAAATTTAATTTTGCAGTGTTTTTTTTCTTCCCAAAAGCATTTTCTGCATTTTCATAAACGCTTAAGACACTATCCGTTTATTCTGATATTGGAAAAACATTGCAAAAAAATGTAATTTTGCTGTGTTTTTTTTTTTCCCCAATAGCATTTTCTGCGTGTTCATACATACATGCTGTAGACACTATCCGTGTTTTCTGATATTGGAAAAACATTGCAAAAAAATTTAATTTTGCAGTGTTTTTTTTTCCCAATAGCATTTTCTGTGTTTTCATAAACGCTTTAGATACTGTCCGTGTATTCTGATATTGGAAAAACATTGCAAAAAAAAATAATTTTGCTGTGTTTTTTTTTCCCAATAGCATTTTCTGCGTGTTCATACATACACGCTGTAGACACTATTCGTGTATTTTGATATTGGAAAAACATTGCAAAAAAATTAAATTTTGCTGTTTTTTTTCTTCCCAGTAGCATTTTCTGCGTTTTCATAAACGCTTTAGACACTATCCGTTTATTCTGATATTGGAAAAACATTGCAAAAAAATTTAATTTTGCTGTGTTTTTTTTTTCCCCAATAGCATTTTCTGTGTGTTCATACATACACGCTGTAGACACTATCCGTGTATTCTGATATTGGAAAAACATTGCAATAAAATTTAATTTTGAAGTGTTTTTTTTCTTCCCAATAGCATTTTCTGCGTTTTCATAAACGCTTTAAGCCCCATACACACGGTCGGAAAATCCGACCACCAAATCCATTGGATTTGATCCGACGGATTTAGTCCGACACTGGTGTTGCATACACACGGTCGGACAAAGTTGTCGGAAAATCCGATCATTCTGAACGTGGTGACGTTTGTTGCCTACGACGGGACTACGTAGAGGCTAGTAGCCAATAGCTTTGGTCTTGTAATGTGATCTGAGCATGCGTGGCACTTTGTCCGTCGGAATTCGCTACACACGATCGGAATTGGTAGGATCGGACTTTGTTGTCAGAATATTTATAGAGCAGGAGATAGAACTTTGTCCGTCAGACAATCCGATGGAAACTGTCCGATGGTGCCTACACACGGTCGGAATTTCCGACAACATTGTCCGATAGGACAGAATCCATCGGAAAATCCGACCGTGTGTATGGGGCTTAAGACACTATCCGTGTATTCTGATATTGGAAAAACATTGCAAAAAAATTTAATTTTGCAGTGTTTTTTTTTCTTCCCAATAGCATTTTCTGCGTTTTCATAAACGCTTTAGACACTGTACGTGTATTCTGCTATAGACAAAAACACCCATTTAGGGCGAGATCATAAATTTTGAAAATATGAGGAGATCATCAAAAAGGGGACGTGGCCCGGGTCGTGGTGCTGCTGGTGGCGCTCCTGTTGCAGGGAGAGGTAGTGGTCGATCTGTGCCAGCTACACGCACTAGTGAAACACCTTCCTCAGGTGCGAGTAGGCGACAGAGCCTGCAGCGGTATTTTAGCGCGCCTAATGAGGCTGTACGAATGTTGAGGCCAGGACAAGTACAGGCGATAGTAGATTGGGTTGCTGACAGTGCCTTCACATTGTCTCCCACCCAGTCTCCTGATGAAAGTTAATAATTTTTTCCAGAAAGTGCGTATTCTGGGGTATTCCCACCATATGTGCGGCATCGTGCCGTTGAGTTTCTGAGGTTCTTAATGACTTCCTGTACCTCTTCTGCTGAGAAGGGGGCCTCCAGCATTTTATTTTTATTTTATTTTTTTTTATGTTATTTTAAGTTATTTCCCTATCCACATTTGTTTGCAGATCACTTGCCATGCTCTTAACAACATTTTGTTGCCATTTGCAGCCCTCTAGCCCTTTCCATGACTTTTTTACAGCCATTTTAGTGTTCAAAAGTCCGGGTCCCATTGACTTCAATGGGGTTCGGAGTTCGGGGTCAAGTTCGGTCCCAAACCCGGACTTTTTTCCAAAGTTCGGCCGAACCCGCCGAACCCGAACATCCAGGTGTACGATCAACTCTATAGGTTACTAATCAAGTGTTTTGGTTCCCAGTGGACACTGTGCAGCCCACCAGTGGCGATCCAATAATCAACTGAGCATGGAGCTACACAGAATATAAGTATTTAATATTCTCCTGCCATCAGGACCTACCTAGGAGGATGTTAATGTGACCCCATCACTAGGATCACAAACTGTAACCCACAAGCCCTTGTAAAGAAATATTTGTATACTTACCTTTGTGTTCAGTGACTTTTCTTCTGAAATGGAGATGGGATCCTCTTCTTTAGTGTACAAGTCCAATTCATATAATGCATATGTCTCTATTCACCAAACTGTAATTCAATGTAAAAATGAGGGCAGAGGGATGTGATTTAGGCAAAATTGATTTTGCTGGGAAATTACTGGTTTTGCTGTCTAAGAAAATTCAGGGATTCTCAGTTTGCTCATTGTGCGGCTTAGGCAGAGTTTGATTAAAAAATCAACTTTTTTCTTAATTTAGAAAGTGTGTTTTTGGAGAGTTTCATTTAGAGTAATGCTGCGTACACACGATCGCAATTCTGTTCGGAAAAAGCTCTGATGGTTTTCCTGTCGGAATTCCAACAAGCCTATACATGGTCACACCAAATTCCGACGGTCAATAACACCGCAACATACAACGCGTTTGACGGCACTATAAAAGGGAAGTTTTAATGCTTCCAAGTTTGCGTTGAATTGTTTCCGAGCATGCGTCTGAATTTTGCGTGTCGGAATTGCATACACGCGATCGGAAAATCCGATAGAAAGGTTTTCCATCGAAAAATTAAGAACGGGCTTTCAATCCAAAGTCCGTCGGAAATGCAGACAGAAAAAGACCGATGGGCATACACACGATCGGAAAATCCGATAAAAAGCTCCCATCGGACTGTTTCCATCGGAAATTCTGACCATGTGTACGAGGCATTATTTGTTTTTTGTCATTTCTATTTTGCGTTTTTGATCATATAGTTAAATAGTAGGTGAGGTTGAAAAAAGACCTTCAAGTCCAACCTATGAATGTCATTATGTATGGTTTTATTTTTCCACTATCTGTTTTCCTATTTTTGTAACAACAGTAGTGAGTCTATTAAAGGGACAATATCCACTTTGCCACTGCACTGCTTGGCCAGCAAGAAGATAGAGACGGAGCTTAAAAAGTCACGACTTGACGCAGAGATAGGGACTCCCTCCCACTCCATCATGACAGCGTTTACTACCTAAGGTGTAAATCACCAAGGGAAGTGACCTGTTCCTCATACTTGAAAGCAGTGGGTATTTATTTTCTCTTCTGGCTTAATGGAGGGATGAGAGAGATTAGGAAAGGTGAATCTGCACTGCCAGTGGGCCATCATGAAAGGAAATCATTGCATAGGTTCCCTTTGACTTACAAACTTATCATATCAAATATCAATAAAATTCTTATTCTGTTTTTAAGAATTCATAACCTATAAATTACTCACCCCAAGAACTTTAGGGTGTCCCTTTAGGAAGATCTTGGAAAATTCTTGGTTACAAGGAACCACTGGGTGAAGGTTGTGTTTCTGCTGAACCCCAAACACGGGTCCACATGGTGGAGACACCGGGAAATCCATATTCTGAACCTGATAAAAAGTTGAAGCCACTTCTTAAATGATGTTCAGTGTAAATAGTTCAATAAACTTCTTTCACAAGAAAAACCCTACCCTCAACAACTAACAACTCCTGTTCTCTAACAGGTTCTGGACCTCCAGGTGGATGTGCAAAATAACAAGAGGCAAACTTTTTCCAGTGTAAAGATTTCCTACAGTTTATAATCTCAACAAATTTTAACAGTAGAAACCAATAAACAGCCAAGAGGAAAAGGGATGGTTTCTTGTTTAAAAGACAATTGCGAGACAGTACCGCAGAAAAGACGGTCACATAAAGGATCACATAGCTTTTAATTACATAAATATACCTTATTCAAAGATTATTAAAAAATAAACTTTGGCACAAATTATAAATTTGTTATACCATCACCTTTCCACCTAGTTTAAAACCATATATGACAACGATGTCATGTGTAGGACGTCCCCATAAATGGTTTCTTGTTTCCCCAACTAAGAGTCTTCTGATTCCTCTTAATATCCCCTGCATTTCTTTTCCCTATAGTTCTCTTGCTGCCTTTACTTATCAGTTTAATTTTGGGCACTGGTTCACAAAATAGATTTTCCGAAACTAACGAGGGTGGATAGGGAAATTAATAGGAGGCTTGGCTATGGGTAAAGGTTAAAACTAAAGGTATTGTTCTCCACTACAAATGCCTATACCCATACCTTCCAGGCTGCATGCTGGTTCCCCAGTGGTTCAACTTCAATACTAGTAAGAAAAAAAAAAGGAAGCCATACTTCAAAATTAAAAGCCATCATTTATTAAATGGTCCAGTGAGAGACAGACAACGCCACCCTCTGATCCATTTATGACTCATATTGAGCTTATTCATAGTTTCTCTGTAGCTCAGTATAAGTGAAACACATCAGAGGACAGAGTTCAGGTGATCTGTTTGGCACTGGACCAGTCAATAAACCGTCAATCATGGCTTTAAATTGGGAGTGTGTGGCTGGGTTTATTTTTACTAGTACTGAATTATAAGCAAAGGTTCACTGGATTTAGAATAATCCCCAAGAAAAAATGTGATGGAAGTGGGATATGATCATCTTATATAAATACATAAAAACCCATACAGTAAATTCACTGAACATTTGTGCATTTAATTTGAGCATGAATAACTCCTTTCTCCGTTGGCCTTTGATGACCCTCAAAATGTTGTGCACGTTTTGTTTCACCTCATTCTGTTTGCCAGGTATACTGTGATCTACTTCACATCACTATGTAAGTAAATCAAATTTTGGTACAAATAACACTGTTTTTGGGAAGATACCATACAGTGGATATAAAAAGTCTACACACCCCTGTTATAATGTCAGGTTTCTGTGATGTAAAAAAAATGAGACAAAGATAAATCATTTCAGAACTTTTTCCACCTTTAATGTGACCTATAAACTGTACAACTCAATTGAAAAACAAACTGAAATCTTTTAGGGGGGAGTAAAATTAAAAAAAATAAAATAATGTGGTTGCATCCGTGTGTACACCCTCTTATAAGTGGGGATTTAGCTGTGTTCAGAATTAAGCAATCACATTCAAACTCATGTTAAATAGGAGTCAGTACACACCTGCCATTATTTAAAGTGCCTCTGATTAACCCCAAATAAAGTTCAGCTGTTGTAGTAGGACTTTCCTGACATTTTCACATCCTACAGCAAAAGCCATGGTCTGCAGAGAGCTTCCAAAGCATCAGAGGGATCTCATTGTTATAAGGTTTAAGTCAGGAAAAGGGTACAAAAGAATTTCCAAGGCATTAGATCAGTGGCTGCTGGTGCTCAAATTTTTGGGGGGGGCGCAAACAAACTGAAAAATTCTGAAAAAAAAAACATAAATCGCAGCCACAGTGTCATCAAAACGCAGCCACTGTGTCATTAAAACGCAGCCGCAAAGTCATTAAAACGCAGCCACTGTGTCATTAAAACGCAGCCACTGTGTCATCAATCGCAGCCACAGTGTCATTAAAACGCAGCCATAGTGTCATTAAAACGCAGCCACAGTGTCATTAAAACGCAGCCACTGTGTCATCAAAACGCAGCCACTGTGTCATCAAAACGCAGCCACTGTGTCATCAAAACGCAGCCACAGTGTCATTAAAACGCAGCCACTGTGTCATCAATCACAGCCACAGTGTCATTAAAAGGCAGCCACAGTGTCATTAAAACGCAGCCACAATGTCATTAAAACGCAGCCACTGTGTCATTAAAACGCAGCCACTGTGTCATCAATCACAGCCACAGTGTCATTAAAAGGCAGCCACAGTGTCATTAAAACGCAGCCACTGTGTCATCAAAACGCAGCCACTGTGTCATCAAAACGCAGCCACAGTGTCATCAAAACGCAGCCACGGTGTCCAATGATCCCAGACACCATGATTGTCTCCTTAATGGCAGCCAGCATCTCTTTGAACAAGGGGGGAAGGGGGGCAAGTTATCAAAGAAGGATACTCACAGTGATTTGGGGGGCTGGAAGAGGATGCTGTATGTGTTTAGGGGCCACTTTGGGAGCAGAGAGGATGTGTGTTAGAAGGGGGGGGTCTAATTTTATATTCAACCCCCCTTCCAGCACAAATCCTCTCTGCTCCCAAAGTGGCCCCTAGCACATAAAGCATTCTTATCCAGCCCCCCAAATCACTGTGAGTATCTTTCTTTGATAACTTGCCCCCCTTCCCCTGCAAGTGTCATATTGTATTCAGACCTCAGATCAGCATGTCCTGTTAATGCTTTGTCCATTCTCCTCCCCCTCCCCCCCCTGTCTGTGTATAGGAAGGCACACGGAGGTGGCTTCAGTCCGTGTGTTAGTGTGAGACAGGAGGGGGGGAATGGGGAAGAGAGGAAAAGATGCAGCTGTGCTGTGCTGGAGCTCACACTCCTCTCTTACCTTCTCTCCTGAGTCCTGCAGCTCCACTTGGGCTGAAGAACGGAGCTGCCGACGTCACTTCCGGCTTTCGTCTGTTTCACGAAACCCGGCCGGAAGTGACCTCAAGATTTGAAAAACAATGCTCCCGCCCGTAGAATTACAGTGATTCTATGAGCGGAAGCTACTCGGCGCTTTGTATTGCGCCATAAGGTGTGTTATAAGCCCGCAAATAAAGCACCATGTCTGCAATCTCGTGATTGCATTGACATGGCGCTTCCCATAGTGCACTGCGTCCGGCGCCACAGTGCACTTTGTTAAAGGACTTTATTTTTTTCTTAAAAGGGGCCATTTAAAAAAAAAAAACATTTTTTTTTTTTCATTTTTGACTACAGGAGGGGGGGGCGACGCCCGGGCGCCCCCTATAGATGGCCCGCCACTGCATTAGATATACCATGGAACACAGTGAAGACAGTCATCATCAAGTGGAGAAAATATGTCACAACAGTGACGTTACCAAGAACTGGACGTCCCTCCAAAATTGATGAAAGACGAGAAGAAAACTAGCCAGGGAGGCTGCCAAGAGGTCTACAGCAACATTAAAGGAGCTGCAGGAATATCTGGCAAGTACTGGCTGTGTGGTACATGTGACAAAAATCTCTCTATATTCTTCATATGTCTGGGCTATAGGGTAGAGTGGCAAAACAGAAGCCTTTTCTTACAAAGGAAAACATCCAAACTCGGCTAAATTTTGCAAACACACATCTGAAGTCTCCCAAAAGCATGTGGGAAAATGTGTTATGGTCTGATGAAACCAAGGTTGAACTTTTTGGCCATAATTCCAAAAGATATGTTTGGCTCAAAAACAACACTGCTCATCACCAAAAGAACACCATACCCACCGTGAAACATGGTGGTGACAGCATCATGCTTTGGGCCTGTTTTTCTTCAGCTGGAACAGGGGCCTTAGTCAAGGTAGAGGGAATTATGAACAATTCCAAATACCAGTCAATATTGGCACAAAATTGTGCGCTTTATGTGATAATTAATGTTTGGACTTCCTGCTACTGTACATGAAAAAAACGAGGTATAAATACCACAGCGCAAACTAGCCTAGGTGGATATAGTAATGTGCAAATGCTGTGCATAGAATACAAGTGCAAAAACAATCAAATTGTGCAAAATTATATCAAGCATGTAGCCAGTGAAAGTTCAGAATATTGAGCAAAGTTTAGGTTGTGAGAGAACATGTTACTTCCTGAAATGAATGGACTGTTATTTGATGTCTTATTCTTTTGCCCTCTACTACGGAACATTGTAAGATTGACTTTTATTGAATAAACAAGATGTACTTTACTATGCGGGCTCTTTCACCTTATGTCTGAGCCTGAAACACCCCAGGAAGGATTGCACCCCGGAGTTGGCGTTTAATCACCTTGCTCACCATACTAAGCTTGTTTGACCCGCAACGTAGTACTGCTTGAGGGTCCATTGGATCTGGTGATTTCAACCATAAGGGGGGGGGGGGGTGGATCCTGTTCACCTGTTTGCAGCACCTTATGTTCTTTCAGCACAGCAGCACTTGTGAAAGGAACGTTTCAATTGGAAGTTTATATATGCTTATTTGCACAATATTCTGAACTTTCACTTTCTACATGCTTGATATCATCATTTGGATTGTTTTTGCACTTGTATTCTATGCACAGCATTTGCACTTTACTATATCCATCTAGGCTCGTTTGCGCTGTGGTATTTATACCTTTTTTTTTCAACATTGGCACAAAAACTTTAGGCTTCTGCTAGAAAGCTGAACATGAAGAGGAACTTCATCTTTCAACATGACAACGACCCAAAGCATACATCCAAATCAACAAAGGAATGGCTTTACCAGAAGAAGAAGAACGTTTTGGAATAGCCCAGCCAGAGCCCAGACATGAATCCAATTGAAAATCTGTGGGGTGATCGGAAGAGGGCTGTGCACAGGAGATGCCCTCGCACTCTGATGGATTTGGAGTGTTTTTGCAAAGAAGAGTGGGCAAATATTGCCAAGTCAAGATGTGCCATGCTGATAGACTCATACCCAAAAAGACTGAGTGCTGTAATGAAATCAAAAGGTGCTTCAACAAAGTACTAGTTTAAGGGTGTGCACACTTATGCAACCATATTATTTTATTTTTACTACTGTAGCACTGACCCCCGAAGGAGCTGCTGGTTTTATTGGGCTTACCCCAACCTTCTTCACCTCGTCTCCGTCTAGGGGTTCCCGTGGTAGATGGCTCAAAGAAATGTAGAAACTGACACTTTATCTTCCTTTTTTGGTTTATTTATTCAAAAGGTAAAACAGTCTCTTTTATGTAGGGTAGAGGGTTAGGGTGAAAGTCCAGGTACTTTTGGAACTGCAAAGATAGGAAGTCTCTCACTATAAAAATCCAGAGAATTACAGTTTCAAAGCTGGATTCCCACGACCACCGAATAGACCTCCTCTCACTAGGTCTAGCAGCCAATGAAGTGTTTGGTAAAGCAAAGTCTCTGCCACAGACTTGAATGTAGAACACTTGAACAAAGTCTCTGCCACAGACTTGAATGTAAAACACTTTTTTTTTTTCAAAACTCTTTATTCCAAATTTTTCATTACATAATAATTTACATTATACATTTTTATATACTTTTACATTTCTTTATATAATACAAATTATAGTTACATTTGCTCCTTCCTTTCATTCCTTCCTCTCTCACCCTCTGTGGTCACTTAATACTATATTTTCAGATATTCCTCTATCCGCTGTTAGCCATGTTCTATTCCATTTTGCCCATATTTTTTTCATACCTTCGCCCGTTTCCCCTTTGTTCGTACATTATTTTTTCATAGGGTAGGACCTGGTTTACTGCTCTCACCCATTGGGTTACTGTCGGGGGGATATGGCTGAATCCATTTTTCTATTATTTGTTTTCTTGCCAGAAACAGTACCTCCCTTAAGAAGGTATTATTATCTCTATTATCTCTCTCTTCCCTCAATATCCCCAACAAACATAATTCCATCGTAGCTATAAAAGGTTTATTCAGGACTTTTCCTATTTTCCTAGCTACTTGTTGCCAATATTTTCCTATTTTACCACAGTACCACATTACATGAAGGAAGTCTGCTCCCCCCTGCCCACATCTAGTACATCTTGGTTCAGTCATCCTCCCCATTTTGTGCAATCTATTTGGAGCCAAGTACGTCTGATGTATTATATTCATCTGTATTATCCTGTTATTCATTGCAGGGGATACCTTCCAGTGGGAATTGCAGGCTTCATCCCATTCATGATCGCTCATGTCTGGGATAGCCTCCTGCCACTTATCCCTTATTTTCAATGGTTCGCTTTCTATTTTCTTCTGTAACAAGTGTGTGTAAATCTTTGCTATCAATCCCTTAGGTCCCTGTGATCTCAGGATGCCTATAAGGGGGTATTTAGATATTTTTAATTCCTCTCTTCTAAACTGTGTCTGTAGCACCTGCCTCAGCTGAAGGTATCTGTAGAACTGTTTACTCAATAAATCATATTGTTTACATAGGTTTTCATAGGTTAGTATCACATTTTTGTCATATAGCTGACCAAAAGTTGTTATCTTATTCTGCTTCCAAAATTTACTATCCTCAAAGGCTTCCAGTTGTTCAAATTTTGGGTTGTTCCAAAGCGCAGTTTCTGTTGGGATTCCAACAAATCCCGTCAGTTTCTTAGCCTCTCTCCATACTGTCCTTGCCACTTTCAAAAGGGGAATTTTTACTCCCACTCTCCTCAAATCTTTTAATTCTAATCCCGTCATTAAATCATCTATTTGCATTTTACTAAGGAGATATTCCTCTATCCTTGTTATTTTTTCCTGTCCTACCCATGATCTTAGATGTTTCAATTGCCCTGCCAAATAGTATAAATATAAATCCGGGAGGGCCAGTCCAGCTTCTGTCTTTGGTCTTTGTAGTTTATTAAATTTTAATTTACATCTTCCATATGCCCAAATGAACCGAGTCATCTGCGAGTTTAATTTTTTAAATATCTGTTTTGGTATTTTTACTGGGGAGTGTGCAAATACATACAAACACTTGGGTAATATAATAGATTTTATCAGGTGAATTCTGCCTGCCATTGATATTGGTAGCTTTATCCATATTTCCAATTTTCTCTTCACGTGTTCTACTAGTGGGAGTATATTAGCTTCCATCTCATCTACATGTTTCAGCGTAATATTTACTCCTAAATATTTAAAAACTTCAACTATTTTTAATGGGGTCTGAGCTCTCCTTTCATTACCTGTTCCCAAAGGCATCAGTGCGGATTTTTGCCAATTTATTTTTAACCCTGAGAACCTCCCGTATGTTTCTATTATTCTCATTGCTTCCGTCAGAGATGCTTGCGCATCTCCCATATATAATATAACATCGTCCGCATATAAGCCTATGTGTTCGGTTTTTTCTCCTACTTTAATCCCTTTATATTTATCTGATTGTCTGAATCTATTTGCCAGTGCCTCAATTGCCAGAGCAAACAATTGTGGTGACATTGGGCAGCCCTGTCTTGTTCCTCTATATAGTTTTATTGTAGAGGATAATATACCGTTTATTAGCAAATTGGAGCATGGTTGTTTATAGATTATTCTCACCCATTTTCAAAATTTTTCCCCAAATCCATTCCTTTCCAGGACTGTCTGCAGAAATTCCCATTCTATAGAGTCAAATGCCTTGGCTGTATCCAGCGATGCCAAGGCACTTGTTTCCGGGATAAACTCTCTCATTTGTGTCATATATTGCGTCCTTCTAATTTTTTATTGATGTGGATTTCCCTGGCATAAAGCCAGTTTGATCCTCCGCTATTATAGACAAGATTACCTGATTGAGCCTTTTGGCAAGCACTTTTGCCAGTACTTTATAATCTATATTTAATAATGATATTGGCCTATACGACCCACACTCAGTTCTGTCTTTGTCTGGTTTTGGTATCAATATGACTGTAGCATCATACATGGAGGCAGGCATTTCTCCCCTTTGGAACGCCTCTCCATACATTTTGGTCATAACTGGTACCATAATTTCTGCATATCGCTGGTACATTTCCAGTGGTATGCCATCTGGTCCTGGGGACTTACCCTTTCCCAGAGAGAAGATAGCTTCTCGTACTTCCTCTATGTCCCTCTCTAACTCCTCTTTTTGTTCCTCTGTTAATTTAAGGAAGTTCAAATCCTTCAGGTATTCCTCTATCTCTTCTCTTGTACAGGTCAGTGTTGATGTATACATATTAATATAGTATTTTTGGAATGTCTCAAGTATCTCATCTAATGTGTTTACCATCTCTCTTTTTTAATTTTTCACCTCTGATATTGCTAGTGATGGGGTTTGTCGTTTTATCATAAAGTTCAGCATCTTATTAGATTTTTGTCCTTGTTCAAAGTTTTTTTGTGCATATTGGAGTTTCTTACGCTTTGCGTTAATTATTAGTTGGTTCTTATATTGCCGTGATGAGGCTGCCCATCTTATTTGGTTTATATTTGAGGGGTCCCCTATAAACCTATTTTCTGCCTGTGCACATAATTGTTCCATTTCCGCCTCTTCCTGTCTATTAGTACGTTTAATGTATGATATTGTTGATCTTGTTTTATTCCCCTCAAGTATGCCTTAAATGTGTCCCAGAGTACTCCATCTATTTTCCTGTTGCCATGTGCTTCCAGGAACATTCCCATTTGCTCTGGAATTCTATCATTTAATCCTATCTGGGTTAACTATTGGGCCTGTATCCTATAACCCTGTCTTATTCTTTTTGGGCCTATTTTTAGCTCAAAGGTTAATCCAGAATGTTCAGACACCCCTCTTGTCATGTACGCCACAGACCGAACCATTGGCAGGATCTTTTCGTTCCCCATTACCATAT
The DNA here is from genome assembly GCA_028564925.1 of Lithobates sylvaticus. Classification (NCBI taxonomy): domain Eukaryota; kingdom Metazoa; phylum Chordata; class Amphibia; order Anura; family Ranidae; genus Lithobates; species Lithobates sylvaticus. Next base: position 195,090,257 of record CM053036.1, on the reverse strand, counting down.
CTATTCTAGACATGCGCCCTCTCCCTGGTGCATGCCATGAATAAGCCCGGGTCCCAGGGTTTCTGATCCTCCACAAGTCAGCCCATCCTACTTCATTCATAAATTTCTCCAACACCTTCGGCCCTTCCCCTCCTTTATGCTTACTTCTTCCGAACCTGTCTAATTTTGGATCTAAACACATATTGAAATCTCCCATACATACAACATGTGCCTCTGGATATTCTGACATAAATATCACTGCCTCTTTCAGTATTCGCATTGTAGCTGGGGGGGGGGGGGGGGGTTATAAATCCCCATGATTACAACAGGCATTGCATGCACCAACGCAAAGACAAAAACATATCTTCCATCGGGATCTCTTTTTTCTCTAATACACTCCCATGTTACCCCTCGATGGACCAAAAGAGAAACCCCTCTTGAATATGTAGTATGACATGAGTGGCTTGACCATTGTATCCAAGGTTTTTCTAGATACTTCAATCTCTCTTTTGTCATATGTGTTTCTTGGATACAAATGATCTTTGCCTCCACCTTGTTAATTTCTGTGAAAACCTGAGTTCGTTTTAATTGCGTTCCCATACCTCTCACGTTCCATGACAGAAATGTGTGCTGATTATTCATATTTGATGTATTTTATTTTAGCCATTATTCCCCCGAAAGATAAAAGAAGAGGAAAAATAAATCCTATGTCCCTTTTTCCTTTCCGTGACCATTCTCTTTTCTACCTCTCTCCTCTCATTCATCCATTCCATTCCATTCATCCATGACATTTTTTTTAGTGCATTACCAACATATTGCATTTTTGCTCTTATATAGGTAATTTATTTCAATTTCAGCCTGTCTGCTCCTACCCTTTTCCCGCTTAATCGGGAATATACGGGGCGAGGGGGGGCCGCCAAGGAGGGGGGAGGAGAAAAAAAAAAAAAAACGGAAACACCGCACAACACAAAAAAAAAAAAAAAAACAAACACCGCCCACAACACAAAAAAAATAAAAAAAAAAAAAAAATAAAAAAGGGAGACACCGCACACAAAAAAAAAAAGTTTTTCTTGTTCTCTCCCTTCCCCCACCCCTCCCTTCCCCTCCACCCCTCCCTTCCTCCTTCCTTGTGCACAACTCTATTATTTGGTCTACTCACTCCCCATCCCTCCCCCCCTTCCCCCATTTATTTGTGTTTATAGTGTTTATAATGTGTCTCTTTACCTTACCCTAGCCTCCCCTTATTATTGTGTTTTTGAAAAAAAAAAAAAAAAAAAAGGGAAAAGGGAAAGGAGAAAGATTTCCTCTCTCTCTTCCCTCTCTTCCCTTTATAACTAGTGCTTATTTCAATGTGTTTCGCTGTGATTTTAGCTCCATTTTCTTATTTGTACACACCCCATCACCCTCCATTTACCCCCCCTCCTCCCCATCCCTCCCGCTCCCCTGTCAAATAAACACACAAATAAACATTTACGTTTTACCTTTCCCCATTTCTCCCCTCAAAAAAAAAAAAAAAAAGGGAAAGGGGGAGAAAAAAAGACGAAAAAGGCAAAGCACAAGAGAAAAAAAATAAATAAATAAGAGAAAAAAAAAAAAAATAACCAAAACACACCAAAAAAGAAAGAAAACCAAATCAATAAATTATTAAAACTTCTTCCTTTAACCTAAGGAAAGAAGAGAAATAAAAAAAAAAAAAAAAAAGGGGAAATAAAAGCAAATATAAAGTAGGGAGAGTGTCCCTCTCATCCCCCCTCCTCCGCCCCCCCCAAGTCCCGATCTTCTTGGTGTCTCTTATCCTTTCAGGGCTTCTCTGTTTCTCCTATCGAGGCATAGGCTTAGTTATTCCCAGCCAGTCTTTAGCTTGTTCAGGTGTACTGAAAAACAGTCTTTCCCCCTTCCTCCACTCTCAATCGTGCTGGGTATGCCATAGAATATTCAATTCCTGCCTCTCTCATTTTTCGTTTTATTTCATAAAATGTTGCCCGTTGTTTTTGCAGCTCCAGAGAGAAGTCTGGAAATATTGATATTTTGCTATTTTCATAGCGAATCTCTCCTTTTTGTCTTGCTTTCCGCAGAATTGTGTCTCTGTCTCTGCAATTTAGTAGTCGTGCCAACAGGGGTCTAGGGGGAAACCCTGGTTTAGGTATTTCTGCCGGGACCCTATGCGCTCTCTCCACTGCATATGCTGCTGATACCTCCATATCTGGGAATACATTTTTCAGCCATTTTTCTATAAAGTCACCAGGATTAAACCCTTCTGCCTTTTCTGGTAAACCGACTATTCTTAGGTTATTGCGGCGCATACGGTTCTCGAAATCATCAGATTTTTGATGCCACAGGGTAATCTGTTTTTCTATCGAAGCTATCTTTTTGGGCATAGGGATAACAGTATCTTCCAAAAAAGCAGTCCTATTTTCCACTTCCATCATTCTCTCTCTTATGCTCTGCATATCATGCCTGATCAGTCTTATGTCATTTATAATCTCATCCATTTTACCTGTTAAGGCTGTATTACTCGAGTGGATGGCCTCCATTGTCTGGGAGTTCATCTGTTCCAGGGTCAGTTTGGGCTGTTTCTCCTGTTTTTCTGCTGCTTTCCCGGACTGCGGCTGAGGCGTGTTAAGCTTCTGGGTTTCCAGCGCTGATGGTCCACCACTCCGTGTCTGTGGGGGGCTATGCCCGCCGTCTTGCTTATCCGTTCGAGCAAATTCTTTAAGGCGATCGGCCGCCGACTGCTTACTATTGCTCATCTCACCAAGCGATCGTTTTCACGGGTTTCACAGGTTTAAAGTCTCGGTAGCAAAGGCCGATCAGGGTTCCATAGGAGACTCGGGCACCACCATGCGTTAGTTTTCGCGGGCTTAGGGTCTCGGTAGCAGGGACTATTCAGGATACTGTCGGAGACTCAGGCTGATCTCGAACCTCCCGCTGTTCACATCCGAACGCTGCGTCCGACCGTCACATCCGGTCGCGTCGGCGGAAGCGGAAGTCAGGCCGAATGTAAAACACTTGAACAAAGTCTCTGCCACAGACTTGAATGTAACTGGGGGACTTAGACAAATTTAGAGAACAATCATACGGTACCAGTATCTCGCAGCCGGTCCGGCGATACCGTATGAGTGTAGATCTATTTAGTGTCCTTCAACTGAGCCTCCAGGCTCCTTCTGAGAAACCAGCCTTATGCGTGGCCCTCTCCCGAGGTGTCCTCCCCTGGATGCTTCTCCAGTTGCTGGGCCTCTCCCTAGATGAGACGGCACCGGACCACTTTTGGATGATTAGGCCCTGATATCCATTCAGACCTGTCCCTGCAGTTGCTTTGCCTCGGGCTATCCAGCACCAAGACTCGGAATTGCATGGATCCGCACCCCAGGCCAGGCGGGCCATGGGGGCTGGTCAGGAGGACCAGGACCAAACAGACAGAAAATATCTTCTGGACTGGACCGGAACCCCGAAACACGTGATCTCCGTACCTTAAATACCTTCTCCCAGAATGCACAGCAGGATGACACTCCCACTGGGTTGGTTCCCAGAGAAAGAAGGGTATCCAATACACTTAACCAAACTGCGTTCCCATACTTGCCGTCGATGACAGCGACACCTGCGGCCAAGTAGGACTCAGTGCAGTCCAGCCAGACTGGTACTGAAACCATAATTTGGCATAATTAGCCCTAAAACCCAACTGTGTTTTAGGAATATTAACTTTTGAAAAATACATAGCGCATGCTTGTAAGGAGCCGGCGCTATACTACTCTACAACTAAAAGATTTAAGTTTGTTGTTCAACTGATTTGTACAGTTTATAGGTCACATTAAAGGTAAAAAATCAGCACTGGCTGCTATACTGACCCCCCGGTGCTGTCTCTCACAGTAACTAAATTCTGCTACAAGATGTTTTCAGGTTTTTGGGTTCAATGACACCTCGCATCAATGAACCCAAAAGACCAAGGATATCCGATGACTGCAGGAAGTCAGGGACCCATCTTCTGAGGAGGCATCACCATGGGTCCCTGTACCCAAAGTGTATTAATACAGAGAGCAGTGCTGATGTCATAATGTCATGCAATATCAAGGCCTGTCCCCCACAGGGAGAAGATTAGAAGATTCCAAGAGGAAGAAGACCTTGCACTTTAGGTAACTGGGCAAAGACAGCAAAAAGGTAAAAAAAAAAAAGATGAATAACATACACATGGGGAAGTGGAGGGGTCACTGTGAAGGGAGCCTAGCATTTTGCTTTAAATGTAGTTGTATGTGCTAACTTTAATAGGACACAGACTTCTAATTGTTTTGTTCATTTATATAGAGTTCTGAATGCAGTTTCCTAATGACCCTGTTTATTGTAGCTTTCTGCTTCTTATAAAGAAAAAAAAAAAAAAGCCTTCAGTTTCCACTTGTTATTTGTCTAGTGCAATTTTCAACAAAGAATCTGACTGTCTGGTACTGAAAACAGTGGACTTTTCCATTGAACAATATTTCTTTAGATCCAGTGCCATGTGCATAGCCCAAAAAAGGGCTTTTCTATCAGAGTCTAGCTAGTCTTTAGTACTTCAGACAAAAATGTATTTTAAGCACAGGATAGAAAAAGGTTAGAATTGGGTTAGTTATGCCGCGTACACACGGTTGGAATTCTCGTCGGAAAAAGCTCTGATGGTTTTCCCGTCGGAATTCCGACGGAATTTCACTCAAACTGTCTTGCCTACACACGCTCACACCAAATTCCGACGGTCAATAACACCGGGACATACAACGCGTTCGACGGCACTATAAAAGGAAAGTTTAATGCTTCCGAGCATGCGTCGGAATTTTGCGTGTCGGAATGGCATACACACGATCGAAAAATCCGATAGAAAGCTTTTCCGTCAGAAAAATTAAGAACAGTTTCTCAATCCAAAGTCCGTCGGAAATGCCGACAGAAAAAGACCGATGGGCATACACGGTCGGAAAATCTGATGAAAAGCTACCATCGGACTGTTTCCATCGGAAATTCCGACCGTGTGTACGGGGCATTAAAATTAGAACCTGGTCAGGTTTTCCTTTTGCTCTTTGTGGCCCCATTGGGGAGATTTCCTTAACTTCCTGTCCTACTGACAGTGTTATCACGCTAAACACTTCTTTTCAAGCAAAGTCTTGATACAGTTTTTACTACTGTCTTGTGCCCCTATGGAGATTCCTGTCTTGGTGACAACGCTGTCACTGTAAAAGGAAGTGAACAGGAAATCTTCCCAACAGGGACACAACAAACAATAAAAATCCAACAGAGGTTCTAACCTTTCCCCACATTATCCAATTGTAGAGTTATACTTTGAAAGGGGTCTATAATATCTTACAAAATTGTACCACAAACATCTCAAACTATATATCAAACTTGTGATCACAAAGTATTTCTATACAACAAGACCTATACGGATATTAAATTTTTATGTAAGTAAGAAAAAACAAACATATTCTTGAATCAGGAACATGGGTGAGGCCCCCCCAGAGCTCCATCTGCCATCATCTTCTGTCTCAAATATACAAAATAAGGGTTTTCTTACCAGATAATGTGCGTTATGCTCAGTTGTGCTACTGTTGCTGAAGACAATTGATTAAATCAAAGGTCAGTGTTTTATTTGCTTTGCAGCCATAAATTAGGAAAAAAAATTGCATAGTGCTAGGTGATATGCAAATCAGTCAATAATTATACCAACGTGACCAAAGAGTGTTCAGGTTCAATTTCCTTTTGTCTGTTTGCTTAGAGCTTCGTTGCAGATCTTCTATGGATAAGTGGTAGTCTACAAGTGGATGACTGTATACAGCACTAAAGGAAGAAAACTGGCAACTACAGAGCATGTCTGTGTTATTGTAGAATAAGGAGGTCCATGAGAACTATTCACCATTTGTCATTTTAGTATGGAGGTTGTAGGTGGGGTGCAGTGTGTGCGGTGGGAATAATTCACACATTTGGGTGCAATGTAAAACTTGTATTGAAGTAATGTAACAACAGTTCACAACATACTAGTGGAAGCTACCCAGCCAGGTGCACTCACGATTTCCAGACGTGATAGGAGTGGATTTCAGCCAGACCTGACAGCATCTCTTGAGAGGGGGCTGAATGTGGCCTGGTTGCCTCCTGCCCAGTCGGGAAGGTAACCATAAGAGATGTAACCCTATGCTTTCCCTCCTCATCAGAAATCTTTCCCTAACACTAGTAAATGTGCCAAACCTGGGAACCAGGGTCTTAAAAAGGCTCTGCCTGAACCAAGATGTCACATGGGACAGCAGCATCCAATCGAATCGCTTCCCCAGTGACCCAGGAAACCAAAGAGGAACCATGTTCCTGCTGACTTCCTCTCCTACTGCAGTTCTTCTCCAGGATAGCGCCACCTGCAGTGGAGAAAGTAGACTGCACCCGCTTACAAGCAAATCTAGTACACAGCTCTCTAAAGCCCCATACACACGCTCGGACAATCCGCGGACAAGGTCGGTCGGACTTTGTCCGACGTACTTTGTCCGATGTTGGCGTTGCGTACACACGGTCGGACTACGTTGTCGGAATATCCGGTCCGGAAGAACGTCGTGACGTAAGTCGTCGTCCACGAGATTACAAAAGGGAAGTTCAGCACCACGTCAGGCACCCGTTGGGCTCCTTCTGCTGATCCCGTGTTTATCGAGAGTTAGTGGAAGTTTGGTGACTTAAGATTCGCGCTTCTCAGTTTTCTGACTCAGATCGTTACTGCTCTTCAGTTTGTGCTTGTCGTGCGTATCTGTTTATTAGTGCGTGTAGTCAGTTCGCATTTGTTGGTCATTGCGGCCTATATCTTGATATAGGACGCTTTGATTTGCACTGCTTATTGTCTGCTCGTTGCTGGTATTCACTTCGTTCTTTCAGGCCTTGCTGTTAATCGGTGCTTTCTGTTTGTCCGTTCTGACCAGCCGACCTTTTGTGACCTTCTGAGCGATGTTTCCCGTGCGTACTCGTCGCCGAGTTCGTGCTGTACGCGGAATTGGTGTCGGGCTTTTAGCTTTGACCCAAGACCCGTCCATGAACAGAGTGATGAGGAGTATGTGGACCAAGAATTGGTTGCTTCAGCGTGACCAGTTCTCGCACATGCCTTTGCTTCGTGAGATCCGGGAGAATAATCCTGATGATTTCAGGAACTTTCTCAGGATGACGGACCCCGATTTTCACCGTCTTTTGGCTTTGCTGACCCCCTTTATCAGCCGGCAGGATACCTGCATGAGACAAGCCATTACTCCGGAGCAGAGGCTTGTTGCCACGTTGAGGTACTTGGCGACAGGGAGAAGTCTTCAGGATTTGAAGTTCTCTTCAGGTATCTCTCCCCAGGCCCTGGGAAACATTATTCCAGAGACCTGTTCTGCCATCATTCAGGTCCTGCAGGAGGACTATATTAAGGTAACATTTCTACTTTACTATTCCCTTCTATGTATGCTCTGTTTGCTACTGACTTGTATTTTTGACCTCCTTCCCTAATTACCATGATTGCAATATGTTCTAATATGCTGTGCCCCTTTTCTCCTTCATGCATTTTTCCCTTCACTTACCTCACCAGCATGCTCTTCTGCCCCAATAGACACCTATGGCCTACTCACTTAAGCAATGTCTTTTGTCTGCTGCATAGTATTGTTTGCCCCAAAACACCCCCTAAAATATGCACAAATGTTTGCTGTGTGGTTTACTTCATGTATAGCCCCCTTTTTTTTGTTCTTTTGGTGGGGGGGGGGGGCAAACTCATTAGGAACCCCCTCCCCCAACTGCTCTGTCAGATGGTACCAATCCTTTATCTGCTGGCTTTCCCAAGGTCCATACACACTATATACCTACCTCTTTATAGTGCGCATCTTTAGGGATGAATTCAGCAAAGCATGTAGTGCAAGGGACTGCCTCCATACATTCCATTTCCTATTTTTTTGTCTTCTTTCCCTCCTATTAGCTTGCTTGGTAATTTAATAATGTCACACTGTGCCTGCCTTTTTTTGGGGGGGGGGGGGAAATGTTATTTGATCTTTCCTGTGGCCTGCCAATAGTGTTAAGTACAGAGTGTCTGGCCAAACTAGGCCACATTATTGAGCCATTTGCCAATCAATGAAGTGCAGAGGGTTACCTGTCCACCACCCCCCCCCCCCCAAAACCATAGTTATTGCCAATGTCCCATCAGAAGTGGGGGGATTGATGGGGGGGTGAGTAATCTGTGAAGGGGAGCCTCTACTTTTCTGTGTAAATACTTTCCAGCCTCCAATTTTATACAATGCTCTTGTTCCAAGATGTTGATTGTCTAATCTGCTTGCAATGTTTAGGTGCAAAGTGACTCATTTTTTTTTCTTGTTTCACTCCACAGTTCCCTTCCACGCCACAGGAATGGCAGACTGTGGCCTCCCACTTTGCCAGCCGTTGGGACTTTCCTAACTGCGGAGGGGCAATTGATGGGAAACACGTCCGCATCGTCCCACCGCCCAACTCGGGGTCCTACTATTATAATTATAAAGGGTTTAATAGTGTAGTGATGTTGGCGGTGGTGTCGGCAACATACGAGTTTATGTATGTGGACGTGGGGATGAACGGCCGGATATCGGATGGTGGGGCCATTACGCACACGGAGTTCTACTGGCGTCTCCAAAGTGGCAGTCTGTGCTTGCCACCTCCAGAGGAGAATGCCGAAGGACTCCCCTTCGTCTTTGTCGCAGATGAAGCGTTTGCGCTGACTCCCCATGTGATGAGGCCGTTCCCGATGAGGACCCTCACCCCGGACCAGAGGGTCTTCAACTACAGGCTGTCCAGAGCCAGAAGAGTGGTGGAGAACGCTTTTGGCATCCTGGCCAGCCGCTTCCGCCTGTTCCTGACGGCATTTAACATGGCGGAATACAAACTGAACCACATAGTTCTTGCCTGTTGCATATTGCACAACTTCCTCAAAAGACATAACAGGAACTATGTGGTGCCCGTTGGCCCAGATGTGGAGGGCCCTCCAAATGCGGACCTCACAGCCCTTCGAGTGGCACGTCCAGGCTTGCCCCCTCTCAATGCCCGCGTGGTCCGGGACCAATATATGGAATACTTTGTGGGTAGGGGGGCCATTGCTCTGCCTGACGATGTGTGAGAGGCATTTTTTAATAAATCTGATATTTTAACCAACCTCTGATTTCTTGTCATTTCAGTCTTCTTTTTAGCTTATTTAACTTTGACATTTTTTCCCTTTGCCTTCGACAGTGGTAATGCACTTTCTGGGCAAAAGGAGGTAACAGTCTCTTCTTCCCAAAAAGATTATTCTCATGTGTGTTTGCTACCTAATCTTTGGTCTAGAGAAGGTTTGTCCTGCATAACTGACACCCAAAATACTCCTTTTCAGCACCAGGTGTGACATGTGTGTATTCTCCAAAATGCTGTGCTCCATGTTTTCGTACAAAGCACTGTGGGTGTCATTTACATAAGTCAAATCCGCTATGCTCTACAAGTGCATTGAAAAAGTTCCCTGGGAAAGGAAATTGCAGTGCAAAGTGGATTTGCCTTTAGTAAATAACACCCATTGCCCCCCATATCCTTTACATTTTACATACATAATGCATTGTTTTAGTTAAATAAGGAAGCCACACATTTGGAAAAATAAAAAAGTTTACTTGGAAAACATTCACAAGTGCGTTTACAATCTTCACGCCAAAACTGACAACATCTTGGTTATTTACAACATTATTTACAAAGATTACGCAATTTGTAAAACCAGGCATGGAGCTAAGCAGAACCTATGAAGTAGGAAAGTTCAACTTTGTAAAGTGAAGACAAGATCAGACATGACTATATGTTCAAAGTGTGTTTGATCTTGCCTTCATCACATGGGGGGGCACCCCCGAAAAGTGGAAATTTGGAACATGCACACAATTTGGTTCTGAAAATGGTCATTAGATGGTAAAACACATGCCTAGAAGCTTCAAAAGTGCCATTTTCCATCATGGGGATGAATGGACGTTTTTTGGGGGTGCAACCCCTTCACCACAACCACTTTCGTAGTTCGTAAAGTGTTTGCACCCCCAAAAAAACGTTGCCATTCATCCACCATGATGGGAGCTAGCACATGTGGACACAATGTGTGCATGTTCCAAATTTCACACAGTTTTTAAGTTGCAAATGTGTTCAGAAGCTGGCACAAATGTGTGTAAATTACTTGGTGCTTTTTCATATTTTTCCTAAAACATCAATGATGTTCTTCAATTTTTGTTGAACATCATTGATGTTTTGCTTTATGTAATCTAGATCTCGATTGCAGACCATTATCTCTCCGATGAGTACGTGGGCACTCTCTGTGGTAAAGTGCGATTTTTCTTCCACAACATCCACGTCACCTAAAAACCACAAACAAAAAAAATGGGGTGTTGGAAATGAGGCAGCCATACATGGATTAGCTTACCAGTAGCTGTGTTCTCCCACACTCACCTGTTGTGGTGACAATTTCTCCAAGTTCGATGATCTCTCCTTCTCCTCCTCCTCCTCTGCTTCTGCTCTTTCCCCTTTTTTGGGAGGTGTTGGTTTGGGGGTTTCCTCAGACGGCCCAAGTTTTCGCTCCCCTATGAGAATGTCCAAAAGGAAGATTTAGCAACACAAACTATTGAGGGCAGAAATAGGAAATGACAAACATTGCTTGAAAGTGACGGACACTATTTTAGTTTGGCCAGTTACAAATGTCAACTACATGAATGTAGTCACTTTGTAAAGGTGCTAAACTGACTAGCTTTTTGGTAGAAGTTTGTGTGATGGAGACCCCCCTCTAGTATCCACTGGAGCACATGTGTGGAAAAGGCTAATAAAAAGGGGGTTTGGGTGTCCCAGCACTAGTGCTCTCGAGTCCAGATGGGTAAACACCTACTGGGTGACCTCTCCTTTACATTGAATAAATTGCCTTTACATTCTGGATGACATTTCTAGGGAGAACAAACTTCCTTTCCCCAAAAAAACACCAAACATCGTATTATAAGTGGCCGAACGATCGAGGTTGCGTACGATCGAATGCACACACACACGACCATGACAGTGGCAGAAAGATCGAGGCTGAGTACGATCGAATGCACAGACGAACCTGAAAGTGGCCATTTTGGAATGTACAACTTGGTAAAAATCAAAACACAATGGAGCAGTATGCAAGCAAGAAATCAAACACAAAACACAACTACTTACTTTTTTGAAGAATTCGCTTGATCTTTCTGTACTGATCGGCCTCCCTCAGTTTCAGGTCTGACCAGCGTTTCCTGAGTTGCTCCTTGGATCGTTGTACCCCAAAATTATTGTACAGCCTCCTCACAACTTTAGACATGATCTTGGCCTTGCGGACATTGGGGTTGAGGTAAGGCCCATACTTCCCATCATAGTCGCTCCTCTTTAATATGTCCACCATCTCCAACATTTCTCCAAATGACATATTGGAGGCCTTGAATTTCAGGTTCCGGGATCGGGACGTTTCTGCCTCCGGACTTTCCTCGTCCTCCTCCTCGTTGGTGGGATATTTGTGGCGCACCTGCTGTGTCCCCGCCATGTGCTCTCCCCACTACGCCGTAAAGAGAAGGGGTGGGGAATAGACGAGAAAGATCATCAGGGGCGGGCGGAGTTTGAAGCATGCGCAGTGTATATAAAACGTCACACGCCTGTGTCGTAGCCACGATCTGGGAGACGAGGGGAGAGAAAACTCACACGAGACGATCGCTACAAACGAAGGTACAATTTAACGTTGGTACATAACTAGCCTAGACTGATTTGAACTTGAGGCTTCTTTAGGGAGAAGATTAGGAGAGTTTAGCCTGACAGAATTTTGAGGGTTTTGTGTGTTGTTGTGTCTTGCAGAGATTGATATGAAGGGATTCAACGACATGAGTTTTCTCCCCCTCTTCATTGCCAAATACAGGGATTTTCCCATATTGTGGCAGGGTATACACCCACATTACACCAACAAACCAAAGAGGCACGCAGCCCTGGAGGAACTTGTGGAATTTGTCAAGCCAAAGTTCCCCACGGCAACTGTTGATGATATTAGAAAGAAAATTGGCAGCCTGAGGAGTGCGTATATCAGGGAGAGGAAGAAGGTCGTGAAGTCTGAGGAAACTGCAACTTCAGCAGATGAGGTCTATGTCCCCAAGCTCTGGTACTATCAGAGTCTCCATTTTCTGAAGGACCAGGCTGATGTCACGGAGCCAACCTCAACTCCTCCTTCCACGCTTCCTTGCGCACAGCCCACCCCTGATGAGGCTTCCGAGGAGCAACCTGGGCCTTCCAGTCTGGAAGAGGTGGAGGAGCCCAGCTTGTTCCAGGTATAGTATTTTTGTTACCATTTATGGGAATAATGAATGATGTTCACTTAATTCAGGATCGCCAATTGCTTAGTTCCTAACGTGTTTGACATATCAACAGACAGTGGTGTGGGAGACATTTGGGGCCAGAATCTAAACTGCTGGGCTGAGAATTGTATGGTTTGCTATTTGTAAACATTTTGCACCAGTCACTAGATGAGAATTGTGTGTGTTTGATGAACAAATAACTGAAACTATGTCCCTTTTTCCTACACAGGAAGACCTCAGCCAGGAGGTGGCTGTGGAAGGTGGCAGTCAGGAGGAGGCAGGGGTTAGTGGCAGCCACCAGCTGGGTAGTGGCAGCCAAGAGGGGGCTAGGCCTCGGAGCCTGACTGACACCCAAACCCCTCCCCTCCGCCCTCCGTACAAAAGGGCGAGAAGGGGGGGTTATGCGGCACAGTCAGCGCTCCGGATGATAAGAGAGGCTTCAGACTCCCTACATGCCACACCCGCCGACGAGGAGACCTTTGGCTCGGTGGTTGTCACAAAAATGATGGGTATGGAGGTGGGGCAACGCAACATGTGTGAGGGGCTCATCCTCCATGTCCTAAATAAGGGTAGGGCTGGGGAGATGACCCCAGTCACACATGTTTGCCATAGCTACCATGCTCCACCTCCTCCTCCTCCTCCTCCTCCTTCTGCCACCCCACCAGCACGACAGCCCCAGCGTGCAAGGAAGCGTGGAAGGAAGACCTGAGAGTGACGACCTGGAATCAGTCTGGTCTGAGAGAAGATGGAGCCTCTTGTAGTACCAGAGCCTGGGGACCTAGATGGCATCTGCTGCAGTTCCGGATACTTTGGACTTCACGACCAGATTGCACTCCCCTTAATATACGTACTCCTCAGGCCCCCAATTTTCTACGCTTGAACAATGATGGTTGCCGTGGGGGGCCAAGACTTTGCAAATTCCCCAAGTTTCACCATGGCTGCGTTCCTCTTTGGTTTGTTGGTGTGACCTAAATAAAGGTTTTTTTGATTTGAAATAATCATTGACTATTGTGTTTTACTTTGCTACAATGACAGTTTTTCTTTGAGTAGGCTGGTACATTTCACTAATCCTAAAGTAGAATTAACAAGGGGCACCAACAACAAACAAACTCCTAGTAAATGTAAGCAAGAAATACAAATGTAAATAATGTGTTTTTGGTAATTTGAGACACACAACCCCCCTCCAAAAAAAAAAAAAAAAAAAAACATTCAAATATGTATTCCCCCCCCCAAAAAAAAAAGACAAATCATGGTAAAAAAATAACAAAGATTCTTTTCCGTTCAGAGTAAAAATAAACATGTAGTGTATAAATGCTGCAAAGTAATAAAGAAGTAAGTTTGTGAGAAGTGCGGGTGAATAGGAGCAGCTAAAAGATGTCATTCTTGTTGCATTTTAAAGAAAAAGAGAATGCGCTGCATTAAAGACATTTTAACATTGCAGCGTGACGAATGTGCTGTGTCGATTAGGAAAGGTAGTTTTACCTGACCGAGCGCTTCCGTCACAGAATTTCTTCTGAGCATGCGTAGCACTTTGTCCGTCGGACAAGCGTACACACGCTCGGATTTGGTGTGATCGGACCGGGTTGACGGCAAATCTTTCCAGCAGGAGATAAGACTTTGTCCGACGGACAAACCGACGAACACTGTCCGATGGTGCATACACACGGTCTGATTTTTCAACAACCTTGTCCGATCGGACCAAATTGATGAAAAAGTCCGACCGTGTGTATGGGGCTTTAATCGCACCCCTGTCCTGCACGACCTAGCCACTTCAGTCTACAACGCTTCACTTTTAGCCTCCCTGGACACACTGGCCCCTCTCACTATACATAGAATTAGGCCCCGACCCCTTTAACCTTGGCAAACAGATGACACTAAAAGTCTGAAAAAACATAGCTGTGCTCTTGAGTCTCAGAAATATTTCAACCAGTATAAATCTGCCCTCCAAAAATACAATTCCTGCCTCCTCACTGCCAAGCAGACCTATTTTATCACTCTCATCAACAACTTATCATCCCGTCCTCGTCAACACTTCTCTACCTTCAACTCTCTACTTCGTCCTCCACTGCCTCCATTTACCAACTCACTCACTGCCCAGGAGATCGCCAATCACTTCAAACAGAAGATTGAAAACATTTGTGAGGAGATCCCTGCTGTTCAGATACCTTCCACGCTTTACACTTAATGCCCACAGGTACAATCATTACTTCCCTCAGTCAACCCCACCGCTATAGACGAGGTTGCTAAACTACTTGCTAGTGTCCAACTAACCACCTGCCCTCTGGATCCTGTTCCCTCACAAATGCTACGTTCACCTTTTGACTCTATTTTACACTCTCTAACCCACATCTTCAATCTCTCCCTCATTTCTGGCATCTTCCCCAACTCTCTAAAACACGCACTAGTCAGCCCCATACTTAAAAAGCCTTCACTGGACCCAACCAATCTTAACCGCTTAAGGACCGCCTCACGCCAATATACGTCGGCAGAATGGCACGGCTGGGCACAACCACGTACCTGTACGTGGCCCTTTAAGAGCCCAGCCGTGGGTCGCGCGTGCGCCGCAACCGGGTCCTGAGCTCCGTGACCGCAGCCGCGATCGGGTCACAGAGCTGAAGAACGGGGAGAGGTCTGTGTAAACAAACCTCTCCCCGTGCTTCCTAGCGCAACTGACACTGATCGGCTGTTCCCTTTCATTGGGAAAGCCGATCAGTGATGTTAGACGCAAAGCCACGCCCCCCTACAGTAAAAAAAAAAAACACACACACTTAACCACTAGGGGGCGGGGAGGGGTTAACTCCTTCACTGTCAGTGTCATTTACACAGGAATCAGTGCATTTAAATAGCACCAATTTCTGTATAAATGACAATGGTCCCAAAAATGTGTCAAAAATGTCCGATGTGTCCGCCATAATGTCGCAGTCACAATAAAAATCGATGATCGCCGCCATTAATAGTAAAAAAATAAAATATTAATAAAAATGCTATAAAACTATCCCCAATTTTGTAAACGCTATAACTTTTGCGCAAACCAATCAATAATTGCTAATTGCGATTTTTTTTTTTTACCAAAAATATGTAGAAGAATATGTATCAGCCTAAACTGAGGAAAAAATAAATTTTATATATTTTTTGGGGATATTTATTATAGCAAAAAGTAAAAAATATTGAATTTTTTTCAAAATTGTCGCTCTATTTTTGTTTATAGCGCAAAAAATAAAAACCGCAGTGGCGATCAAATACCACCAAAAGAAAGCTCTATTTGTGGGGAAAAAAAGGACGTCAATTTTGTTTGGGAGCCACATCGCACGACTGCGCAATTGTCAGTTAAAGCGTCACAGTGCCGAATCGCAAAAAGGGGCCTGGTCCTTTGGCTGCAAATTGGTCCAGGGCTTAAGTGGTTAACGACCTACGCCCCATCTCCTTGCTCCCCTTTCTATCAAAACTCCTTGAACGTTTGGTCTACAACCACCTTGCCGAGAATAGCCTTCTTGATACCCTTCAGTCTGGATTTTATCTTCAACACTCCACAGAAACTGCTCTCCTCCTAAAACTAACAATCTACTCCTAAAACTAACAAACAATCTACTAACAGCCAAAGCCAATGGACACTATACTGTACTCCTACTCTTGGACCTTTCTGCTGCATTTGATACGATTGACCACCTTCTCCTCCTCCAAGAACTCCATGCTGGCCCGTTGGTCTCCGTGACTGTACTCTTCGTTGGTTCTCTTCCTACTTTTCCATCCACACCTTTAGCGTTACTTACAACTCTACTTTCTCCTCTTTTTCTTTTTCTGTTTGGGTCCCCCAAGGTTCTGTTCTTGGGCCTCTCCTATTTTAAATCCACACCTCCTCCATGGGTCAGCTGATAGCCTCCCATGGCTTCAAATACCATCTATACGCCGACGACACCCAAATCTTTTTCTTTACCCCTCAGCTCACTCCCTCAGTATCTTTATGTATCACTAATTTACTAACAGGTATATTATTACTTCCTCAAACTCAATCTATCCAAAACCGAACTCCAGCACGTGCACCTTCCCTTGATCTCTCTGTCAAAATCGATGGCACAACTATCAGCCCATCCCGCATGCCAAGGTCCTAGGTGCAGTCCTGGACTCTGAACTATCCTTTAAGCCTCACGTCCAATCACTGTCCAAATCTTGCCACCTCAACCTCCGCAACATCTTCACATACGCCCCTTTCTAACCAACAGCACAACAAAGCTCCCTGGTCATCTCCCGCCTCGACTTCTCCAACTCCCTACTCATTGGCTTACCTCTACATAGCCTATCCCCCCATCAATCCATCATGAATGCTGCTGCCAGAATCATTCACCTTACCAATCACTTTGTGTCTGCTACTCCTCTCTGTCAATCCCTCCAACGGCTCCTGCTTACCCAACAAATGAAATTCAAAATACTAACAACAACTTACATAACCATCCACAATTTAGCCCCCAGGTACATCACTAGCCTAGTACATCACTAGCCTAGTCTCAAAATACCAACCTAATCAATCTCTTCGTTCCTCTCAAGACCTGCTGCCCTCTAGCTCCCTCGTCACCTCTTCTGTACCTCACCTCCAGGACTTTTCTAGAGCCTCTCCAATCCTATGGAACTCCTTACCCCAACCTGTCCGATTATCTCCTACTTTATTAGCTTTTAGACAATCCCTGAAAACCCTCCTCTTCAGAGAAGCCTATCCTACCCACACCTAACAACTACATTTTCATTTCCTCCATCAGTTCATACCTCACAGTTATTACCTTCTGTTTCACTTGACCCTCCCTTCTAGATTGTAAGCTATAATGAGCAGGGCCCTCTGATTCCTCCTGTATTGAATTGTATTGTAACTGTACTGTCTGCCCTCATGTTGTGAAGCGCTGCGCAAACTGTTGGCGCTATTTAAATCCTGATTAATAATAATAAAAAAATAATAAATAAACATAGGAGAGCACTAAACTGGTCTTATCTTTGTTTTCATTTTTGTATTGCACTAATAATCTGGAGTGGAGTCATTTTCATGGATCTATCAAAGAGATTGTTTCAAGGCGCAGTTGCTGGTTTATCCTAATTTAAGAGGAAGTAAACCCTCTTTAATCACCGCTGCCCCCTGTTGCAAGAAACGTCCATCTTCCTTCCGGGTATCGCTGCTCCGGCGATGTGAGTGGCCGGAGTAGCGATGACGTCACGTGGGAGCCGTCAGTGACAGCATGTTAGCCTTCACTGATGGCATGCTCAGTGCGCTTGCGCCGATGTCTATGGTGCGCATGTGCCGTAGACATCGGTGCCCCTTTTTAGGAAAATATCTCCTTAACCGTGCAGGTTAAGGAGATATTTCTTGCACCTACAGGTAAGCCTTAATCTAGGCTTACCTGTAGGTTAAAGTGGTATGTAAGGGTTTACAACCACTTTAAGAATTTCCATTCATATGCAGAGAAATACCTCAAGGCCCTTAGAAACCTGAAACAGAAGGGTGTTCTTTTATGGATATCTAAAGCCCCATACACACGTGCGGATTATCCGAGGACCAGGTCCGTCGGATCCTGTCCGTCATACTTTGTCTGATGTTGGTGTTGCATACACACGGTCGGACAAAGTTGTCGGAAAATCCGATCATTCTGAACGTGGTGACGTTTGTTGCCTACGACGGGACTACGTAGAGGCTAGTAGCCAATAGCTTTGGTCTTGTAATGTGATCTGAGCATGCGTAGCACTTTGTCCGTCGGACAACGCTACACACGATCGGATTTGGTGTGAGCGGACCTTGTTGTCAAAAAATCTATCCAGCAGGAGATAGGACTTTGTCCGTCGGACAATCCGACGTACACTGTCCGATGGTGCATACACACGGTCGTATTTTTCGACAACATTGTCTGATCGGACAGAATCCATGCGAAAATCCTACCGTGTGTATGGGGCTTAAAAATAATCAACCGAAAATAATGATAAAAACACACGTGTATCAGTGCCACCAAATGTATTACTGACATGGTGCTGTTGCAAAAAGAAAGCACAGTAGCTATACCAATAAATAGACATTTAGTTGTGCTGGGTTGTGCTTGGCCAGTTTTTACAGTTGTCTTCACAAGATGTTTCTTATTGGTCAAGGACACACCCAGTGTCGGGACAAGGTCATCTAGAGCCCAGGGCCGACATGGCAAATTGCACCCCCCCCCTCCAAATGTATGAGCATTATGTGTCAGCGAAAATCCCCTCCTCCCAAAAAAAATCATCGCTAATCTGCATGCTGAACTCAAATGCTCTCATTCCACATATGCTCCCATCACAATAACCCCCCCCCCCCCAAAAAAAATCCCCCTCCTAGCACAAATCCTCTACCCCTCAACTTTCCCCTCCAAGTACACCCCCCCCCCCCCACTCCAAATCCTCCTTCTCAGCATAAATTCCCCTCCCCTATTTTTTAGCACAAACCCTCCATCCTAGCACAAATAATTTTTCCCTATCTCCCCTCATAACACAAATCTCCCCCAAATCTCTAAGTTCCCTCCTAGAACAATTCTGTCACACAATACTGGCAAGTAGTCACTTTCCTGGGCTGGAGTGACAGAAAGGGAAGTTTAAAAGAGAAGTTGAGTTTTTTTTTTGTTTTATATATATCTATATACAGGGGGTCCCCAGGTTACAAACAAGATAGGGACTGTAGGTTTGTTCTTAAGTTGAATCTGTTTGTAAGTCGGAACAGATACATTTTTTATGTGTAGCTCCAGCCACAAAATATATTTTTAAGTTTTTTTAGATACATAGAGAAGGGTTATCACCCCTGTAACATTTGTTTTGCTGTCTGTGCCCCTGTTCAGAAGATTTCACCTCACCTTCTGTCCCAATGACAAGTGGATTTTGAAAATTTTGGGTTGTTAGGGAAACATGGACTGGTGATAAAACATCAGTGGAGACACATTTTTCCCATATTAACTCTTACAGGAGTGAATTTCCCTTCCTAGGGTAGATTTCCTCTCACTTCCTGTTGTCTCCTTCCGTTTATAAGTAGGAGTCGGTTGTAAGTCGGATGTTTGTAAGTAGGGGACCCCCTGTATACAGTTGTGCTCATAAGTTTACATACCCTGGCAGAATTTATGATTTCTTCGCCATTTTTCAGAGAATATGAATGATAACACAAAAACTTTTCTTTCACTCATGGTTAGTGTTTGGCTGAAGCCATTTATTATCAATCAACCCTGATCAAAAATGTACATACCCCAGTTCTTAATACAGTGTATTGCCCCCTTTAACATCAATGACAGCTTGAAGTCTTTTGTAGTATTTGTGGATGAGGCTCTTTTTCTTCTCAGATGGTAAAGCTGCCCATTCCTCTTGGTAAAAAACCTCCACTTCTTGTAAATTCTTGGGCTGTCTTGCATGAACTGCACTTTTGAGATCTCCCCAAAGTGGCTCAATGATATTGAGGTCAGGAGACTGAGATGGCCACTCCAGAACTTTCACTTTATTCTGCTGTAGCCAATGACAGGTAGACTTTTGTGTTTTGGATTATTGTCATGTTGGAATGTCCAAGTACATCCCATGTGCAGCTTCCTGGCTGATGAATGCAAATGTTCCTCCAGTATTTTTTGATAACATTCTGCATTCATCTTGCCATCGATTTTGACCAAATTTTCTGTGCCTTTTGTAGCTCACACATCCCCAAAACTTCAGCTATTCACCTCCATGTTTCACAGTAGGAATGATGTACCTTTCATGATAGGCCTTGTTGACTCCTCTCCAAATGTAGCATTTATGGTTGTGGCCAAAAAGCTACATTTTGGTCTCATCACTCCAAATGACTTTGTGCCAGAAGGTTTGAGGCTTGTCTCTGTGCTGTTTGGTGTATTGTAAGTTGGATACTTTTGGCATTTGCGTAGTAATGGCTTTCTTCTGTCGACTCAACCATGCAGCTTTCTTCAAGTGCCTCCTTATTGTGCATCTTGAAACAGCCACACCACATGTTTTCAGAGAGTCCTGTATTTCACCTGAAGTTATTTGTGGGTTTTTCTTTGCATCCTGAACAATGATATTTTTTTTTTTCCCATGCGTCGTAAGAGTAACAGGCAACACCTTCTAAAGTAAACAATTAGACATGACATTCATTGAATAAACCGAGCTTACAGGTCAACAAGGAAGAGCTGTAAAAAAACAAAATTGAGAAATTATTATATCGCTTTCAAAACTGTCAAAGTTCAAATTAAATCTCTCCATGTTTCACAATCCTCTATTTAGATTGTGAGGTAAGCCAAAATGTTTTTCCCCTACTTTTAGACAGGGTACAGTAGAGTTAGAGGACACGTTCACCTTTTGTAACATGTTACAGATGCATCAGCCCCCACTCCCCTGTTCTGGCAGCTAGCGGGGAATCTACTGGGATCCCCCCCGCTAGCAGGACAGGAGAGCCGGTTCACATATCTTCATAGCGGCTGCGAAGCAGCTTGCACAGGAACGCTGTGCAACTTTGGCTCCATTTCAGGGCCGAAATTCGGCCCTGATTCATCCCTGAAACGGAGAACAGGGATGCACCGGACCCCTGAGGCGAGCCACATCGGTCGGAGGTGTGAACCTAGCCTTAGTCTTCCTGTCACAGTGTAACTGCCTGGCTATATCGAAGGTATGGCCAGACAGATAAACAGACAGTCTGCAGGACCGTGGCATGACACCCATGATCTGCTGATTGTGGGTGCAAAGCTTTACAGGTCCATTACAAAAAGTAATAAATGTGTAGCGTCTACCCCAATTTTCCAGGAGCCTGATGGTGGCTACCGGGGGTAGGGATGGCTGACATACATTCTCAGGGTGCAGGTTTGTGGGCATGGTGGGTGATGTACAAGCAGAAACATGGGTGCCAGTCACTTTTATGCTTAAACAAAAGAGAAGTTTATTTCTCAGAACAGGAAAAATGTGAAAGAGAGGGGGTCGGGCACAGGACACCCTTAATGATCAGCAACAGGCAGATTGGCAGACTTCTTAGACAAAAATAGGTGAAGTAAGGTAGACAGCAGTACAGAAATAAGCCGAACCAGCACATCTGTACTTTGTAGGACAGGCTGTATTCTCTAGTAACTGAACTTTACTCACTGCGTCATGCACTGATTCCGTTGGATGAGTTCTCTCTTGAAGTCCTCCCAGACATTTCATAGCCTCCAACTCATGAAAAGTCCCCTCTGGTGCTTCCTTAGAACTCCATTTCTCTAGAATAATTTCCGGATCTTTGGTAGGCTTTCCTCTGGATAAACTTTAACACCCGGATAGGCCTCGGACAGACCTAGCAGCTGGCAGCCAACTGAGTAGGCCCCGGGCTTCTGGCCTAGCACCCAGGAGCTCTACACACATTCACCCAGGCCAAAGCCCTGTGCGGGAAGACTGACTCTGATCACATGAAATAGCTTTTCCTAGCATGCTTTGCAGAAAATATGATTGGCTGAGAAAAGTATGTTTATCCATAACTGAAATGTACTGTAGCTCATCATACTAATGTCAAAGGCAACAGTGCCACCTACTGACAAAATGGAGAAGGCACAAGTGAATGGAATTAGTCATGTAATCACTAAACATTACAAATTAGCCAGGCTGGCTACAACCCGGCACAACTAAATATACTTGAAACCCTATTATAGGGAAGAGGGCGCTACACTCACCCCCTGCCAAGGAGACTACGTCCTCGGAGTCTGCAAAAAAAAAAATTGCTCTCAAGCCTAAGAGTGGATGTCCTGGCAAAAAGTTGATGGGAAAAGGTAAAGGAAAGGGTTAAACTTTGAGTACAAATACGTGTGGCATTCCACACGAAAACAGGTGAAAATGCAATAAAGCAATGATATTACATAATGACATCACATCCTAACTATCTATCTAATGTATTATACAGTGGCGTCGCTAGGGGGTGGCTACTGAGGCTATAACTCCAAATCTGAGGCCCATAGCCCAGAGTCTGTAGGTTGCCTGCCATCATTGTAAGTCAGCAGTGGCAGAAGCTGCTTTTTCCGATGCAGTTCCTTCTCTTTCGGTGCGGCGGAGTGATATGCCTGAAGCCAGCAGCAGCAGGAGACAAGCCGATGGCTGTGGTGCGGGATTTCTCTTTGCATCCGGCTGGCATGGCGCCACCCACTAGTCTGGTGCCTGACCCGCAGAGTCACCCTGTGATTATGCCTGAGGACAGCAGCAGGAGGGTGGCCGTGGCTGGGGCGGAAGAAGTAAGGTGCTGCTGGAATCTCTCTCTCTACCCCCCCCCTTTTTTTCAGAATCTGCATACTCCTGATGTAAGGGGGGGCTCTCTGGGGATCCTAGTGTAAGGGGGAGGCTCTCTGACGACTATGATGCAAGGGGGGGGCTCTCTGGGGACCCTAATGTAAGGTGAGGCTCTCTGGGGACCCTGATGTAAAGGGGGGCTCTCTGGGGATCCAAATGTATGGGGGACTGCATGGTGTAAGGCGAGGCTCTCTGGGGACCCTGATATAAGGGGAGGCTCTCTGGGGACCCTGATATAAGGGGAGGCTCTCTGGAGACTCTGTAAGAGGAGGCTCTCTGGGGACCCTGATGTAATTAGGGAGGCTCTATGGGGACCCTAATGTAAGGGGGGCTCTCTGGGGGCCCTGATGTAAGGGGGGCTCTCTGGGGACCCTGATGTAAGGGGGGGCTCTCTGGAGACCCTGATGTGTGTGTGTGTGTGTGTGTGTATATATATATATATATATATATATATATATATATATATATATATATATATATATACATGTGTATGTCCACCCAAGCGTATGACTTTCTTTACTTCGCTGCTATGGACTCTGGCCCCCAGATCTTTTGTAGACCTAGCAATACCCCTGGTACTATATGATAAGTAATAGAAAATTATTAGAGTTGAACCAATTTAAGGCACTTTCTCTCCTCAGTCGAGGAAGACCTAATGTATAGAAAACACATATATGCATTTGACTATTCAATGTTAGAGAAAATAAGCATTACTGTACAAAATTAGAGTACTGTCTCTCCTTAGCCAAGGAAGACGCAAGGGGTACAGGAACACCTGAAAAATAGAAAGGCACTCAATATGGAAATACCACGTTCTAACAACATACTATACTATATCTACCATTATAGTAATATCTATCCTAAAGCAACATTTATGTATACATCTGAAATGTCTGTTCTCAGCTGAAGAAGACAAGTATTATCACTATACATTACACCAAAGAATACATAACTACATATATCTATTTAGAACATTGTCTGCTCTTAGCCGAGGAAGACAAGAGAATATAAGGTAAACTCACTTTAATATATTTGTAATATACTCTACAGTCCTAGCGATTAACTTTACACTGAAGTATGAAATATTGGCTCTCCTCTGCCAACTAGTGGAAGTAAAATAAAAAGTCACTTGAATACTTTGCAGTCCATGTAGAATAGGTTTCAAAGGTAAACTGGCCCCAGGTACCAAAAGCACAGCCTACCTGCCTACCTAACTAGAATGTCACATTGTCTCTGTAACCCCAAAGTCCAATGAACATGAAAAATGTTCTCAAGTGCACTAACACAAAGTCGTCTCTTTGAAGAATCATACTGCCTCTGTATCTCCAAAGTTCAGTAGGTACAAACTTTGGTGTGACAGAGCCAGCAAGATTGTTCACACTAAAGTCCAACAGGTATTTTTCTTAAGTTTTGAAGTAACAGTATAGAGTTCCATTATGGAAGAACAACAACTTTGTTTTCAGTTCGCAAGCACATAGTAAAGAACAACTGTTTTTTCCCTAGTCGCTGATTTCAGGGACTAAAGGCTTGAACTTGTAGTGTTACAAATTTCACAAAGGCAACACAAACTTTTTTTTGTGCCAGATTCTCTGGCACTTACGGGTACAGGTAACCATATTCCTCAGCTACCCTTTTCACTACAATGCATTGCAACTTAGACAGCCTTGGTAGAAGCTTAGGGTCTCCACAGCCAGGTAACACTGGAGTATCTAGAGCACATTTAACAGAGTAACCTGCAACGGTAACAGGCTTTTGAGAAACATTTGTGAATGAAGAGGTTATTCACACAGCAACATTTGTGTTTTTTGCATAGTGTGTCCACCGCTCCTCCTCTGGGGAACTTGCCAGACAGAGAACATGAGAGGTGGAGGTGGACAGTTCAAGCCTATTACTGGAGATACAAACAGGTGAGGGAACATCCTCTTCTATAGGCTTAACTTTCTGCTCAGAATCACTGTCAGACCATCTTTCTCCAGACGACACAGTGTCAGAGAGCCACTCAGATATTCTATCAGACAACACATCTGAGTCTGACTCTGTAGAGACTCTTCAGCTAGGAGTAAGTTAGGCCTCAAACACACAGTGGCAGACTTTTCTGACTCTGCTCCCTTCGTGGCTGCAGGTTTCACTGTCCCAACAGGCACACAGCCCTCATTTACAACTGGCTTACCGGTAGGGTTTCCACCTGTCAGGGATTCACCCGGACAGTTCAGGTTTTGAATCATGTGCTCGGGTTTCAATCCACCTGAAACCTGGACACAATATTCAGACAGGAATGTGGCTCAGAACAGGGCCTGATAAAAGGCTGAGGGGGTACTATGCATGCCACATTACTATTCTCTTTGGAGTGCCCAAAGGTGTCCCAGGTCTGTTTCAATCCTATAGTGTTTGCTAAAAATTTTTTTTTTTTTGCTGTGCACCACAAAAGTGTTTGGGTTTGGCTTGAGGAAAAAGTGGCAACCCTACTTACCAGGTTCAGTGGTTTTCTCCCTGGGAGGCTCCATCATCAGAGAAAGGAGGCAGCCTCAACCACTGCTATGGAAGGTCACTGAGGCACCTGGCTTTGTAGTGGGCTTGGTTGCAGTAGATACAGGCACCCAAACAGGGTCATTGGTGACCGCAAAGGACTCACAGTCTGACACTTCCACTGCATGGACGATGATGCTGGCAGGTGCAATAACTCGGTTGTGGATTCTTTAGTGGACAGAACAGCCATGGCAGCTACCATCAGAGCTGGTTCCAGTGCAGCATTAGAAACACACTTGGCCCAATCTACTTGCCACACCCGTGGCGATAAGTATGGCGGGACTACCTCCAATAGCAATTCCCCGCAATGGCCGCAGGTGATCCAGGGCCAGATATTTGTAGCCAGTCCTGTGCATCTGGAACATAGCAGCCCAATCGCTTCGTAGCCTCCCGCAGTGTAGAGCGCCAGGTTACCGCTAGGGATGAAACGCACTACGGTGTCGGTAATGGCTTCTCTCAAGCCAACAGAACCCTTGGTGCAAAGATGTTCCAATCAGCATGGGAAACTCCAGGATATGCCATGCTTGCTTCTCCGCCTCTCAGCACGTGGATCCAAGATCCAAGATCCCTCCTTTGCAGAGCAGCCTCCCTTCCTCCGTCTGCCAAATGATTGGTCCGGCTGCTGAGCAGAAACTTCAGCACCTGCCTTTTTCTTCCAGCAGTGCACCAAAACAGTTATGGAGTCTGCCTTAACCCCTTTAGCACTGGCGTAAAGTGACAAAAGACCAGGCTGACACTCTCCCATATGGTTTACAAGAACAATAGCACAGTCTCTGAGCTACACGAACATTATTTACCACTCTCCCACAGAGCCAAATGAAATTCCTGTGTGATTGCAGTCCGTTGCTAGGGGCGACCACCACAAAAATGACGATTGGTCCCGCGTTGGGCGCCAGATGTAGTGCCTACCCTGATTTTCCTGATGGTGGCTACCAGGGGTAGGGATGGCTGACATGCAGTATCTCACAAAAGTGAGTACACCCCTCACATTTTCGTAAATATTTTATTATATCTTTTCATGTGACAACCCTGAAAAAATTACACTTTGCTACAATGTAAAGTAGTGAGTGTACAGCTTGTATAACAGTGTAAATTTGCTGTCCCCTCAAAATAACTCAACACAGCCATTAATGTCTAAACCGCTGACAACAAAAGTGAGTAGACCCCTAAGTAAAAATGTCCAAATTGGGCCCAACGTGTCAATATTTTGTGTGGCCACCATTATTTTCCAGCACTGCCTTAACCCTCCTGGGCATGGAGTTCACCAGAGCTTCACAGGTTTCCACTGTAGTCCTCTTTCACTCCTCTATGATGACATCACGGAGCTGGTGTATGTTAGAGACCTTGCGCTCCTCTACCTTCGGTTTGAGGATTCCCCACAGATGCGCAATAGGGTTTAGGTATGGAGACATGCTTGGCCAGTCCATCAACCTTACCTTCAGCTTCTTTAGCAAGGCAGTGGTTGTCTTAGAGGCAGTGGTGGCCCGTCTATAGTTTACTGTGAGTTTCTATTTTAATGCTTGAATAAACTGCTTACCAAGCTACTATTTAAACGTACTACACTATACGGCTCCCCCTTCATTTATTTTTCACCTACCACTCCGGCGATTGCCGAGAGAGATAAGGTTAGAGATACCAGGAGCCAGGGAAGGAAGAAGGAAACACGTACCCTCCTAGGCAGAGCAGCACGCTAGAAGAAGAGGACAGCAGAACCCATATCACTACCTTTATGCGGTTAACCCTTTACCGCAAGGTAAGGGTCCATTACTTATCATAGTGTGCCCCACACGAAGAGGAACGCCCCCTCACTATTTGATGACACCCCACTGCACGAACACCACTTCTGTATAAGGATCATATCACTTACACCGAGATTTGTAATCACAGTTATCAAACTGTCAAGGACTTTTTTCTCTATATCACAGACTTATATACATGCAGCTTAGTCTGCTACTTGATTTTGGTCACATTTACCTCTTTACGGATATTTATTTCCAGCCACGTTTTCGTATAGCAAAATAACTTTGTATTTTGCATCTTTTTTGTTGAAATCGCATTTTCTCTATTAAATCGCATTCTGCATTTTTTACAACTCCGTTTTTTGTGCATATTTATATATGTATAATTCTTTCTAGTCAAGCAGACTAGCTCCACTAATGCTTCACCATTTGCACCTTTAATGCATTATGCACTTTTATTCACTGTTTAATTTTTTATTCTTGTCAGTGCATCTTACTTTCTGCACTATCATCACATTCCTCAGATTGTGATATCAACTTTTGTCAATATCTACACTGTATCGCATAGCCAGTGTTATTATATATACCAGCACTTCACAGTTATATATATTATATATACCAACACTTCACGGTTATATATATTTATTCTTTGCAGTATGCACTTTATACTTTATATTTATCTACACCATATGTTCTCTTAATATTTTTTATATATTATATTTTATTTTTTATGTCTCATATTTATGATGTTTTACTAGCTATTATATGTATGTGCCATTATTCATTTTTACACTCTCGCACTTTTACATATTCATCTATTAGCCACCACTATTATCAGAATATTTACTGATTACCACTAGGATTTCTTCACCTCATACTCAGAGTTTGGATCTAACTGGTAGACGAGACAATACCATTGTCCATTACCATTGTATACATTAGGGGTTCACGTCTTTGCCCCAATACTGCCTCCTTGAAGTAGATCTTATCATTTCCCCTGGGAAACAGCGCAGCACCACCCCCAATTTTCTAGTGCACGGGAAACGCCACGTCTATGTAATCACGAGATTGCAGATGCAGCTCTTCATTTGCAGGCTTTTATCCTGCCTTGCGTTGCTTTCCGAAGCACCAAGTAGCTTTCACCCGGTGCTCGTAGTATCTATTACTATGGCCGGGCCGTTTGATTGACATCTGAGTTAGATGTCACTTCCTGTTTTCTCTCTCTCATTGTGCCCGGGAGAGAGAAAACCGGAAGTATGAGGAGCGGACTCCTCCATCACCGCTGCCAGTGGAAGGAGACACCACAGGAGAGGACAACACAGCAAGGTAAGTACTGCTGTGCTCGCACGGAGAACAGGGGGGGTTTGATGTGACACAGGCTGGCTGCCTTTGGTGGGACAAGGGCAAGGCTGCATTTGGTGGGACACAGGCTGGCTGCATTTGATGTGACACAGGCTGGCTGCATTTGGTGGGACACATGCTGGCTGCATTTGGTGGGACACAGGCTGGCTGCATTTGGTGGGACACAGGCTGACTGTATTTGGTGGGACACAGGCAAGGCTGCATTTGGTGGGACACAGGCTGGCTGTATTTGGTGGGACACAGGCAAGGCTGCATTTGGTGGGACACAGGCAAGGCTGCATTTGGTGGGACACAGGCAAGGCTGCATTTGGTGGGACACAGGCTGGCTGCATTTGGTGGGACACATGCTGGCTGCATTTGATGCGACACAGGCTGCATTTAATGGGACACATGGCATCTGCTGGCAGGCGATGTGGCTAGTGACACGCTCAGGGCTCCCACTGATTCTGCATTAAGGTGAGTTGAATGATTTCATTTTATATTACAATGTAATAATAGAAATAATGCGCTTCAATCATCCTGACACCATAACAACCATGGTGCCGGGAGGATTGAAGTGCTAACACCAGGTGTTTGGAATATCTTTATCTGCTGATTGTTAAACTTTCTAGAATACACATATTTCTATTGCTGTGTAGGATCTGGGCCTGCTGTCCCTCCATCCCAATCTCCTGCTCCCTCTCCCTCCATCCCTCTTTCATCTCAGACGCCAACCACATCACCTTAGAGCCACGCCCACTATTTTGCCGTAACCACGCCCGTTTTCACCAAGTGGGGGGGTCAATAAGGAAGGGCGGGGTCTGGCGCCCCCCATCCGAAAACTTCACCAGCCGCCACTACTTGGAGGTGTGTTTGGGGTCGTTATTATGTTGGAATACTGCCCTGCGGCCCAGTCTCCAAAGGGAGGAGATCATGCTCTGCTTCAGTATGTCACAGTACATGTTGGCATTCATGGTTCCCTCAATGAACTGTAGCTCCCCAGTGCCGACAACACTCATGCAGCCCCAGACCATGACACTCCCACCACCATGCTTGACTGTAGGCAAGACACACTTGTCTTTGTACTCCTCACCTGGTTGCCGCCACACACGCTTGACACCATCTGAACCAAATAAGTTTTTTTTGGTCTCATCAGACCACAAGACATGGTTCCAGTAATCCATGTCCCTAGTCTACTTGTCTTCAGCAAACCGTTTGTGCATCTTCTTTAGAAGAGGCTTCCTTCTGGGACAACAGCCATGTAGACTAATTTGATGCAGTGTGCGTCGTATGGTCTGAGCAATGACAGGCTGAGCCCCCACCCCTTCAACCTCTGCGGTAATGCTGGCAGCACTCATACGTCTATTTCCCAAAGACAACCTCTGGATATGACGCTGAGCACGTGCACTGAACTTTTTTGGCCGACCATGTCGAGGCCTCTTCTGAGTGGAACTTGTCCTGTTAAACCACTGTATAGTCTTGGCTAGAGATGGGCCCGGTGTTCGATTCAAACCCATGTTTTAATCGAACATCGAGCGTTCGCCCGTTCGGCGAGCCCAGAACTATTTGGGCCGCTCGCATCAAATTTGTGTGATGCGAGCGGCCCGCAATGCATTGCGCCAGTCGCAGTGCAATGCTGGCTGATGATTGGCCAAGCATGCACTGTGACCCCGCATGCTTGGCCAATCACAGCGCCGGCAGCGAGGAGAGCCATAATTGGCTACAGGCAGGATGCCTGTAGCCAATTATAGCTCAGGGGCTTTAGTACACGCCCCACGGTATAAGAGGCCGCCGCGGCGGCGGCCTTGCATATTGTGTTTCAGTGTCAGCGTGTCAGTGTGCTGCTGACAATATGTGCTTTATTTCTGGGGATTTGTGTGTGCGTGCTGTTAGTACAGCATTGCGGTATCACATCTGGGGGGTGTCTATAGGTTGCCTGTGAAGGGGGGCAGGTTTCCTGTGCTTAGAACTGTCCCTGCAAAAAGTGTAATTTTTGCAGGAAAAAAGCTATTTAAAAGCACTCGCGGCTAATGAATTGATGGCTCCGGTAACACAGAGAACTGTCATTCATTGATAAAAAACACAAAAAAAAAGCGTGTGATATTAAGGGGGACCCCAGCCAAAAAAAAAAAAATGGCGTAGGGTCCACCTCAAAATCCATACCAGACCCTTGAGGTCTGGGATGGATTTTAAGGGGAACCCCAGCCAAAAAAAATGGCGTGGGGTCCCCCTCAAAATCCATACCAGACCCTTATCTGAGCATGCAACCTGGCAGGCCGCAGGAAAAGAGGGGGGGACGAGAGCGGCCCCCCTCCCGCCTGAACCGTACCAGGCCACATGCCCTCAACATTGGGAGGATGCTTTGGGGGTCTGAGACCCCCAAAGCACCTTGTCCCCATGTTGATGAGGACAAGGGCTTCGTCCCCACAGCCGTGCCCCGTGGTTGTGGGGGTCTGCGGGCGGGGGGCTTATCGGAATCTGGAAGCCCCCTTTAACAAGGGGACCCCCAGATCCCACCCCCCCCCCCCGTGTGAAATTTTAAGAGGGTACAAAAGTACCCCTACCATTTCACCAAAAAAGTGTAAAAAATTGTAAAAATGACAGGAGACGGTCTTTGACAATTCCTTTATTAAAATCTTCTTTCTTCTTTCTTCATCCTTCGGTTTCTTCATCTTCTCCTTCCGTCATCTTCTTCCATCTTCTTCCATTTTCTTCTTCCTCCAATCCGCTTCTTCTTGCGCTGGTCTTCTCGTCCTTCTCGTCCGGCATCTTCTTCCATGGCGTCGGCGTCTCTTCTTGGGCCACTCCTCGCAATGGGAGGCTCCCGCTGTGTGAGGCTTCGCTGCCTCTGACAGGTCTTTTATAATGGAGGGCACCTGGTGACCCCGCCCCCTCTGACGCACGGGGACGTCATGGGGAATTCCCTATAGCTTTCCCCATGACGTCAGAGGGGGGCGGGGTCACCAGGTGCCCTCCGTTATAAAAGACCTGTCAGACGGAGCGAAGCCTCACACAGCGGGAGCCTCCCATTGCGAGGAGCGGCCCGACAGAAGAACAGATGCCGACGCCATGGAAGAAGATGCCGGACGAGAAGGACGAGAAGACCAGCGCAAGAAGAAGCGGATCGGAGGAAGAAGAAAATGGAAGAAGATGGAAGAAGATGACGGAAGGAGAAGATGAAGAAACCGAAGGATGAAGAAAGAAGAAAGAAGATTTTAATAAAGGAATTGTCAAAGACCGTCTCCTGTCATTTTTTACAATTTTTTACACTTTTTTGGTGAAATGGTAGGGGTACTTTTGTACCCCCTTACCATTTCACACAGGGGGGGCTGGGATCTGGGGGTCCCCTTGTTAAAGGGGGCTTCCAGATTCCGATAAGCCCCCGCCCGCAGACCCCCACAACCACCGGGCACGGTTGTGGGGACGAGGCCCTTGTCCTCATCAACATGGGGACAAGGTGCTTTGGCCGGTCTCGTCCCCCCCTCTTTTCCTGCGGCCTGCCAGGTTGCGTGCTCGGATAAGGGTCTGGTATGGATTTTGAGGGGGACCCCACGTCATTTTTTTTGGCTGGGGTTCCCCTTAAAATCCATCAGAGACCTCAAGGGTGTGGTTATTGAATTTGGGGGGACCCCCACGCTTTTTTTTTTAAATTATTTTTTATTTTTTTTTAATTAATTTTTTATTTTTTTTTTTATCAATGACTTTTTTTTTATCAATGACTTTCAATGAATGACTGTTCTCTGTGTTACGGGAGCCGTCAATTCACATTAGCCGCGAGTGATTTTAAATAGCTTTCTTTCCTGCAAAAATGACACTTTTTGCAGGGACAGTTCTAAGCACAGGAAACATGCGCCCCTTTACATGCATACTATAGACACCCCCCAGGTACGAAATTTAAAGGAATATTACACCTTTATTGTTTCAATTTAAGCATTATTAAAATCACTGCTCCTGAAAAAACGGCCGTTTTAAAAAAAAAAAATTTGCATTGATACATGTCCCCTGGGGCAGGACCCAGGTCCCCAAACACTTTTTATGACAATAACATGCATATTAGCCTTTAAAATTAGCACTTTTGCTCAGTTTCAGGGTCTTGGCAATCTTCTTATAGCCTAGGCCATCTTTATGTAGAGCAACATTTTTGCCATGAGGTGCCATGTTGAATTTCCAGTGACCAGTATGAGAGCGTGAGAGCAATAACACAAAATTTAACACACCTGCTCCCCATTCACACCTGAGACCTTGTAACACTTACAAGTCACATGACACTGGGGAGGGAAAATGGCTAATTGGGCCCAATTTGGACATTTTCACTTAGGGGTGTACTCACTTTTGTTGCCAGCGGTTTAGACGATAATGGCAGAAATTTCTCTTTACACGTTGCTTAGAGTGGATGGGGAAATCAGTGGACATTTCTTGTTTAGGGTTGAGCGAACCCGAACTGTAAAGTTCGGGTCCGTACCGGACTTTTGGGTGTTCGGGACCCGGACCTGAACTATTGGCTGTAAGTTCGGGTTCGGGTCCGGTGTTCGGCGCTGTATTGGCGCCTTTTTAACAGCTGCAGGGCAGCCAATCGACGATCGCTTCACTAGTGTGCCCTTAGAAGCCATCACAGCCATGCCTACTAATGGCATGGCTGTGATTGGGCAGTGCAGCATGTGACCCAGCCTCTATATATAGTCCAGACACACAGCACACAGCGTCATTCTGCTATAGACAGGTTCCTGTGCTGCTGAGAGGATTTTAGGAGTTAGTGTGATTCAGTCAGTCAGGCAGTCAGCATTCCTTAACTTTGCTTCTAATTAGTTAGATCAGTGAGCGATCTACATAGCTAGAGTAGAGTAGGGAGTTTCTTTAGTAAGGAAGAGAAAGAGGCAGAGAGAATTATTGAAGAGATTCCTAAATCAATTGTACCCTGGCTGGGGTGCAGTGCACAGTCTTTTAACAGTGCCATGAGGCCAGTGCCAGACAAAATATAAAAGTTTTACCTGCAAGCTAAGTGCACCATTAGGACCAACACTGCATATAGTAAGAGATACACCATAGTCTGTGCGTATTCTGTTATTGGAAAAACATTGCATAAAAATTAAATTTTCCTTTTTGTTTTTTTTCCCAATAGCATTTTCTGCGTGTTTATACATACATCATACATACATGCTGTAGACACTATCCGTGTATTCTGATATTGCAAAAACATTGCAAAAAAATTTAATTTTGCAGTGTTTTTTTTTCCCCAATAGCATTTTCTGCGTTTTCATAAACGCTTTACATACTGTCCGTGTATTCTGATATTGGAAAAACATTGCAAAGAAATTTAATTTTGCAGTGTTTTTTTTTTCCCCAATAGCATTTTCTGCGTTTTCATAAATGCTTTACATACTGTCCGTGTATTCTGATATTGGAAAAACATTGCAAAAAAATTAAATTTTGCAGTGTTTTTTTTTTCCCAATAGCATTTTCTGCGTTTTCATAAACGCTTTACATACTGTCCGTGTATTCTGATATTGGAAAAACATTGCAAAAAAAATTAATTTTGCTGTGTTTTTTTTCCCCAATAGCATTTTCTGCATTTTCATAAACGCTTTAGACACTATCCGTTTATTCTGATATTGGAAAAACATTGCAAAAAAATTTAATTTTGCGTTTTTTTTTTCTTCCCAATAGCATTTTCTGCGTGTTCATAAACGCTTTAGACACTGTACGTGTATTCTGCTATTGACAAAAACACCCATTTAGGGCGAGATCATACATTTTGAAAATATGAGGAGATCATCAAAAAGGGGACGTGGCCCGGGTCGTGGTGCTGCTGGTGGCGCTCCTGTTGCAGGGAGAGGACGTGGTCGATCTGTGCCAGCTACACGCACTAGTGAAACACCTTCCTCAGGTGCGAGTAGGCGACAGAGCCTGCAGCGGTATTTTGGCGCGCCTAATGAGGCTGTACGAATGTTGAGGCCAGGACAAGTACAGGCGATAGTAGATTGGGTTGCTGACAGTGCCTCCGGTTCCTTCACATTGTCTCCCACCCAGTCTCCTGATGAAAGTTAATAATTTTTTCCAGAAAGTGCGTATTCTGGGGTATTCCCACCATATGTGCGGCATCATGCCGTTGAGTTTCTGAGGTTCTTAATGACTTCCTGTACCTCTTCTGCTGAGAAGGGGGCCTCCAGCATTTTATTTTTATTTATTTTTTCATGTTATTTTAAGTTATGTCCCTATCCACATTTGTCTGCAGATTGTTTGCAGATCACTTGCCATGCTCTTAACAACATTTTGTTGCCATTTGCAGCCCTCTAGCCCTTTCCATGACCTTTTTACAGCCATTTTAGTGTTCAAAAGTCCGGGTCCCATTGACTTCAATTGGGTTCGGAGTTCGGGGTCAAGTTCGGTCCCGAACCCGGACTTTTTTCCGAAGTTCGGCCGAACCCAAACATCCAGGTGTCCGCTCAACTCTATTCTTGTTTAACCCACAGGGCTGAACAAGAAGAAATCAAATCATGTTTGTCAGCTTCAGGACCTGTCTGTTACTGATGTCCCAGTTCAGCAGA
Organism: Lithobates sylvaticus; assembly: GCA_028564925.1. Taxonomy (NCBI): domain Eukaryota; kingdom Metazoa; phylum Chordata; class Amphibia; order Anura; family Ranidae; genus Lithobates; species Lithobates sylvaticus. The sequence continues at coordinate 195,055,562 of CM053036.1, read as the reverse complement.
CTGACCCTCATTTTCTCTCCTGGGGACTGATGTCAATTAATCAGAGGGGGAGGGGAAATCTAAATTGACTGTGTTCACAGAGAATTATAAAATCATAGTTGCATAGTAGGTGAGGTTGAAAAAAGACACAAGTCCATCAAGTCCAACCTATGCGTGTTATTATGTCAGTATTACATTGTATATCCCTGTATGTTGCGGTCGTTAGGTAATTTCACATCCTTTGCCGCTCCTACAGTAAAGAACCCTATACGCAGTTTAAGGTTAAGTTAAACCTCTTTTCTTCTAATTTTAGTGAGTGACCACGTGTCTTATTAAACTCCCTTCCTCAAAAAAGTTTTATCCCTATTGTGGGGTCACCAGTATGGTATTTGTAAATTGAAATCATATCCCCTCTCAAGTGTCTCTTCTCCAGAGAGAATAAGTTCAGTGCTCGCAACCTTTCTTCATAACTAATATCCTCCAGACCCTTTATTAGCTTAGTTAGGCAACACCCTTCTTTGTACTCGCTCCATTTCCAGTACATCCTTCCTGAGGACTGGTGCCATGAACTGGACAGCATACTCCAGGTGAGGCCGGACCAAAGTCTTGTAGAGTGGGAGAATTATCGTTTTATCCCTGGAGTTGATCCCCTTTTTAATGCATGCCAATATTCTGTTTGCTTTGTTAGCAGCAGCTTGGCATTGCATGCCATTGCTGAGCCTACCATCTCCTAGGACCCCCATGTCCTTTTCCATCCTAGATTCCCCCAGAGGTTCACCCCCTAGTGAGTAGATTGCATTCATATTTTTGCCACCCAAATACAATATTTTACATTTTTCTACATTAAACCTCATTTGCCATGTAGTTGCCCACCCCATTAATTTGTTCAGATCTTCTTGCAAGGTTTCCACATCCTGCAGAGAAGTTATTGCCCTGCTTAGCTTAGTGTCGTCCGCAAATACAGAGATTGAACTGTTTACCCCATCCTCCAGGTCGTTTATGAACAAATTAAACAGGATTGGTCCCAGCACAGAACCCTGGGGGACCCCACTACCCACCCCTGACCATTCCTCATTTATCACCACCCTCTGAACTTGCCCTTGTAGCCAGTACTCACTGTACTCACCCTATGGTCCATGCCAATGAACCTTACTTTGTACAGTAAACATTTATGGGGAACTGGGTCAAATGCTAATGCAAAATCCAGATACACCACGTCTACGGGCCTTCCTTTATTTAGATGGAAGCTCACCTCCTCATAAAAGGTTAATAGATTGGTTTAGCAAGAACGATTCTTCATGAATCCATGCTGATTACTGCTAATGATACCGTTTTCATTACTGAAATCTTGTATATAGTCCCTTATCATGCCCTCCAAGAGCTTGCATACTATTGATGTTAGGCTAACTGGTCTGTAATTCTCAGGGATGTATTTTGCCCCTTTTTAAAATATTGGTGCTACATTGGCTTTTCTCCAATCAGCTGGTACCATTGCAGTGAGTAGACTGTCAGTAAAAATTAGGAACAATGGTCTGGGAATTACTTGACTGAGTTCCCTAAGTACCCTCGGATGCAAGCCATCTGGTCCCGGTGATTTATTAATGTTAAGTTTCCTAAGTCTAATTTTAATTCTGTCCTCTGTTATCCATGGAGGTGCTTCCTGTGATGTGTCATAAGGATAAACACTGCAGTTTTAGTTACTGAAGCCCACCGATTCCCTCATGAAGACTGAGGAAAACAATAAATTCACAACTTTGTGATAAAAAGTGAGATCTGCAAAATACTCAACATGCATCATGCCTCTCGGCAAATAGCTTTGAGTGTCTACTTTCCAAAATGGGGTAATTTTGGGGGGTTTTGTATTATCTGGCCATTTCATGGCCTCCAAAACTGTGATAGGCAGTGAGGAGTGAAATCAAAAATGTACGCCCTTAGAAAGCCTGAAGGCAGTGATTGGTTTTTCGGGGTCCTGTACGTGGTTAGACTGCCAAAAAGTCTCAAACATGTGGTATCCCCATACTCAGGAGAAGCAGCAAAATGTATTTTGGGCTGTAATTCCACATATAACCATGGCATGTTTGAACAATATATCATTTAGTGACAACGTTGTGTAAAAAAAAAAAAAAAAACATTTTAATTTTCCCAAAACTTGTGGCAAAATATAAAATATTCCATAGACTCAACATGCCTCTCAGCAAACAGCTTTAAGTGTCATCATTCCAAAATGGGGTCATTTGGGGGGGGGGGGGGTTTGTGCTATCTTGACATTTTATGACCTTCGAAACTGTGATAGGTAGTGAGGAGTGAAATCAAAAATGTACGCCCTTAGAAAGCCTGAAGGTGGTGTTTGGTTTTCGGGGTCCTGTACACGGCTAGGCTCCTAAAAAATCTCACACATGTGGTATCTCCGTACTCAGGAGAAGCATCAGAATGTATTTTGGGGTGTAATTCCACATATGCCCATGGCATGTTTGAGCAATATATCATTTACTGGCAACTTTGTGCAAAAAAAAAAAAGAAAATTAAAATTTTCCTGCAACTTATATGCAAAATATAAAATATTCCATGGACTCAACATGCCTATCAGCAAATAGTTTGGGGTGTCTACTTTACAAAATGGCGTCATTTGGGGGGGGGGGGGGTTGTGCTATCTTGGAATTTTATGGCCTTCCTAAATGTGATAGGTAGTGAGGAGTGAAATAAAAAATTTACACCCTTAGAAATCCTGAAGGCGGTGATTGGATTTCGGGGTCTCTTGTACACTGCTAGGTTCCCAAAAAGTCTCACACATGAGGTATCCGCATACTCGGGAGAAGCAGCAGAATGTATTTTGGGGTGTAATTCTACATATAACCATGGCACGTGTGAGCAATATATAATTTAGTGACAACTGTGTGTCATTTTTTATTTTTATAAAAAAAAGATTCAATGGGCTCAACATGACTCTCAGCAATTTCCTTGGGGTGGCTTCTTTCCAAAATGGGGTAATTTGGGGGGGGGGGGGGGGGGGGTTGTACTGCCCTGCCATTTTAGCACCTCAAAAATGAGATAGGCAGTCATAAACTAAAAGTTGCGTAAATTCCAGAAAATGTACCCTAGTTTGTAGACGCTATAACTTTTGCGCAAACCAATAAATATACGCTTATTGACATTTTTACATGTGGCTGAATAAATTTTGGCCTAAATGTATGACTAAAATTGAGTTTATTAAATCTTTTTATTAACAAAAAGTAGAAAATATTTTTTATTTTTTTTTATTTTTGGTCTTTTTCGGTTTATATTGCAAAAAATAAAAATCGCAGAGGCAAATACCATAAAAAGAAAGCTCTATTTGTGGGAAAAAAAAGACGCAAATTTCATTTGGGTACAGCATTGCATGACAGCGCAATTACCAGTTAAAGCAGTGCCAAATTGTAAAAAGTACTCCGGTCATTGAGCAGCCAAATCCATCGGGGCTGAAGCTGTTAAGAAAAATGGTGGAAAAAAAATTATAATTAAAAATAATAAAGTCCACGTGAATATAGACAGAAATCCTTAAATGATAGTTCATACAGTGTTCCGCCACCAGACACATGAATGAAGAATCCCTCTGTGGCACCCACCACCTTATTAATAGGGGTGCTTACCAGATGATGTGGACTTTCTTTCGCTAGATGGGTCAAACGTGCTTAATAGTAACCCTCTAAGGGGTGGTATGGATGCAGTTCCAGGTTCCCACAAATGGTAGAGGGGTCTTCCTATGTTTCCAAACTGCCGCTAATCATCTCCAGGACAACCATGACAATAGCCATGAAGTATAAGCCGAGTTTTTCAGCACATTTTTTTGTGCTGAAAGTGCCCCCCTCAGCTTATACTGGAGTCAAGCACTTTTCTGCAGCAGAGAAGGAAATTTTCCGACCCGACTTTGGGGCCCCATATCTCGGGGCCACTTGGTGCTAGGAACCCCAAATTTGGTGCGCAAACCCAGTGGAACCAACATTTGAGGTTCCTAGCACCAAGTGGCCCCGAGATACGGGCCCAAAAGTCGGTTCAGAAAATGTCATTCTCTGCTGCAGAAAAGGGCTTGACATTTTCTGACCCGAATTTGGGGCCCCGTATCTCGGGGCCACTTGGTGCTAGGAACCCCAGATTTGGTGTGCAAACCCAGTGAAACCGACTCTACAACTACTACTACAATTTGGGATACAGGGCCCCAAAGTCGGTCATCTGTGACCATCTGCAGCAATGTAATTTCAGGACCCTTTGGGTCCAGAGACCCCAAATTTTGGCTGCAGCTAGGGGGCATCTAGGAACCCTCAACTACCAAGTTCAGGGGACCTATGGCTGCAAATGGACACAGTGAGGCTGCAAATGGGCATTTTGACCCTCTTTTCCACTTCCAGTAGCTGTGCATTTCTCACCCTAGGCTTATACTCGAGTCAATAAGTTTTCCCAGTTTCTTGTGGTAAAATTAGGTGCCTCGGCTTATATTTGGGTCAGCCTATACTCGAGTATATACGGTATTTTATTAAAATAGTATGAAAATAAAATGACAGTCTTGGTTTAAAACTAGTCGTTTGCCGACAAACAAGTATAACACCTGTACTTCCGCGATCAGGGAGGACGCAATGACATCAGCTATATGTTCACTTATTTATCACAATTATTAGCGCAACTATTTGAATATTTTGATACTCAGTCACTATGAGATTTGTTTTCTGTATTCTGCAAAAAAACTGGTTGATCCTGCTGTTCTCTATCTTCCCCTCCTGTTTATGTCCCCAATTCAGCTAGGGATTTGGCAGCTCTGCACATGCTCAGTTTTCAGTGAGTTTATATGCTGAGCATTTCCTCCCTATCACATCTGAGCAGCCCCTGTGACTATAGTCACACATGTGGGCATATACACAATGGTAATGCTTCCTGCTGCTATCAGCCATGCCTGGGAGAGCAGGGAGAAGAGAAAAGAGCCACTACAGATGGGCACAATGCTGGATCAAGTGAGGACTCAGGTAAGTATTAGAGGGGAAAGGGGGTGATACTAAACATTGTTTAACTTAATGCAGTGAATGCATTCAAGTAAAAAATGTTTAGGGTTTAGAAGCCTTGTATTTGCAAAGAACATGGAAGATGATCTGGGATGATCTAGCTAGGTCTGAACTAACTAGCATTAATAAGAGGGGAGGACAGAGAGAAAAACTAAATTACGCAAGTAAAAAATTTGTAGTTGCCTAAAACCCCCACTAGATGTCAACATACATCAAACAACAGTAACCTGATATAGTTCAATACAACAGAAACCTTCAAATAGGTGGGCTAGAACAGGGATATTAATATTATAAATATCAGGGCTTTCTGTAGATACTACTTTAAATACATTTTTATAAAAGACAAGCAGTGTACAGTCTGAATTTCATCTGATATCAGCCTATTACACACCCTGAACAACACAGTTAAAACTTGGGTAGGGAAAAGTAGCAAAAATATCCAATAAGCCCCCGTACACACGATCAGAAATTCCAACCACAAAATCCATCCGTTTTTTTCCGAAGGATTTTGTCCGAAACTGGTGTTTCATACACACGGTCGGACAAAGTTGTCAGAAAATCCGATCGTTCCGAACGTGGTGACGTTCGTTGGCTACGACGGAACTATGTAGAGGCTAGTAGCCAATAGCTTTGGTCTCGTAAATTGATCTGAGCATGCGTGGCACTTTGTCCGCCGAGATTCTCTACACACGATCGGAAAAAGTCTGATCGGATTTTGTTGTCGGAAAATTTGAGATCCTGCTCAGTCCGCTAGAGCCCACACATGATCGGATTTTCCGACAACATCATCCGATCAAACTTTTTCCATCAGAATATCCGACCGTGTGTACGGGGCATAAGTTGTGCTGTAGTGCTCATGTGCTAACAAGAAATGTGCTGATGGGAGGAGCGAGCAGATGCACAAAGAAATGAGCTCATCAGTCTGTTGCTTTTCTTTTCACTGTCCAGTCACCGGCTAGGGGAGAGACCAGACTTAGCTGCAGAATAGAAAAATCAGGTCTTACATCCCACCAGACTGAACTGTGCGGTGTAATTCTCAAGAGCAGATAGACAGAAATACAAACCCTTTAACAGCTCTCAAAAAATTTATTTTATTGGTGGATTTAGCTACTTGCCTGGTGATCTGCTTTATTTATTACAGGTACTTATATAGCACCATCAATTTACACAGCACTTTACATATACATTGTGCATTCACATCAGTCCATGCCCTCAAGGAGTTTACAATCTACATATTAGGGCCAACTGACCTACCAGCATGTCTTTAGAGTGTGGGACGACACTGGAGGAAACCCACGGAGGCACAGGGAGAATATGCAAACTCCCTGCAGGTGGCGCAATGGCTGGGATTTGAACCAATGATCCTAGTGCTACCGGGTGCAAGTTCTTATCACTTATGCACTGTGTTGCTCCAGGTTGCCTGTAGATAAATCATCAGAAGGAGCAGACAGGGAGTGAAACATACTTTTTGTCTCTGCATTGCAAGAAGTGTTTTCTGTTGGCCAACTAAAGCTGCGATGATCACTTCTCCAGGTTTCATCTTTCAAAAGTCAGTATCTAGGTGCATCACTGCGAGTAAGGTGGTGGGGGATCTGCTGTTGGGGAAAACACTGGGGGCTGAGAATACTCTGGGAGATGGTTGTACTCTGGTAGTCCTGTGGTTTCTAGAGGGTATGCTGGTAAATGTGGGAACACCAATGATTGGGAGATTGCTGGCAGTTGAGGAAGAGTTGATGTCACTTCGGAATAAGCTGGTGGATCAGGCGAAATAACAACAAGGTTCTGGGCTGTGGTTGCCTGAAATGAGAGCATTCATAATAAAATTAAATTGTTTATCTTCTGTTAAGATGTTTCACAAATACCCAACATTTTAATAAATGCTTCTACATATCGATGTTTCATTGTTTTGTAGGAGTTGGAGAGTTAAACCAATGGACAGTTTGTTCTATTTTGATTGGTGTGATCTAGTCAGGGCTTTTTTTCAGCTGGAACTTGGTGGAACTCAGTTCCACCACCTCTGTCTCAGGCCCTCTGCTCCCTGCTGACCACTATTATTTGAAAATACAAAAGTCCGGCTTCTATGCTTACAAGTGACCGCTTGTTCCTCATTGGCTCCCGCAGATCAGATCTCCTGAGTGGCTCCCACTGAGTGAATGATGGGGAAAAGGGAGATACAGGTACACAGGGTGCAGTGCAAATGCCAACATCACCACTGAAGGATCTCCCCGCAAATGAGAGAGGTGGAACCAACTACAGTATGTGGAGAGGTACTAGAGCTGGCTGGGTGCTTCAGCTTAACCACTTCAGCCCCGGACCAATTGGCAGCCAAAGGACCAGGCCCCTTTTTGCAATTCGGCACTGCGTCGCTTTAACTAACAATTGCGCGGTCATGCGACGTGGCTCCAAAACAAAATTGGCGTCCTTTTTTTCCCACAAATAGAGCTTTCTTTTGGTGGTATTTGATCGCCCCTGCGGTTTTTATTTTTTGCGCTATAAACAAAAATAGAGCGACAATTTTGAAAAAAATGCAATATTTTTTACTTTTTGCTATAATAAATATCCCCAAAAAATATATAAAAAAACTTTTTTTTCCTCAGTTTAGGCCGATACGTATTCTTCTACATATTTTTGGTAAAAAAAATCGCAATTAGCGATTATTGATTAGTTTGCGCAAAAGTTATAGCGTTTACAAAATAGGGGATAGTTTTATAGCATTTTTATTAATATTTTTTTTTTTATTAGTAATGGCGGCGATCAGCGATTTTTATTGTGACTGCGACATTTTGGCGGACACATCGGACATTTTTGACACATTTTTGGGACATTTGTCATTTATACAGCAATCAGTGCTATTTAAATAGCACTGATTCCTATGTAAATGACAGTTGTAGTTAGGGGGTTAACCACTAGGGGGCGGGGAGGAGTCAGTGTGACGTGTTGTGTTTTTTTTTTTACAGTAGGGGGGCGTGGCTGTACGTCTGACGTCATTGATCGGCGTTCCCGATGACAGGGAACCGCCGATCACTGACAGTCAGTGTAGGAAGCGCGGGGAGAGGTTTGTTTACATAGACCTCTCCCCGTTCTTCCGCTCCGTAGCCCGATCGCGGGATACCAGCGGCGATCGGGTCCGCTGGTCCCACGGCCGGGGTCACGGAGCTCCCGACCGGGTCGCGAGCGCGCCGCTAGCGGCGCGCGCGCGACCCACGGGCAGGCACATGCACGATCACGTACAGGTACGTGATTCTGCCTGCCCGTGCCATTCTGCTGACGTATATATGCAGTGGCCGGTCGGGAAGCGGTTAATACCGCAACAAAAATAAGACATGTGGAAGATGGTGTAGCTTTTAAGGAGATGCAGAGTAGAGGGGGGTTGCATGCAGAGGTCAGAGCTGAAGAGGGGTTAACGTGAGATGTGGATGGGGGATTCAGAGGTAAGCATCTGTGGAAGAAGGCTGAATTCTGCACTCTGTGTATAGCGCACTGCTAAACTCTGCACTCTGTATGCAGCGAACCCCTGAACTCTGCACTATTTACGTAGCACACCCCTGAACTCTGCAGTCTGTGTGTAACCCTCTCCCTGAACTCTGCACTCTGTACATAATGCACTCCTGGTATTTAATGACCCTGTTAAGACCCTCCCACTGTTAGTGAAATTTGACCACACCCACTATTTGATGCGGTTTGGAGGGTGTGTGTAAGGGACGGGGTGGTCGTGATTGAGTTCCTGTACCCATTTTCCGAGGAAAAAAAGCCCTGGATCTAGTCAATGAGTTCCCATGTCTGCAGAATTTGTATTTATAAGTTCACCTTTTGTGACATGTTAAATGTTACACCCATATTCAGGATGTAATATGTTACAGATGCAATGACCCCCACTCCCTCGATCCCCCCGTTCTGACAGCTAGCAGGGGATCTTCTCCCTCCCGTTAGCAGTCACATTCTGCAAAAAAAATGCTCCACCTGCCCAGCCGTGTCATCTGAATGGAAAAACTACAAGATCTGGTAGCCTTTGTGGCTGTCGGCTTGTAGTTCTCAATGAACTGCCATGTCTCTGTTGAGCGCTATGGTAGTTCATTAAGTCTTCCAAATTCAGCTCTGAAGAAGAGGGGATACCCTCGAAACGCATCCGTTTTTATTTTGGACTCATTCCACGATTGTTACTGGTCAGTGGATCGAGGATCTGGTTGACCTTACGTTTTTCCATTTTTTTAAACTATTTTGTGAGTATGTTTTATACATTTTTTGATTAAAGCGGAGCTACACCCTAAAGTGGAACTTCCACTTATCGGATTCCTCCCCCCCTCCAGTGCCACAATTGGCACCTTTCAATAATTTAGGTATCTGCACCCACTTCCGGGACTAGCTAGCCGCCCCTAGCCGCAGATGCCCCTCCCCTAGCCGAAGATGCCCGCCCCCCCTCCCGTTGTGTCCTGGGAAACACACAGTTCCCAGGACACAACGGGGACCAGTAAAGACACGCAGCGTGACTCGCGCATGCGCAGTAGGGAACCGGGCAGTGAAGCCGCAACGCTTCACTTCCTGATTCCCTGACAGAGGATGGTGGCGGGGGCAGCCGAGAGACGAGCGATTGCATTTATTAAAAGTCAGAAGCTGCAGTATTTGTAGCTGCTGACTTTTAATATTTTTTGTGCAGGCGGCCATCCTCTTTAATAAATGATCGCAAAGGTAATGCGTTAGGTTGGTGCGCCCTCTCTTCCTTTTCCTTTCTTTGCAGAATATAACCATTTAATGCTGGTAAAGAGGGTATGATGTATTTCTGACTATTGATGGCCAAAGATTATACTTTATGTTATAATAGTGAGTGATAGGCTGTACCATTATTATGGACTGTAGAGTATAGGGATGAGCCGAACACCCCCGGGTTCGGTTCGCACCAGAACCTGCAAACGGACCGAAAGTTCGTGCGAACGTTAGAACCCTATTAGTTACAATGGACGCAAACGTTCGAAATCTAAAGTGCTAATTATAACGGCCAATAAAACAGGTCTGGGGACCTGGGTACTGCCCCAGGGGACATGTATCAATGCAAAAAGAAGTTTTAAAAATGGATGTTTTTTTCGGGAGCAGTCATTTTAATGATGCATAAAGTGAAATATTTCTTTAAATATGGTACCTGGGGGGTGTCTAAAGTATGCCTGTGAAGTGGCATGTGTTTCCCGTGTTTAGAACTGTCCCTGCAAAAAATGACATTTGCAAAGGAAAACAAGAAGCCATTTAAAACTGCTTGCGGCTTTAATGTCATGTCTTGTCCTGGCAATATGGATGAAAATCTTTGAGAGAAATGGCATGGCTACCCCATCACCCCCCCAGCCCATTACCAGCCCCTTTGGGTCTTGTATGGATATTAAGGGGAACCCGCACCCAAAATAAAACCCTATACCTACAACCCTATATACTCTGAACAGCAGTATACAGGCAGTGCAAACAAGACAGGGACTGTAGGTTTGTTCTTAAGTAGAATCTGTTTGTAATTTTGAACAGGTAAATTTGCCCCTGTAATATTTGTTTTGCTGTCTGTGCACCTGTTCAGAACATTTCACCTCACTTTCCGTCCCAATGACAAATGTTTTTGGAAAAGTGTGTTTTTTATTGAAACAAGAATTGGAGATAAAGCATCAGTAGAGAGGAGATACCTTTTTCCAAAATTAAATCTAACAGGATAGAATTTTCCTTCCAAGGGGTAGATTTCCTCTCACTTCCTGTTTTCTCCTTCCGTTTGCAAGTAGGAGTCGTTTCTAAGTTGGATGTTTGAAAGTAGGGGCCTGCCGTATATACTCTGCAGAAATTTGCCCCATTAGATGTTGGTGTTGCCACAACACTGTAAGCCCTCACAGCTACTCTTGGTGGGCACAGGAATGGGCCCTGCTGTGAATTATTAGATCAAGAATTGTAATTGCACCTTAACCTTAGACCATTATTGACTAGGCTCAAAGATAAATGTCAGACCTGGTGCAAACTTCCATTAACCGTGATTGGAAGGGCAAATCTTATAAAGATGATCTGGGCCCCACAATTATTATATATCTTTCACAACTGCCCGATGTGGATAGCTGCATTTTGGTTTAAAAGGATAGAATCGCTTTTTTGCGAACTTATCTGGAAGAAAAAATATGCACGTATTAAACTAACAACTTTAATGCTGGCCAAAGATGAGGGGGGACTCGCTATCCCACATCCAAAAAATTATTTTTTGGCCTCACAAACCCAGCATTTCTATGGCTGGACAGAGGTAGATGAGAATGATCCGATACAAGCATTATTACTCCCACTGGGTAAAGGATACTCATTGATGTTCCTACTAGAGACAAAAACTTTTCAAAAAGAATAGAAATTCATAACAGGCGGACTATTTAATAAGGTATGGCTAGCAATAAAAAAGATTACTAGTATTACTGGCTATACCTCCTATACACCAATATGGAATAACGCAAATTATGAGGCAGTACAGAGATTGGAGGGATTTGGGTTTTGGCAAACTCAGGGGCTGAGATTTGTGGAACAACTGTTTTGGAATGAAAATATAAAATCATTTGCGCAAATATCTGAGGAATTTAGGATTCCAAGACAGAGGTTCTTTCAATATCTCCAGCTTAGACATGCCTTTCATGTCCAGGCCCGTACATCTGTATTTATGCTTAACGAATCCAAAATAACAACACTGTTGAAGAAAAGGGACCAAAAGAAGGGACTTATATCTAAAATTTATGAGATAATGCAGAAAAAATTTGAGGAAGAGGTAGAGGTGCCGGCTAGGAAGCAATGGGAGCGAGACCTGGGAGCACTGACTGATGCTCAGTGGTCAGAGGTCTTGTCTGCGATCCCAAAGGTATCACTGTCGGATACTCAAAAACTAACACAAATCTTTATTACGCATAGATCATACTATACGCCTGAGAAACTATTTAAGTGGAAACGTAGAGAGTCCCCTTTATGCCCTCGATGTAGTGGCGCACCGGCTAATTTAATACACATGTTGTTGAGATGTCCCAAACTCCATCGATATTGGCAGGATATAATCCAAAATATAAATAGTGTACCAGGAATTGAAATGTTATTAGATCCAAATCTATGCTTATTAAATATAGTGGCGGAACCAAATATCTCAAAAAATTTCCATACCGCACTGACGAGAGGCCTATTTCAGGCACGAAAACTAATAGCCCAGAAATGGATATCTATGTATCCTCCGACGGTTGAAGAATGGAGAACACAAATAAAAGAAACTATATTAAAGGAGGAATTTATGTATACACATAGAGGGAGTCGAGACAAATTTGATGCTATTTGGAAAAGATGGGTAGAGACCGGGGATAATGAAAATAAAAGATGAACCAACATGGGTAGGGGGGTGATATTTGGAGGGGATGGGAGGATGGGGGGAGGGCTGAGGGGGCTGGAGGAGGTGAATACAGGTGGAGGCGGCAGAGGAAAAAATTCTCCTTTTTTTTTTTCTCTTATTATTTTTATTTTAGTATTATTATTATTATTATTATTTTTTTTTTTGGGGGGGGGGGGGGGGGGGTGAGTGGGTGGCTGGTGTGGCAGATGAATGCTAGAAGTTTATGTATCTGGGATGAAATGTATGCTTAAATGTATAACTTGTATTGTTATGAAAAGAATTAAAATAAAAAAAGTACTGAATTAAAAAAAAAAAAAGAATTGTAATTGCATGCACCTGTTGAACAGGGGCAGAAAAATTGGGTCTTTGGTGGTGGTGGTGGACGGTGTTGCCACAACACTGTAAGCCCTCACAGTTACTGTACTTGGAGGACAGCAATCAGACCTGTTGCAAAGCATTGCATAAAAAATTGTAATTACACGCCCCTGTTACACAGGGGAAGAAAAATTGGGCCTTAGGCACTGGTGCTGGTGCCACAACACTGCAACCCCACAGATACTGTACTTGGAGCACAGCAATCAGACCTGTTGCAAAGCATTGCATAAAAATTTTAATTACACGCCCCTGTTAAACAGGGGCTGAAAAATTGTGCCTTAGGCACTGGTGCCACAACACTGCAACCCCTCTGTCAGGCTGGTACGTACCTGACCGACGAGTCCGCTTGGGCAGAGGGAGGTCTCCCGTACGGGTCCGACTCACGGCCCCTGGAGGTGGGTACAGGAGGCACGAGAGTCAGGAAGGGTAAGAGAGCCTGGTGTAAGGAGTCCGAGTGCTGGTGGTGGGAAGCTCACTGGTGGCAAGATGCGGTACTGGGATTCAGACACACGTCACTCAGCAGGAGAGGGAGGTAGATATAAGAGTCCCGGTTGCAGGTAGTAAGAGGCTCACTTGTAAGGAGATGGGGTATTGGAAAGCAGGCACAGGTCTTTGAGCAGCAGAGAGGGGTATATCCAGATACAAGCAGGGTTCGGCAACGATCAGACGGCAAGGTACAGAGGAGCAGGCAGAAGAGTAGTCAGGCAGGCAGAGGTCCGGGGGCAGGCAGAGGTCCAGGAGATTCCAAAGGTAAGCCGGGGTCACAAGGTTCAAACAAGATAAACAGGAACAAGGTCTCTGGTGAGCTTAAGATCAGGCAGCACTAGTCAACATGTGCTGCCAGATTAAATAGGCTGATTTGCGCCAACAGTGCGCACAGGCGTACGCAATCCTTCCTAGCGCGCGCCCCCGGGCGCCAACAGGTTGTCTGGAGAGGCAATTTTCAATTTTTCTACAATCCAAGATTGCTTCCACCTCAAATTCCTCTTCATCGTTGACAATGACAGGTTTGGGAGGGCCGACCCTGCGACCAACAAAGGGATTCGGGACCACAGGCTTCAGAAGAGTGACGTGGAAGACTGGATGGATTTTCAAGGAGGTAGGTAAATCCAATTCATAGGCAACATTGTTAACTTTTCTCTTCACGGGAAAGGGCACCAATTTCTTAGAAGGGCAGGCCATCTTCAAATTGGTAGTGGACAACCAGACCTGGTTACCAGGTTCCAAAATAAGTTCCCAGCGCCTCTTTCCATCAAAGATCTTTTTGTAGTTTTCCTGAGATTTAGTCATGGTATCCTGCAGCAATTTGTTATTGGTGGAGAAAAAGTCAAGGGTCTCAGAGACCACGGGCACGGAACATTCGGGTATTGACCTAGGTAGGAAGGATGGATGATAGCCGTAATTGGCGAAGAACGGTGTCTGATTGATAGAAGAGTGTAGAGAGTTGTTATATGAGAATTCAGCAATGGGAAGCAGAGAGGCCCAATCGTTTTGAGTGAAGGTGGAAAAGCAACGTAAATATGGCTCTAAAGTCTGATTGGTTCTCTCAGTCTGGCCATTTGTCTGCGGGTGATATGCAGAGGAGAACGCTAATTCAATTTCCAAGGATCCACAGAGGGCCTTCCAGAATCTAGAGGTGAACTGGACACCACGATCTGAAACGATATTCGTTGGAACTCCGTGCAACCTTACTACTTCCTTAATGAATGTTTGTGCTGTTTCCAGAGCTGAAGGAGTGCCCTTCATGGGCAGAAAATGTGCCATCTTTGACAGTCTGTCCACCACGACAAAGATAGAGGAGAAGCCTTCTGATGGGGGAAGTTCAACGATAAAGTCTTTTGAAACCATACTCCACGGTCTTTCTGGAACTGGTAGAGGTTTTAATAGACCCCAGGCTCTTGTCCGGCTAGTCTTGTTTCGGGCACAGATACTGCATGAGTCAACATAGTTCTTACAATCCCTCGTCAGATGTGGCCACCAGAAGGTACGCTGTAACAGGTTGATTGTTTTTAGGGTGCCGAAGTGTCCGGCCAGCTTGTGATCGTGGCATAATTCCAGTACTTGCACCCTTAGTTCCTCTGGAACCACAATTTTGCCTTCGTGCCAGAACAATCCGTCCTTAGTGGAAACCCCATCCGGGGGAAGCATCCCAATGGAGGCCTGTTTGATCCGGGAAATGAGATCCCCTTGTAAAAGCAGGAAGCTTCCAGCGGGCAGAATGGTATCGGGGAGTAGGGTGTGCCCGGTATCCAGAAACATTCGTGAAAGGGCGTCTGGCTTGATGTTCTTGGAGCCGGGTCGATAGGTTATATGGAGTTGGAAACGTGAAAAGAATAATGCCCATCTGGCCTGCCGGGGTCTTAGCCTTTTAGCTGTCCTCAGGTAATCCAAGTTTTTATGATCGGTGTACACCAGAAAAGGATGTGCCGCACCCTCTAGTAGGTAGCGACATTCCTCCAATGCTTCCTTGATGGCAAGAGGTTCCCGGTCGCCCACGTCCCGAAAAGGTAAGTTTACAGGAAAAGAAGCCCACTGGATAGAGGAGTGCCTTGGCACCCTGCCGCACGGACAATACGGCTCCCACTGCAATCTCAGAGGCATCAACTTCTAAGACAAAGGGCAAGGCTGGGTTTGGGTGCTTAAGGATAGTAGCCGAGGTTAAGAGTTCCTTGAGTTTCTCAAAGGCCAGTTGTGCTTTAGGGGTCCAGTTTAATCGAGCTCCTTGTTTGGTAAGCTCAGTGATGGGGGAGATGATAGACGAAAATCCCTTAATACATTTTCTATAGAAATATTCAAAGCCAATGAAGCGTTGTACCCCTTTCTTGTCTATGGGTGCTGGCCAATCCAGGATGGCGGATACTTTTTCAGGATCCATTCTGATTCCCTCAGCCGAAATGACTAACCCCAAGAATTTCACACTCCGGATCTCAAAGTTACATTTTTTAAGTTTGGCGTAAAGCCCATGTTGCCTTAGACGGGTAAGAACATTTCGGACATGCCTGCGATGGTCTGCCAAGGAGGCGGAGAAAATTAGGATGTCGTCTAGGTAAACGATGACGTACAGATCCAAGTAGTCGTGGAAGATATTGTTGACAAAGTGCTGGAAAGTCGCCGGGGAGTTGCACAAGCCGAATGGCATGACGAGGTACTCGTAGTGCCCAAAGCGAGTACGAAAGGCCGTTTTCCACTCATCCCCTTTGCGGATGCGGATTAGGTTGTAGGCTCCGCGAAGATCCAATTTTGTAAAGATTTTGGCTGTTCCCAGCCTTTGGAAGAGTTCTGGTACCAGTGGAAGGGGGTATCTGTTTTTAATGGTGATCTTGTTTAATTCCTGGTAATCGATGCAGGGGCGTAAGGACAACGACAAAAAAGATGCCCGCACCAGCCGGGGATGTCGAAGGGCGAATTAACCCTTTCGCCAGATTCTCGTTTATGTAGTCCTTTAAAGTGCCCAACTCCTGCTCAGTTAGCGGGAAGATTCTTCCAAAGGGAACTTCTGTTCCGGGTAGTAGTTCTATGGGGCAATCATATGGCCTGTGTGGAGGAAGAGTCTCTGCCGCCTTTTTGCTAAATACATCTAAGAAGTCCTGGTGGGGTTCAGGGATGGATTGGCAGAGTTTAGAGTCAGTATCCATACATAGGAGTGGAGCCGGCTTGCCGAGTGTTCCACATTGGCAGTTCCGACGGCAGTATTCAGAGGAGAACTGGATTTCACCTGTGGATCAGTCAATGCTGGGGTTGTGGGCCCGCAACCAGGGCATTCCCAATATGATCGGAAAAAGTGGAGATGGTATGGCATCCAGACGTAGGAGCTCCTGGTGCTGGGAGCCTATGGTAGTCAGTAGAGGTACTGTTTCATGGGTGACCGGGCCGGAACTAAGTGTGGAACCATCCGCCAGGTGCACCGCAAGGCCCCGGACCTTGGGTTGGACAGGAATGCCATGGTTGGTAGCAAAAGCTTGGTCAATGAAGCAGCTGCATGCCCCTGAGTCAACGATGACTGACACTGGAATGCTCCATCCGGAGAGCTGCAAAACAATGGTGAGAGCCAGGTGAGTGCCAGTTGGAAGCAAGACAGGTGCACACAAGGAAGAAGAAGACAGGCACTTACGTGTCTTGTTGGGGCACATTCTTGCATAGTGTCCAGGTTCCCCACAGTATAAACACAGGTTATGAGCCCGTCTGCACATCTTTTCCTCTGGAGTCAAGGAGGGTCGAAGCAGGCCAATCTGCATTGGTTCCGGAGCTCCCGGAAACCGGTGTAGACGAGGCTGAAGGAACTAGGCCGGGAGGACCGGGTACCTTGGGGAGCATCCAAAAGGGGCGAGAAAGTCCGGAAGATCTTTCAGCCCGTCTTTCCCTAAGACGGCGGTCAATTTGAACCGAAAGGTTGATGAGTTCATCTAAGGTCTGGGGAATCCCCACACGCGCCAGCTCATCCTTTAGTGGGTCCGATAAACCTTGCGTCATTCCACTCTGTATCAGAGCTCCAGCGTTTGAATTCCACCGCATAATCCTCGGCCGTTCTGCGACCTTGCTGTAAAGAATGCAGTGCGGTTTCGGCCCTAGCAGCGGGTTGAGGGTCCTCATACAGCTGTGACATTGCTGTGAAGAAACTGTCAAGGGAGTCCAGGAACAGGGACTTCAGTTCCAGCAGGCAATGGGCCCAAGTCTGAGGTTCACCGGTCAGAAGGGATATGATAAAGCACACCTTTGTAGCTTCCAGGGAAAAGGTTTGTAGCTGTAGGGCGAAGTAAAGCTCACAGGCATTGCGGAAGGCACGGAACTTACTTCATTCCCCAGAGAACTTTTCAGGTATGGGTACCTTGGGTTCCGGAGGTAACATGACTACAGAGGGTGCCTGGGGGTATCCGGCAGAAGATGCTCCCTGAGAGTTAGAGGACACAGACAGGGCCTGGACCTGTTCCTCCAATCGAGAGTAACCCTCCTGTAGGCCTTTCACTGCTTGGGTGAGACCCGCTAGGTGTCTGCACAGTTCATCCATGGGGGAGGCCCCCTTCCCGGACTCGGTCATGGCTGCCTGATACTGTCAGGCTGGTACGTACCTGACCGACGAGTCCGCTTGGGCAGAGGGAGGTCTCCCGTAAGGGTCTGACTCACGGCCAATCAGACCTGTTGCAAAGCATTGCATAAAAAATTTTAATTACACGCCCCTGTTACACAGGGGAAGAAAAATTGGGCCTTAGGCACTGGTGCTGGTGCCACAACACTGCAACCCCACAGATACTGTACTTGGAGCACAGCAATCAGACCTGTTGCAAAGCATTGCATAAAAATTTTAATTACACGCCCCTGTTAAACAGGGGCTGAAAAATTGTGCCTTAGGCACTGGTGCCACAACACTGCAACCCCTCTGTCAGGCTGGTACGTACCTGACCGACGAGTCCGCTTGGGCAGAGGGAGGTCTCCCGTACGGGTCCGACTCACGGCCCCTGGAGGTGGGTACAGGAGGCACGAGAGTCAGGAAGGGTAAGAGAGCCTGGTGTAAGGAGTCCGGGTGCTGGTGGTGAGAAGCTCACTGGTGGCAAGATGCGGTACTAGGATGCAGACACACATCACTCAGCAGGAGAGGGAGGTAGATATAAGAGTCCCGGTTGCAGGTAGTAAGAGGCTCACTTGTAAGGAGATGGGGTGTTGGAAAGCAGGCACAGGTCTTTGAGCAACAGAGAGGGGTATATCCGGATACAGGCAGGGTTCGGCAACGGTCAGATGGCAAGGTACAGAGGAGCAGGCAGAAGAGTAGTCAGGCAGGCAGAGGTCCGGGGGCAGGCAGGAGATTCCAAAGGTAAGCCGGGGTCACAAGGTTCAAACAAGATACACAGGAACAAGATCTCTGGTGAGCTGAAGGACTGGCAGCACTAGCCAACAGGTGCTGCCTGATTAAATAGGCTGGTTGGCACCAACAGTGCGCACAGGCGCACGCAATCCACCGCGCGCGCCTCCGGACGCCAGCACGCGCGTGTGCACGCAAACCAGCGCCCACGGGAACGCGCACAGGGACGCGCACTCCAGCACGCGTCAGCGCACACCGGCGCGCGCCAACAGGTTGTCTGGAGATGACACCCTCACAGATACTGTAATCAGACGTGTTGCAAAGCATTGCATAAAAAATTGTAATTACACGCCCATGTTAAACAGGGGCTGAAAAATTGGGCCTTAGGCACTGGTGCTGGTGCCACAACACTGCAACCCCTCACAGATACTGTACTTGGAGCACAGCAATCAGACCTGTTGCAAAGCATTGCATAAAAAATTGTAATTACACGCCCCTGTTAAACAGGGGCTGAAAAATTGGGCATTAGCCACTGGTGGTGGCACCCAGAAACAAAAATGTTCTTCCAAGCTATCATCAGGATCATTGAGGAGGAAGAGGATAGTCAGTCAACATAACAGGACAGTCACTCAGCATCAGCATAGGCAGTCTTGAAGAAATGTGACATTGCAAAATAATATATTCTGTTATATCAGCTTCAGGTGCCTGGTAGCTGGTGGTGATCCAAGACTGATTCATCTTTATGAAGGTCAGTCGATCAACCGAGTCGGTGGACAGGCGCACCCTGTGATCGGTGACAAAGCCTACAGCAGCACTGAATGTGTGTTCGGAAAGAACGCTGGATGCAGGACAGGCCAGTAGCTCAATTGCATACTGTGCAAGCTCTGGCCAGTGATCCATCCTCAAAACCCAGTAAGCCAGAGGATTTTCGGTGGGAAAGGTGTCCAAGTCTGACCTTGCCCCTAGGTATTCCTGCACCATGTATATCAGAAGCTGGCAATGGAACCGATCATACCTTGGGCTGCGGACTAAAAAATTGTCTGAACGCATTGGTCAGACGTCCACCTTCCCCACCGCTCCTTCTGCTACTGACCGAAGCCTCAGCAACTCGTAGTCCAGGACCAGGAGTTTGTAACCTCCCAGTCTCTGGGAACGCGTTGCACAGACCTTTCTGCAAGGCCTCCCGGAGATGTCTCATCCTCTGCTCCCTCTGCGATGGCAAGATAAGTTCCGTAACCTTACCCTTGTACCGTGGATCAAGGAGAGTGGCCAGCCAGTAATGGTCCCTCTCCTTGATCCGAAGAATACGAGGATCCTTCCGCAGGCTTTGCAGGATCAGGGAGGCCATACAACGTAGGTTAGCTGAGGCATTCGGTCCGGAGTCTTCTGGGTCACTGAGGACGACATGATCCGCAGCCACCTCCTTCCAGCCACTTACAAGTCCACTGGTTTCTTGAGACTGTAAATCATCCCTAAAAGACTGCTGCTGCTGATGCTGAGTGCCAGGCTCCACCTCCATGCTGACACAATCCTCCTCCTCCTCTCTTCCTGTGTGATGGGTGGGAGAGAAGGAACACTGTCTGGATAAAGGGGGCCTTGAGAGGCAAGGAAGTCCTCCTCTTCCTGCCTCTGTTCTGCCTCAAATGCCCTGTCCATTATTCCACGCAGCGTATGCTACAACAGGTGGACAAGAGGTACAGTGTCACTGATGCATGCACTGTCACTGCTCACCATCCTCGTGGCCTCCTTAAATGGTGACAGGACAGTGCATGCATCCCTGATCATGCTCCACTGGCGTGGGGAAAAAAATCCGAGCTCCCCTGACCCTGTCCTGGTGCTGTAGTCACACAGGTACTCATTGATGGCCCTCTGCTGTGTGTGCAGTCGCTGCAGCATGGTCAACGTTGAGTTCCACCTGGTGGGCATGTCACATATAAGGCGGTTCTTGGGCAGGTTCAACTCCTTTTGCAGCTCAGCCAGCTGAGCACCGGCGGAAATGCACACAGACGTTCCTGGCCTGCCTCAGGACATCCTGTAAGCCTGGGTACCTGCCCAAGAACCGCTGCACCACCAGGTTAAGGACTTGAGCCATACAGGGCACATGGGTCAGCTGTCCCTGTCGCAGGGCAGAGAGGAGGTTGGTGCCATTGTCACAAACCACCATTCCTGGCTTAAGCTGGCGTGGCGTCAACCACCTCTCGGCCTGCCCCTGCAGAGCTGACAAAACCTCTGCCCCAGTGTGGCTCCTGTCCCCCAAACACACCAGGGCATCTTTTTGCCTGCGTAATTGCGTAGCCCCTTGGACGCCTACGGAGCACCGCTGGTTCCGAGGACAGAGCACTCGAAGAGGCTATGGAGGAAGAAGAAGAGGAGGGGGTGGAGGAGAGAGGTGTGTCACAACCAGTAGTAGCATTTTGGAGGCGTGGTGGCGGAACAACCTCCAACACTACTGCACCTTGTCCTGCATCCTTCCCAGCTGCCAAAAGAGTGACCCAATGGGACGTGAAAGCCAGGTAACGTCCCTGTCCATGCCTGCTGGACCATGAGTCAGCGGTAATATGCACCTTACCGCTGACCGTCCTGTCCAGCGAGGCATGGACATTGCCTTCCACATGCCGGTAGAGAGCCGGAATCGCCTTCCGTGAGAAAAAGTGGCGTTTGTGAACCTGCCACTGAGGAACCGCACATTGAACAAACTCAAGGAAGGGGGCCGAGTCTACCAACTGAAAAGGCAGCAGTTGAAGTGCTAGCAATTTAGCCAAGCTAGCACTCAACCGCTGGGCATGTGGATGGCTGGGAGTAAACGTCTTTCGACGGTCCAGCAGCTGGGGCAGGGAAATTTGCCTGGTACAAGCGGACGTCGGTGTACTGCTAGCAGAGTGCCCGCAAGTACTTGGCTGTGACACACCTAATTCTACACCTTCATTCCTCTCAGTGCAGCTTTCAGAGAGGACTGAAGGTATAGTGGGGTTGGATATCCCAGCTGATGAGGAGCAATGAGAGGTCCGCATTGTTCTTTGGTGTGGGTCTTTAATGTACGCTTGCCAACGAGCTGCATGGCAGGTCAACATATGTGTGGTCATGCTTGTGGTGCCCAAGCGGCTGATGTTTTGGCCACGCGAGATACGCTTGAGACATATGTTGCAAATAGCAGTGGTGCGATCTGAAGCACTCATCTCAAAAAAGGCCCACACCAAAGAACTTTTGTAATAACGTGCAGAGGCAGCGCCCTGCACAGGCGGAGCTCTGCGGTGTGATTCAGTTGGTGTGCTGGTCTCAAGCTGGCCCCCGGAGGGCATCCTGCCTCGTTGGAGATGTGCCGCCTCCTCCTCCTCCTCCTCTCTCCGTTCAGGCACCCACGTGGCGTCAGTGACCTCATCATCCCCTCCCTCTTCACCACTGGAGCAAACCTGGCAGTAAGCTGCAGCTGGTGGAACATGACTGCCAGTTTGCTGTCCTTGAGCATCCCCTCTCTCTGCGCTCACGCTACTGCCTTCCTCTAGCTGGGTATCATCATCAGAGCCTTCAAAACGCTGGGCATCCTCCTGGAGCATGTACCCAACACTGTGCTCAAACAGTTTGGGGGACTCCTCAGGAGGACATGGTGGGTCTAGGGAAGGGGTGCCTGATGATGACATTGAGTACGCCTGTGGCCAATTATTGCTCTCCTCGCCCTGGCTCTATGATTGGCCAAGCATGCGGGGTCACAGTGCATGCTTGGCCAATCATCAGCCAGCAATGCACTGCGACTGGCGCAGTGCATTGTGGACCGTTCGCATCACACAAATTTGATGCGAACGGCCCTCAGAATTCTGTTTTTGACGAGCAGACGAAGGGCCAATGTTCGATTTGAACATGGTTTTGAATCGAACACTGGGCCCATCCCTACTAGAGTATTATAGACCAGTGGTTTACATCCTATGAAGTAAAGGAGGGGGGGCTCACATCATTTTTAGTATACATAATGTTAGAGAGGAAGCAGACAGGTAAAGATTGTCAGAGACCATGGACATGCTACAAGTTTGGTTGGATTCTGGGGATATGTTACATGAGGCTAGTAGAAATCCCTGCTATTACCCCTCTACAAATTAGTGCCCCTGTTCCATCTGACGTTCCGACCAAAAAATACTTATTAGATGCAGGATAAGGAAAATTTGGCGCTACCTATAGATCCAAGTGTAAGGTGCTACAGGGTTAGTGAACAGAGGAGAGTAGAGGTGTGCACCTATATGCCTGGCGGCACCTCCGTATACTCCCCTCCTATGCAGTATAAATAAACTGTGCAGGGTAATGAAAACTTGGATAGATGCAGAAAAAAATTTCTTTGGCACTGCCTATAGATCCAAGTGTAAGGTACTACAAGGTTATTAAACGAAGAAGAATAAAAGTGTGCACCTAAATACCTGGCGACACCACCGTATACTCCCCTCCTATGCAGTGTAAATAAACTGTGGTGAAAGAGGGGGGGATAGGGGGAGGGGGCAAACCCTTTAAAGATAAGATATCCACCCCTGGCTATCCAATCCCCAAGAGACAGTGGACAATAAAAGTAAATAGTGAAAATACAATATCAAATATAAATTAGAGTACCGTAATAAAGTGCAAAAAATGATATAAATACACGAAAATGTGACAAGTCAATGAAAAATTGATTAATTAATGTACCAATGACAGTGAAAAAAATTAATTAATATGACAAATCAGTGAAAAATTGATTAATTAATATATCAGTCCCAGTGAAAAAATTAATAAATCATATAAAAGTTCTGGATAGATATGGCACAAAAAATGTCGGCCTCAGGTGGCTATATAAGTCCAATTAGAAATGGACAAAAAAGCTTTCTTGCAGCAGTGATTTCAAACGGTGACTTTTGTGCTCCAACAGTGATGGTGACTTTGGTGCTGCCCCCTCTGGCTCCCACACTCACCAGATTTATGTAAGCCTGCAGGGGTAAACGGCTTTACAGGTGTCTATATCGGGTGCTCCTCTGGTCCTCACTCTGGATGGTGTCCTGACCGATTTCTCCCTCCAATGGATTCCAAAAGTCCCCTTGTAAGGTGTTGGAGGTCCTCAACAGATAGAGGGGGATAGTATCCAGCGATCCCCAATTTGTGTGGGATAAGCCTCACGGAAAAAAGAAAAGAGGAAGATCCTTGTGTGGTATCAGGTGGCAAAAAGATTTTTTTATTAAAATAAAGGTTAAAAACAGATATAAAAGCCAGGGTATCTTGCAGGATACTCCTGGTCCACCGCACACAGTAATGATTGACAAAAAACAGGAAGAGAATAGGGCCGGTTTGCAGCTTGCGCTACAGCTGCGTACCAAGCCTCTAGTTCCCGCACCGGAAGTGACGTCAGCACGCCTTTCATCGTCAGACGTTCTCAAAGGCGACGCCATCTTGCTACACCTCACGGTTTATAAAGGACACCGGAGGTGTATGCTCCACTCAAGTGTTAGCCAATAGGAGCCAGAATAAAGGTGTCAACGCCCACCGGGGCGTATATTGATTTGTTTTCCACAGTAAAGAGAATTTTGGCCGTGCAGGCCAGGTGGATAGTGTTAGTTAGAGAGGAGCAAACTGGCTAGCCCGTAATATGATATGTATGGCCACACATCTCCGCTAACCCTGTAGAGAGGAAAGGCAAATACCATTCAGTTTATAACATTTTAAAAAGAAAGAGAATAAAGGAGGATTCCTAAATATTGTTAATAGTAAAAGTCAAAAATTATAAGAATTGAAAATGGGTAAAGATGTTGATCTTTAGATTGATCTTTATGACAACTATAGGGCAAAGAAAATATAGGACTTGCTGACAACTATTGATCTTTATGTTAATACTGGTATGTAACCTCCTTATTCGGGTTCTTTTGTCTTATTTATGGCTGTCTTATATATATATATGGACCTCTTTGGTAAAAAAAAGGGGGGGGGGGGGAAATACTCTCTATGAATGCATTCATGCCTGGGTTACCCCCCGTTTTCGTTGCTATGAATGCTTCTAGTTTTACTAGGTAATGGCTGGGTTTGGTCTAACATCTAGTCTTCGGGCTGGATGCAATTCCCCCGGCCACCACTAAAGTTGATTAATCGGAGAGTGCTCATATTTAACTATGAGGCTCATCCTTATGATTACCCATTTTCAATTCTTATCATTTTTGACTTTTACTGCTATTAACAATATTTAGGAATCCTCCTATATTCTCTCTTTTTAAAATGTTATAAACTGAATGGTATTTGCCTTTCCTCTGTACAGGGTTAGCGGAGATGTGTGGCCATACATATCATATTACGGGCTAGCCAGTTTGCTCCTCTCTAACTAACACTGCACTGCACGGCCAAAATTCTCTTTACTGTGGAAAACAAATCAATATACGCCCCGGAGGGCGTTGACATCTTTATTTTGGCTCCTATTGGCTAACACTTGAGTGGAACATACACCTCCGCTGCCTTTATAAACCGTGAGGTGTAGCAAGATGGCGTCGCCTTTGAGAACGTCTGACGACGAAAGGCGTGCTGACGCCACTTCCAGTGCGGGAACTAGAGGCTTGGTACGCAGCTGTAGCGCAAGCTGCAAACCGGCCCTATTCTCTACCTGTTTTTTGTCTATCATTACTGTGTGCGGTGGACCAGGAGTATCCTGCAAGATACCCTGGCTTTTATATCTGTTTTTAACCTTTATTTTAATAAAAAAATCTTTTTGCCACCTGATACCACACAAGGATCTTCCTCTTTTCTTTTTTCCATGAGGCTTATGCCACACAAATTGGGGATCGCTGGATACTATCCCCCTCTATCTGTTGAGGACCTCCAACACCTTAAAAAGGGACTTTTGGAATCCATTGGAGGGAGCAATCGGTCAGGACACCATCCAGAGTGAGGACCAGAGGAGCACCCGATATAGACACCTGTAAAGCCGTTTACCCCTGCAGGGGTACATAAATCTGGTGAGGGTGGGAGCCAGAGGGGGCAGCACCAAAGTCACCATCACTGTTGGAGCACAAAAGTTACCGTTTGAAATCACTGCTGCAAGAAAGCTTTTTTGTCCATTTCTAATTGGACTTATATAGCCACCTGAGGCCGACATTTTTTGTGCCATATCTATCCAGAACTTTTATATGATTTATTAATTTTTTCACTGGGACTGATATATTAATTAATCAAATTTTCACTGATTTGTCATATTAATTAATTTTTTTCACTGTCATTGGTACATTAATTAATCAATTTTTCATTGAATTGTCACATTTTCGTGTATTTATATAATTTTTTGCACTTTATTACGGTACTCTAATTTATATTTGATATTGTATTTTCACTATTTACTTACATTTATTGTCCACTGTCTCTTGGGGATTGGATAGCCAGGGGTGGATATCTTATCTTTAAAGGGTTTGCCCCCTCCCCCTATCCCCCCCTCTTTCACCACAGTTTATTTACACAGCATAGGAGGGGAGTATACGGTGGTGTCGCCAGGTATTTAGGTGCACACTTTTATTCTTCTTCATTTAATAACCCTGTAGTACCTTACACTTGGATCTATAGGCAGTGCCAAAGAAAATTTTTTCTGCATCTATCCAAGTTTTCATTACCCTGCACAGTTTATTTATACTGCATAGGAGGGGAGTATACGGAGGTGCTGCCAGGCATATAGGTGCACACCTCTACTCTCCTCTGTTCACTAACCCTGTAGCACCTTACACTTGGATCTATAGGTAGCGCCAAATTTTCCTTATCCTGCATCTATTAATTAAATTGTCCTCTAGGGGGCCATTTTCTGGAAAGGCTGCACACCTTTACTACTTGTTCCTAAGCCCGGAGTTGTTTGTTGGATTATTTCCAAAAATACTTATGCTATGCGTTACAACATGCATTCTACGGCACACTATCCTTCCACACACTTCTCCACTTCACTACCAACAGAGCCAATCAGAATGTTCGACAACAGTGACAGTGGACATCTTACTACACCCAGCTACTTCTTGAATTTCAGAGTAATTTTAGCAATAAAGTGAGCATATATAAAGAAATATAGTATATTGACATCTGTGATGCTGTTTGGATGCTTAATTTTGAAATCCTAAAAGTTTAGCGCGGAGCAGTGCGAGGTGTACCAACATGGCCTCCACCACCTTCCTAGTGCTGGTAGCTGCTATATACCTGGTAGCTGAGGTGGGATGTACCTGACCTGCTGACGGTGTCATAAGAACTTTAGAGATTTCCCCTTAAAAATTTTTTAGAATGTACTCCAGAAAAGGGAAAAGGAAGCCTAACTTCCTAAGGACACAGACCGCAATACAAACCTGAGAGGCGACATGACCCATCCCCCTTCTAACAAAAACAAACAAATACATTTTTTTTGCTGAAGTTCCAATTTAAAGTGTTTGTTAGCCCAGGGTTTCAAATTCCTGATATGTGCCTGCTGTACCATGTACTTGTTCAAAAATGTATCCTGTTCTCTTTTTTTGCTTCCTGTGTGTGAAATCACTGGTGTTCCTGCCAGTCTCTCTGCTTTCCTGTTAAAAACTGACCACACTAAGCAGTAGAGCACAGAGT
This sequence comes from Lithobates sylvaticus, assembly GCA_028564925.1. Taxonomy (NCBI): domain Eukaryota; kingdom Metazoa; phylum Chordata; class Amphibia; order Anura; family Ranidae; genus Lithobates; species Lithobates sylvaticus. Next base: position 195,028,471 of record CM053036.1, on the reverse strand, counting down.
TCCCTCCCTGCACAGCCTTTCACTGGGAGGATCGGTGTGCTGCTGCTTCTCCTCCCCCAGCTCTTATGTACCTAAGAACAGAGGGAATGTGAATACTTATAAAAAAAGAGAAAAAAAGGCATTTATCATTTTTTATTTTTTTTATATCTATACACAAATGTTTGCCTTTCATTTCAATTTTAAACTGAATGGGTTGTATTTACAAGGTTATAGTTTACAATCACTTTCATGCATTCATCTTCAGCTTCACAGCTCTTACCTGTGATTGATTCCTTGAAATACATTTCAGAGATTGGTTGCTGTATATAACTAGACATCCAGATGAAACCAGCTGCACTAAATTTGTTGCTAGTAGAAAGTTTAAAATAGCGAGAGTTCCCATCTGAAAACAGAAAGTAAGTAAAAAGTGTACTTTATTAGCTCTAGCAACAATATATATGTTGTGTTTAGCATATTACTTTTATCTTAATCTTAAAAATATAAAGTTTAATTTTCTTTACCTTCCTAAATGAAGGATGTGGCTTACCCAACGAGACCTACCATAATTGTAGAAATAATGTTATACAGTGTACACAACATTCCTTCCTTTTTTTTTTTGTGTAAAAAATATGCAGAAAAGTGTATACAGCGGTGGCGGACACTCCATTAGTGGCGCTGGGGCGTCGCCCCCCTAATCCATGCGGCCGGCCCCTAATCTACATGTAGTTCTCCAGACGCATGGATTTTAATGGGGTTTTTTTTACGCACATGATTAGAGCCGGATGGGCGCAGAGCACTGCCTCCTGAGCCCACCCAGTTGTGTGACATTAGCAAATTAATATTTGCTAGACATGTGCAATTCGTTTCGTTCCGAATTAGTTTTTTAACAAATTTCGACAAATTCGTTAATTCGGAAATATCCAAATTAACGAAAAAAATGTTTAACGAATTTTTCCGAATATCTGTAAATTCGAATATTAAAAAATTTGTAAATTCGTACATTTGTAAATTTGTACATTCGTAAATTCGTACATTTGTACATTCGTAAATTCGTACATTTGTACATTCGTAAATTTGTACATTCATTAATTCTTTAATTCGGAAATTCGGAAATCTGAAATAATAATTACCTAATAATAACTTAACTATTAAATTATAGGTATTGTAATTTCCTTTCAAATTTGTCTGTTAGTGAACGTAACAAATACAAATTTATCCTAAGTTACGAATTATCCGAAATAACGAATGCCGTATCTAAACGAATGGAACGTAATGAATTAATAATAATAAATAACAATAATAATAATAAAAACGTTTTATTATTATTATTTGTTATTAATTTGTTCCCTTCCATTTGTTTAGATGTGGCATTTGTTATTTCGAATAAGTCGTAACTTTGCATAAATTTGTATTTGTTACGTTCACTAACAGCCAAATTTGAAAGGAAATGACAATACCTATACCTAATTTAATAGTTAATTACTTTTTCTAATTTTCGGATTTTCTAATTTCCAAATTTACGAATTTTCTAATTTACGAATTTACAAATATGAATTTTCTAATTTACGAATGTACAAATTTACGAATGTATGAATTTATGAATGTACAAATGTACGAATTTATGAATGTACAAATGTACGAATTTATGAATTTACGAATGTACGAATTTACAAATTGCGATCGAAACGAATGACCCGAAAAACGAAAAAAAAAAAAAAAAAACAAATGAAACGAAAACAAAAATGAACACATTTTTTGACACTGCACATGTCTAATATTTGCTAATGTCTTCCTGCTTCTCCTCCCAAATATACAGGAAGTGGGTCCTGAGACCCAATTGGCCAGTAAGTCTTAGGACTCCCGGCCAATCAGGTCTCAGGACTGACTTTCTGTTCGGCCGGGAGGAGAAGCAATGCTTGTTCCGCCAGAAGGAGAAGCAATGGCCTTGGCTCTTCCCTCGGCAAGATGGAGCGAGGAGCAGCAGGTGGAGGGGCGGAGGGACAGCAACAGGCCCTTTAAGCATTCAGGAACTCTACCCCGGATCCAGCACCCCTTCGTCAGACTCAGATGCCACGTACACACGAGCGGATTTTCAGACGGAATTCATCTCAAGCTTGTCTTGCATACACACGGTAAGACAAATGTTCTCTGAACTTTCGACCGTCAAGAACGCGGTGACGTACAACACTACGATGAGCCAGGAAAACTAAGTTCAATGCTTTCGAGAATGCGTTGAATTGTTTCCGAGCATGCGTAGGAATTTTGCGCGTCGGAATTGGTACAGACGAACGGAATTTCCGATCGGAACTTTTTCCGCCCGAAAAATTGAGAACCTACTCTCAATCTTTTGCATGTCTGGAATTTCGCCAGCAAAAGTCCGATGGAGCATACACATGGTCGCATTTTCGGACCAAAAGCTCTCATCAGACTGTTGCTGGCGGAATTTCCGCTCATGTGTAGGGGGCCTTAAGGTAAGGCCACTGATCGCTGCCTTCCCAGTAGTGCAAGTGAGGTAATCTATTCCACATGATCTCAGCTCTTACTGTGAAGAGGCTTCAGTATGTGGAGGTTAAATCTATTTTTCTGTAGATTAGTGAGTAACCCCTTGTCCTTTGTAATGTCCTTAAAGTTATTAACTCTACGCTAAGTTCATTATGTGAACCACTTATGTACTGATCTACTGATTTTGTGATTTACGTTTTACGGTGCCCATGCACCCTTTTCTATGTTGGGCATACTATTCGTGCATTACATGCAAGAATAGGCGACCACCGGAGATTTATCACCAAGGGGTGTGATGAGCATAGTGTCCCCCGGCATTTTCATTGTTTTCACAATAAAGATATTAACAGCCTGGAGGTTTTCGTTATATAAACCATCCCTAAAAGAAAACTAACTGCAAACGAGAGATTTTCCCTTTTATGTAAAAGGGAAGTGTTCTGGATATACATGTTGGATTCACTTGCCCCTAAAGGTTTAAACGAAGAATTAGAAACATGCAGTTTTAAATAGTGGTACCGTTTTTAATTTTATGGTTTTATAAGAATGTTTTTATATAAATATATCTTTTTATATATATAAAAATTGGTGATATGCTCTGACTTAATATTATAATTGTGTGTAGTGATCATTTATTAGCTATTATTTAATTAGCACTGATTGTGGAGTTGCTTTAGGTTTTATCTTGATTAGACAAGTGTTAAATTTTATCAGCATTGTTTATTTATTTGTGAATCCATTTAACAATGAGGGGTTAAATATAGTGGTGTGATTCATCCCGCCCATTGAGTTGGTTAATTTACCACCCATTATTAGTACTTTAGTTGCCTCCTTCCTTGACTGTGACACAGTGTATGTGTGCGAAACGCGTCGTCAAGGCAACTTCAATTGAGCTTACGGATTAGTCACTACATCCCATTTCATCACCATTATATGGGTTTTTTTTATCTCCGGCCGACATCGGTAGTCTACACAGCCATCCCACAGCCATCCCAGTTTGTGAGCTCAGATTTCCTAGCAGTGAGTTACACACCCCCACAGCAGGAACCAAGCAGTGGATTGCACAACGGGTGCACTACGGGTCAAGGAGTGACCATACAGCAGATTCAGTTCAGCAATGCCAGGTCTTCCCCTTCCCTGAGTCAGTGTCTCAGCTGGACTGACGTCACTGACACACACGGGATGGAGATACCTTCCATCTTCCCGCTTAGTGCTCATGCAGCGTTTACCTCCCCACATGCTGGAGTACCATCTGCACGTCGGTGTGCTCGTCCATCTGTGAGTGTTTGTCCATCCGTGAGTGCACCTTTACAGCAGTGGTATAGGCGGCCGTCTCCTCCTTCATCTACCCCTCCCTGTCATCAGAGCACGGCTCTCGCTAGGACACTGTATAGCCCCTCGTTGTACATTTGACTGGAGATAACCATGTAAGGTGTTTCTTTTTTCTTTTGCAAACTATCTAAAAAAATTATTGGATCCCCCTGTTCAGAAAAAAATCTGATGTTGGGACATAATGTGGAGTTTGATTTAAATAGTTTTTTAAGTTATAAAAATAAATATTAACAACAACAACTTTATCCATGCCCGTGTTCCCTAAACATCATATACAGCCCCGCTCCCTGGACGGGAAACTTTGATTGACAGATCACCTGTCCCGGGTTTGGATGGGTGATCTGTCTATCAAAGTCCTGGGACCAGCCAGCGGCGGGAAACACAGCAATGTGAAATGAAAGCTTTATGGTTGTTTTCCCTGCCCTGCGCTCTGATCATTCGGGCGGCTCTCTCTCTTCCCCTCCTCAATTGCTGGGACTCCCATTCCACCCAGGTTGCCAGCGATGCTCGCCCCCCCCCCCCACCGCTCCAAGGCAGCCATAGCTCGCCATGTAATCAGGCGAGTGGAATTTTTGAGGGCTGCTGTAACCAACAGGAGTCAGGAAAAACGTTCAATAAAATTTCCTCAAGAGATTTTATCTTCTGCACTCTCTGTGCGGACGGGATGAGTTCTGAGAGCTTCCCCTTATAACGGTGGTCAAGGAGGGTTGCCATCCAGTAATCATCCTTCCCCTTTATGCCACATATTCTTGGGTCCTTTCGCAGGCTTTGAAGCATGAGGTTGCCCATGCGCCTCAAATTTGCAGAGGCTTGAGAAGCAGACTCCTCAGTTTCACTCAGGATGACAGCATCTGGAACTTCCTCCTCCCAGCCACGTACTACTCCTTCTCCCAAGGGTCCTGGGGTTGGAAAGCCATCACTTACAGATTGATGCATGTCTTCCTCTTCTTCAAAGCCTATGAAAGTGCCAGAATCCTCCTCCTCATCCTCCTCCCCTCTCTCCTCTCTGACATAGGAATGATGGTGTCTGGATAAAGTGGGCCTTGAGAGGAAAGGAAATCCTCCTCTTTTTCCTGCTGCTCTGACTCCAGTGCCAGATCCAGATAACCTTCCACTATGTGATGCGGATGCTGCCGATGGAATGTGAAAGCTGACAGCCTTGGGCACGAGGACTAAAAAAATGTTGAAAGGCATCACTCAGATGGCCCTCTTCTCCACCGCTCCTCTCTTGACCAACAGAAGCATCAAAACTACGTTTTCCACCAGATTGTAGCCTCCAGAGTAGGGAAAGGTGTTACATAAACTCCTCTTTAAAGTGTCGAGATTTTATCTTCTGCTCCCTCTGTGGGGACAGGATGAGTTCAGAGACTTTCCCCTTGTAGCGGTGGTCAAGGAGGGTTGCCAGCCAATAGTGATTCTTCTCCTTGATGCCACATATTCTTGGGTCCTTTCACAGGCTTTGAAGAATGAGGGAGCCCATGCACCACAAGTTTGCAGAGGCAGGAGAAGCAGACTCCTCGGGGGCACTGAGAATTACAGTATCCGGAACTGCCACCTCCCAACCACATATGTTAAGGGTTGACGTATGTCTTGATCTGCTTCAATGCCTCTTAAGCTGCCAGAATCCTCCTTCTCCCTCTCCTCTTGTGTGTTCCCCAGTCATTGGCGTGGGGGGAAAAAATCTGGGCCGGCCTGAGCCTGTCGTTATGCCATACTCAGGTACTTGTTGACGGCCAGTCCAGTTCCACCTGCGCATGTCACAAATCAGGCAGTTTACGGACAGGTGGAATGCTCGCTGAATTTCAGCCAACCGAGCACTGGCTGTGTATGACCGCCTAAAATGGCTGCAGATTCTTCCGGCTTGCTTCAGCAGATCTTCCAACCCTGTCGTTGTGCCATACTCACACAGGTATTCTTTGACGGCCCTCTGCTGCACGTGCAGCCGCTGAAGCATTGCCAAAGTTGAGTTCCATGTCACAAATCAGGCGATTTACAGGCAGGTGTAATTCCTGCAGAATTTCAGCCATCTGAACACTTGCTGTGTATTACTGCCTCAAATGGCTACATACTCTTCTGGCCTGCTTTAGAAGATCTTGCAACCCTGGGTACCTTTTTAAGAAATGCACCACCAGATTAAGGACAGGAATGGCACATGTGTCAACTTTCCCTGTCGAAGGGCGGACAGGAGGTTAGTGTCATTATCGTTGTCAGAAGCTATGAATCAGACCGAGACAGAAGTACAGTTAAATCACACTTGTTTATTAATTAAAGTAAAATAGAACAAACATAGTCAAAACATAGCCAAAGTTTGGTAACCAGAACAGATAGGCAGCCAAGCCAGAAGATCAGGTATCAATATAGTGGAACAGCAAGCAGGATCTGGAGCCAGAAGAGATGTCAGCCAAGTAAGTCTTTAACCACTTGCCGACCGGCGCACGACGATATACGTCGACAGAATGGCACGTACAGGCAGGAGGGCGTATATACAAGTCCCTCCTTTAGCCTGTCTGTGCCATCGGGAGCGCGCCGGTCGGGACCCCCGTGAGTCCGATCGCGGTCCCCGCGAACTCGATCGCCGCGGGGACCCCCGCGATCGTCTCACGGGGCGGCTGAACGGGGAGATGCCGAGATAAACAGCATCTCCCCGTTCTGCCTAGCAACTAGTGACGCCGATCTCTGCTCCCTGTGATTGGAGCAGAGATCAGCATTCACTAGCTGACAGCCACGCCCCCCCACAGTAAAAAACACACCCCTAGGCATACTTAACTGTTACACTGCCCCCTTGTGGTTAACCCCTTCACTGCCAGTGTCATTTATACAGAAATCAATGCATTAATTGCTGTAAAAATGACAATCGTCCCAAAAATGTGTCAAAAATGTCCGATGTGTCCGCTATAATGTCGCAGTCACAAAAAAAATCGCAGATCTCCGCCATTACTAATAAAAAAAAAATTATTAATAAAAATGCTATAAAACTATCCCCTATCTTGTAAACGCTATAACTTCTGCGCAAACCGATCAATAATCGCTTATTGCGATTTTTTTTTACCAAAAATATGTAGAAGAATACGTATCGGCCTAAACTGAGGAAAAAAATGTTTTTTTTTATATATTTTTTGGGGATATTTATTATAGCAAAAAATAAAAAATAATGCATTTTTTTCAAAATTGTCGCTCTATATTTTTGTTTATAGCGCAAAAAATAAAAACCGCAGGGGCGATCAAATACCACCAAAAGAAAGCTCTATTTGTGGGAAAAAAAGAACGTCAATTTTGTTTGGGAGCCATGTCGCACGACCGCGCAATTGTCAGTTAAAGCGACGCAGTGCCGAATCGCAAAAAGGGGCCTGGTCCTTTGGCTGCAAATTGGTCCGGTCTGAAAGTGGTTAAACAGGAACGCAGGAGATAGTCTCTGTGATGTTGACCAAGGCGAAGGCAGAGATCCTCTCCAGTTTACAATAGAGATTGTTCTCTCTTAGTTTCTAAAGCACACAACAGACATCTGTGTGGTGGCTCTCCAGGGACTTGGAAAATATGAGGATACAGGGCCATCTTAAGAGCATTATAGGCCCCCGGCAATACAGTGCACTGGGGCCCTGTGTACACTACACTATATCCAATGACCACTATACATCACACCACACCACACTGACCACTACACTACACACCCCACTAACCTACCTGATTCCTATACTGACCACTACACACCACACAGACCACTACACTACACACTGACCACTACACACCACACCACCCTACCTGATTTCTATACTGACCACTACTACACAAACTACACTATACTCTATACACTACCCACAGACCACTATTCAATACACTAAATACTGACCGCTACACAATACTCTACCCACAGACCAATACACCACACACACACACTACACACAATACTCTACACACACACATGATACACTGCACACACACACACACACACAAAATACACTACACTCACATACACAATACACTGACTTTATGGCTGCTCCCTCTCCCAGACCATATCTACTCCCCACCGGGCCAGCAACAAAACTCACGAGTGAGTCTCTTACCTTTTTTTTCTTTCATGATCTGCTTTGCCTCTGCGCCGCCGCCTGTCACACTGCCAGACTGCCTGCCCCGGCGGGGACATGATCGGTGACCCAGAGAGGAGGGGAAGAAGACATCGGGCACAGACTGCATGCCCCGGCGGGGACATGATCGGTGACCCGGAGAAGAAGATAGCGGCCATAGCTCAAAGTGAAGGCCAGCCCCGCTCTCCCGCGATTGAGGACAGGCCAGCCCCACCTGCCGCACATGACCCCTTTCACCCACTCACAGGTCACCAGGGGCCGGCCTGAGACTGGACATGGCGGCCGGAGCACGCGGCCACAGAAAATTGAAACAAGGGTGACACATAGATGCTTGGCTGGGGTCGCTGGGCAGGTGGGGGCCCCCCAGGCAAGTGGGGCCCCCGGGCAACTGCCCAGCATGCCCCATGGAAAAGACAGCCCTGTGAGGATATCATCGAGATAAACCACCACACATAACTGCAACAAATCTCGAGGACATCGTTAATAAATTCCTGGAAAACTGCCGGGGCATTACAAAGGCCAAAAGGCATTACGAGGTGTGAAAGTGCATCTGCAACATACTCCTCCATGGCTTTAGCCTTCAAGACCGACAAAGGGTAAACCTGGCCACGGGGGAGGGGGTATGGCACCAGGTTGAAGGTCAATTACGCAATCATACGACTGGTGTGGAGGCAAATTATGGGCTTGACCTTTGTCAAAGACATTGCTAAAATCGTGGTACTTCTCCGGCAGGGAGGAGAGTGAAGAGGTGCACAGGACCTTGGCTACCTACTAGAAGCATGCACGTCTTTCTGCATTATGACGACCAGGAGAGAACCTCAGCACAGAGCCAATCAAAAGAGGGGTTGTGCCTCTGTAATCAAGGATAACCAATAACCAGGGAAATAACTTGGAATTGGATTATCTCATGGTGAAGAGCCCCTACGGCCATGGACAAAGGAACCGTCTCATGAGTCACATGGGCAGGCTGTAGAGGTCTCTGCCAAGAGCCTCAATGGCAAGTGGAGTGTCACGCAGCTGCAGCGGAATCGAGTGCTTCGATACAAAGGCAGCATCAATGAACAGGCCTGCAGCCACAGAGTCGATTAGAGCCTGTATCGCGACGGACGACTCAGCCCAAGAAAAGGTAACCTAAACCAGCGGCTTATCCTTCTGGATAACTGGGGATGAAACAACACCACCTAAGGTCTGTCCAAGACAGGACTGCAAGGTTCGGGCATTCCCTGGACGGGTAGGACAAGACTTCAAAAAGTGACCTGCCTGGCCACAATAAAGGCACAATCTCTCCCTCCTCCTAAAGGTTCTCTCATCCGCAGAGAGACGCGTGAAACCCAAGGTTCACCTTCACTGACCAACTCGGTACCAGGAGGCATGGGAGGTGAGGGAGGCCCGGGTGGGACTGCAAAGCTCAGAGACAAAAGTACAGGAGGCTTCCGCAAGCTCTCCTTAAAAGAGAGTCTTTCTCTGAGTCTGGAGTCAATGAGGATGGCAAACGTGATCAACTTCTCCAGCTCAGTGGGTGTATCTCGGGCTGCTATCTCATCCTTGAGCTCCTCATCCGAGAGACCATGAGAAAAAGCCACGAGGGCCTTATTGTTCCACGCAACCTCTGCTGCCAGAGTATGGAATTCAATGGTGTAGTCGGCAACAGTTCTTGTACTCTGATGGACATGAGGCACTTGGCAGCAGAAGCGGAGTGTGTGGGAATGTCAAATACCCTTTTAAAGGAAGCCACAGACTCAGGGTAATTCAAGACAACAAACAGGTTTTTGCATCTCCCATAGAAGGTTTGCCCAGGCCAAGGCTCTCTCAGAAAGCAAAGATATCACAAAACCTACTTTGCTTCTGTCCGTGGGAAACGCCTTGGGAAGCATCTCAAAGTATATCTCAACCTGGTTGAGAAACCCTCTGCATTGGACTGGATCGCCCCCAAATCGCTGGGGAAGCGGAGCGGAACCAGACATACCTCTTATAGAGGTAATACTCAAGGCGGGTGGATTGACTGCATCTTCTGAATTCATGGCCTTCACCTACTGTCAGAAACCATGAATCAGACCGAGACAGAAGTACAGTTAAATTACACTTGTTTAATAATAAAAGTAAAATAGAACAAACGTAGTTTGTTAGCCAAAGTTCGGTAACCGGAACGGATAGTCAGCCAAGCCAGAAGGTCAGGGATCAATGTAGTGGAACAACAAGCAGGATCCTGAGCCAGAAGAGATGTCAGCCAAGTAAGTCTTTAAACAGGAATGCAGGAGATAGTCTCTGTGATGTTGACCAAGGCGAAGGCAGAGATCCTCTGGGCTGTACGGCTTAAGTAGGCAGGACTGATGAGCAGGATATCATTAACAGCTGAGTAACAGTGGAGAGATAGGAGCTGTCAATTAGCCGATAGCTGAGCGGCCATCTCTGAGAAGGAAGGCCTGAGCCCAGCCCTGACAATTGCACACCACCATTGCTGGCTCAAGCTGACGTGGCATGAACCACCTCTGGGCCTACCCCTGCAGAGCTGAAAGAATCTTTTCTCCGGTGTGGCTTCTGTCCCCTAGACAGATGAGCTAAAGCACTTCATCTTTTAGCCTGACTCATTGGATAGCCCATTGAATGTTTAGGGGATACTGGTGGTTCATAGGACACGTTAGCAGAGGAGATGGAGCTGATAAATCTTGCATTATCACCACCAGCTGTATGGAAACGTGGCGGCAAAACCAGCTCCAGCACTGAGCCCTGTTCTGCATCCTTTCTAGTTGGAAGCATAGTTACCCAGTGTGCTGTGAACTAAATATATCATCCCTGACAATGCTTGCTGGATCAAGTGTCAGCAATAACGTGGATCTTGCTGCTGACTGCCTTGTCTAACGATGCCACAACATTGCCTTCCATGTGATGGTACAGAGTTGGAATGGCCTTACGTGAAAAGAAATAGCGACTGGGAACCTGCCATTGTTGTACAGCACATTCTGCAAAATTCATGCAAGGGGGCAGAATCCACTAGACGGAAAGGCAGAAGTTGTAAAGCCAGCAACTTGCACAAGCTGGAATTTTGACGCTGGGCATGTGGGTGGTGAAGGGATTTTTAGCTTAAGTACTTCTTTGTATTATAGTCAGTTTCCATTTTGTGTGTCTCTGACATCCATTTTACAAATAGATATGCTCAAGTCTTGCTAATCAAGTTTCGTTTTTCCATAATACTGTAATCTTCTCTTGAGTTTCGTTTCTTGTAAAGCACGTGATATTTTAGAAATAATTAGTTTCACTTTGGACATAGAATGTACTTATGTGTCTCTGTATATGATTGGATAATTTGTCAAAGGGCGGTACTTTCTGAAAGCCCCTTTAAATATTCACAAACAAGAATAAAGATTAGATTTGCTTGGAGAGAACCTTGCTGTATGTTTCATTGTCTCAAAGGGCGAATCTCACAGCTCTGTTCGGGATTGGAAAGTACACCATAGCAGAGAGAGAGACCCCTAAATAATCTACACTTATTTCCTTTCAGCTGGGGGCTCGGTCCGTGATCGATTATAATATGTCTGTCTGGTGAGTAGAATTGATATATGTATCTTCTCTCACCGTGACGCCTATTTAGAAATCGTTCCTTTAAACGGGACCTGTGATTTATGTAGAAATAATTTTTAGACCTTGATAATAGACTTCTCTGAGAAGCAGCAGCAGCTGTTCTGAGATAACAGCGACAGCCCTGTGGGGGCTGAATGGGCTTTAAGAAGCCCAGTAATAGGACTGCTCTAAGAAGCAGCAACTGTTTCGGGTGAACAGTTAAAAAATGGGCTCTGAGAAGTCCATTTATAAGTCTGCGCAGCCTCTGTTCGGGATGAACAGTTAAGAACCTTGGGTAGGTTCCAGGACATTAAGAAGTCCGTAGGATAATGATTTATACAGTACTGTAATTATAAGAAAAAGTCTGCTAAGGTGTGCTGGACAAAACCGATCTCTTTGCTTCCCTTATCTATTGCGTAGATGTTAAGATAATTTGTAAACTGTCTGTGTGGAACTTGTCAACGTTTGTAAGGTAAGACAACGCCTTCCACTGCACTGTGTTATCATATGACTTAGATTTAAGGCGACAGATGTGTCTTCCTGTGAACTCCCGGCTCCTTTTTGTGATTGATGGAAGTTCCCAATCGAAACGTAGAGTAATGCTACAGTATCCGGTGATGTATTGATGTTTATTCTTAATGATTTACATATGAATGTTTTTACTCTAGAGTGAGCGTAATAGCAGTGTTAATAACACTTTCTTAAGGTAATACATAAATTGACATAGTCGGTAGTATAATCTGAGGCTAACTTTTGATAAAAACATGCTATTTGAATGATTCCTTTTGCTGCTGGCAGGGGAAGTCAGGTGCAAAATTTGGATATTTGGCTTTTTGCCAACATGGTTCAAGTGCTAATATCTCACTGAACGTAATAGATAGAGGAGAATTGTTTGTGGCATTGGTACTACAGCAATGGCAAGTACTGTTTGAACCTGTTGGCACTCTGCCAAAAATAAATTTGAAATAAATAAAAAATTGTTTGGTTATAAATAATAAGAAAAGTAATAACGTACAAAGCTTGCTAGTGATCAGGGGAACTTCTGGCCATAAGGAGTGCTTATTGGCATTTTGCCAAGAAAAAAAAAAAAATCTGAATGTTTACAAAGAGAAAGAAAGATGCTGTGGAGATCTGCGGCTGGACCGTGGCTCCCTATAGCATCCTAGCCCAAACGTTGTCCACGATGGGTTTAGCAGAGTCATGGGATGGTGGATTTAGGGGTTAAATTAACCTTCTCCATGCCTGTATCATGCGCCCCGCCTCCTCCCCCTTACATTCCACAACCAGATAAGAGCTGCACAGACCTCGTCACACAAGGACACGGTAAATAGCAGTGTGCTATTGAGTTTGAAACACCAGTGCAGACACATTATCAAAAATGATTTCTCAGGAAATCAAAGGGGAAACTTTTATAAAAACTTTTATAAAAAGAGGATGGCTTACAGCCAATAGTTGAAGATTTATTTTTATAAAGGGATCTTAAAGGGAAATTATCCCGCCCTACATTAAAAGAAAAGTAAAGGAGGCAAATGGTGACTATAGGTTTGTACAAGACCTAAGGGCCATCAATAGCCTAGTGGTACCGATTGCCCCAATAGTGCCTGATGTGCCATCAATATTTACCGCCATACATTCCGATGCAGAGTATTTTACTGTGATTGATTTATTGAACGCATTTTTATTTCCGTCCCTGTGGATGAGGAGACACAGCCAATCTTTGCTTTATGTTTTTTTTTTTTAAATGCCAACTAACATGGTGTAGAATGCCCCAGGGCTATATAGACTCCCTTGCAGTCTATTCCATTGTCCTCCAAACTACTCTCAGAGCTTGGATACCAGGACATTGTTCATCCCTCCTGCAGTATGTGGATGAATTCCTCGTCTGCAGTTCTACTCGGGTGGCCGCCCTGGAGGATGGGAGGGATCTTTTGAAATGTCTTTTTGAAAGTGGTCACAAAGTGTCAAAGAAAAATTGCAATGGTGTCAGAAAAAGGTTGAATATCTTGGTTTTGTACTCTCAAAAGGAGAAAGGAAAGTCAATCACAAAAGAGCTATGGCTCTTGTGGGTCTGCCCCGCCCACTTGCTAAGAAAGACATATTCACCTTTCTTGGTATGATTGGTTACTGCCGCCAATGGATACCTGACTGTTCCTACTACAATCTCCTGAGACAAGCCACAGGTTTACACATGCCAGATTGTATAAAATGGTCAAATGAAATGTGCAATGCTTTTGTGTATTTGAAAAATGCTATGGTAATGGCTCCAGGGCTCGGCCTCCCTAACTAGGGAAAAATGTTTCATTTGTTTGCAAGGGAAAATTGTTTCATTTGTTTGCAAGGGAAAATTGTAAGGATGTTGTCAGGTGTCCTCGGTCAGGAGCATGGAGGCAAGTTGCACCCTATTTTTTTTCAAAGAGGGTTCCGGTGCAGGTTCAAGGCATGCCTGTGTGTCTCAGAGCTTTAGCATCCTATTCGATGATGGTTGAGATGGCCACTTCTTTCACTCTGGGGCACGACACTACACTTCACACCACCCACAATGTATTAAAAATGTACATACACAGCACATGTCTGCTCAAAGGTTGAGCGGCTATGAGGTGATCTTGCTGTCCAATCCAAAAAAAAAATTGCACATCAAATATGCTTCTCCCACTTCAGGACCAGCACCAATCCAAATGCCCTTTTAGGATTAAAAGGAGAGTAGAATGAGGTTGTGCCACAACATGATTGCATAAACCTCATTCACCAAGATACATCACCCAGGTCTGATGTATCTTCCACAACACTGCAGAGCATACACAGGCCAACAAACAGATAGCCAAGGGAAATGCTCTGGCTGCTTAGCTGCTAAACAAGCTGCTACTTCACAAAATGCACAGATCCAAATGCCCATGCTAGCACCAGAATTGTTTGTTGTTTTTGTTTTTTTTTGATCAGGTTCTCAGATTTGCAGGGATGTGCAGAAGAAGCTGATCTCAGAGATTGGGACAAAATAGGTGTGCAGAAAGATCCAAAGACTGGACTTCTCTGCAAAGAGGGGAAGCCATGTATACCAGTAGCTAGTGCATCACATTTATGCATAACTTTTTATTTCCCAGTTCCATGGAATAGGTCACAGAGGCTGGAAAGCCACTTGTGACCTATTGGAGAAAGACTTTTACATTACAGAACTTTCCTGGCCGATTTTATGTAGCAAGATGCATCACATGTAGGGATGAGCCGAACACCCCCGGGTTCGGTTCGCACCAGAACCTTCGAACGGACCGAAAGTTTGCGCGAATTTTCGAACCCTATTCGTTACAATGGACGCGAACGCTCGAAATCAAAATTGCTAATTACAACGGCCAATATGCATGTTAATGTCATAAAACAGGTTTGGGGACCCGGGTCCTGCCCCAGGGGACATATATCAATGCAAAAAGAACTTTTAAAAAACTAACGTTTTTTCGGGAGCAGTCATTTTAATGATGCATAAAGTGAAAAAAAAAAAGTGAAATTTTCCTTTAAATATGGTACCTGGGGGGTGTCTAAAGTATGCCTGTGAAGTGGCATGTGTTTCCCGTGTTTAGAACTGTCCCTGCATAAAATGACATTTGTAAATGAAAAAAAGAAGCCATTTAAAACCACTTGCGGCTTTAATGTCATGTCTTTTCCTGGCCATATGGCTGAAAATCCTTGCGAAAAATGGCATGGCTACCCCATCACCCCCCCCCCCCCACCCCAGCCCCTTTGGGTCTTGTATGGATATTAAGGGGGACCCCGCACCCAAAATAAAACCCTATACCTACAACCCTATATACTCTGAACAGCAGTATACAGGCGGTGCAAACAAGACACGGACTGTAGGTTTGTTCTTAAGTAGAATCTGAACAGGTACATTATGAAGTGTAGCTCCATCCCCAAAAAATCTATTTTTAAGCTTTTTGGAGAACATAGGGAGGGGTTATCACCCCTGTAACATTTGCTGTCTTTGCACATCTGTTCAGAACATTTCACCTCACTTTCCGTCCCAATGACAAATGTTTTTGGAAAAGTGGGGTTTTAATTGAAACAAGGATTGGTGATAAAGCATCAGTAGAGAGGAGATACCTTTTTCCCAAATTAAATCTAACAGGATCGAATTTCCCTTCCTAGGGGTAGATTTCCTCTCACTTCCTGTTTTCTCTTTCCGTTTGCAAGTAGGAGTCGTTTGTAAGTTGGATGTTTGAAAGTAGGGGCCTGCCGTATATACTCTGCATAAATTTGCCCCATTAGATGTTGGTGTAGCCACAAGACTGTAAGCCCTCACAGTTACTCTTGGTGGGCACAGGAATGGGCCCTGCTGTGAGTTATTAGTTCAAGATTTGTAATTGCATGCACCTGTTGAACAGGGCAGAAAAATTGGGCCTTTGGTGGTGGTGGTGGACGGTGTTGCCACAAGACTGTAAGCCCTCACAGTTATTTTGGTGGGCACAGGAATGGGCCCTGCTGTGAGTTATTAGATCAAGATTTGTAATTGCATGCACCTGTTGAACAGGGCAGAAAAATTGGGCCTTTGGTGGTGGTGGTGGTGGTGGTGGTGGACGGTGTTGCCACAAGACTGTAAGCCCTCACAGTTACTCTTGGTGGGCACAGGAGTGGGCCCTGCTGTGAGTTATTAGATCAAGATTTGTAATTGCATGCACCTGTTGAACAGGCAGAAAAATTGGGCCTTTGGTGGTGGTGGTGGTGGACGGTGTTGCCACAAGACTGTAAGCCCTCACAGTTACTCTTGGTGGGCACAGGAATGGGCCCTGCTGTGAGTTATTAGATCAAGATTTGTAATTGCATGCACCTGTTGAACAGGGCAGAAAAATTGGGCCTTTGGTGGTGGTGGTGGACGGTGTTGCCACAAGACTGTAAGCCCTCACAGTTACTCTTGGTGGGCGCAGGAATGGGCCCTGCTGAGAACTATTAGATCAAGATTTGTAATTACACGCCCCTGTTAAACAGGGGCTGAAAAATTGTGCCTTAGGCATTGGTGCTGGTGCCACAACACTGCAACCCCTCACAGATACTGTACTCTGAGCACAGCAATGAGACCTGTTGCAAAGCATTGCCTAAAAATTGTAATTACACGCCCCAACAGGGGCTGAAAAATTGTGCCTTAGGCACTGGTGCTGGTGCCACAACACTGCAACCCCTCACAGATACTGTACTTGGAGCACAGCAGTCAGACATGTTGCGAAGCATTGCTTAAAAAATTGTAATTACACGCCCCTGTTAAACAGGGGCTGAAAAATTGTGCCTTAGGCATTGGTGCTGGTGCCACAACACTGCATCCCCTCACAGATACTGTACTCTGAGCACAGCAATGAGACCTGTTGCAAAGCATTGCCTAAAAATTGTAATTACACGCCCCAACAGGGGCTGAAAAATTGTGCCTTAGGCACTGGTGCTGGTGCCACAACACTGCAACCCCTCACAGATACTGTACTTGGAGCACAGCAGTCACACCTGTTGCGAAGCATTTTTTTAAAAAATTGTAATTACACGCCCCTGTTATACAGGGGCTGAAAAATTGTGCCTTAGGCACTGGTGTGGTGGCACCCAGAAACAAAAATGTTCTTCCAAGCTATCAAGGAATGGATCATTGAGGAGGAGGAAGAGGATAGTCAGTGAACATAACAGGACAGTCACTCAGCATCAGCATAGGCAGTCTTGAAGGGATGTGACATTATAAATTATTCAGTTATATCCGCTTCAGGTGCCTGGTAGCTGGTGGTGATCCAAGACTGATTCATTTTTATGAAGGTCAGTCGATCAACCGAGTCGGTGGACAGGCGCACCCTATGATCGGTGACAAATCCTCCAGCAGCACTGAATGTGCGTTCAGAAAGAACGCTGGATGCAGGACAGGCCAGTAGCTCAATTGCATACTGTGCAAGCTCTGGCCAGTGATTTATCCTCAAGACCCAGTAAGCTAGAGGATTTTCGGTGGGAAAGGTGTCCAAGTCTGACCTTGCCCCTAGGTATTCCTGCACCATGTATATCAGACGCTGGCGATGGTTGCTGGAACCGATCATACCTTGGGGCTGCGGACTAAAAAATTGTCTGAACGCATCGGTCAGACGTCCACCTTCCCCACCGCTCCTTCTGCTACTGACCGAAGCCTCAGCAACTCGTCGTCCAGGACCAGGAGTTTGTAACCTCCCAGTTTCTGGGAACGCGTTGCACAGACCTTTCTGCAAGGCCTCCCTGAGATGTCTCATCCTCTGCTCCCTCTGCGACGGCAAGATAAGGTCCGCAACCTTACCCCTGTACCGTGGATCAAGGAGAGTGGCCAGCCAGTAATGGTCCCTCTCCTTGATCCAAAGAATACGAGGAATCTTCCGCAGGCTTTGCAGGATCAGGGAGGCCATGCAACGTAGGTTAGCTGAGGCATTTGGTCCGGAGTCTTCTGGGTCACTGAGGACGACATGATCGCCAGCCACCTCCTCCCAGCCACGTACAAGTCCACTGGTTTGTTGGGACTGTACATCATCCCTAAAAGACTGCTGCTGCTGATGCTGATGCTGATGCTGAGTGCCAGGCTCCACCTCCATGCTCACACAATCCTCCTCCTCCTCATCCTCTTCCTGTGTGATGGGTGGGACAGAAGGAACACTGTCTGGATAAAGGGGGCCTTGAGAGGCAAGGAAGTCCTCCTCTTCCTGCCTCTGTTCTGCCTCAAGTGCCCTGTCCATTATCCCACGCAGCGTATGCTCCAACAGGTGGACAAGAGGTACAGTGTCACTGATGCATGCACTGTCACTGCTCACCATCCTCGTGGCCTCCTCAAATGCTGACAGGACAGTGCATGCATCCCTGATCATGCTCCACTGGCGTGGGGAAAAAAAGCCAAGCTTCCCTGACCCTGTCCTGGTGCCGTAGTCGCAAAGGTACTCATTGATGGCCCTCTGCTGCGTGTGCAGTCGCTGCAGCATGGCCAACGTTGAGTTCCACCTGGTGGGCATGTCACATATTAGGCGGTTCTTGGGCAGGTTCAGCTCCTTTTGCAGCTCAGCCAGCCGAGCACTGGCATTATAAGATCGGCGGAAATGCACAAAGACTTTCCTGGCCTGCCTCAGGACATCCTGTAAGCCTGGGTACCTGCCCAAGAACCGCTGCACCACCAGGTTGAGGACGTGAGCCATACAGGGAACATGGGTGAGCTGCCCCTGTCGCAGGGCGGAGAGGAGGTTGGTGCCATTGTCAGAAACCACCATTCCTGGCTTAAGCTGGCGTGGCGTCAACCACCTCTCGGCCTGCCTCTGCAGAGCTGCCAGAACCTCTGCCCCAGTGTGGCTCCTGTCCCCCAAACACACCAGCGCAAGCACGGCATGGCATCTTTTTGCCTGCGTACTCGCGTAGCCCCTTGTACGCCTACGGAGCACCGCTGGTTCAGAGGACAGAGCACTCGAAGAGGCCATGGAGGAAGAAGAAGAGGGAGGGGTGGAGGAGAGAGGTGTGTCACAACCAGTAGTAGCATTTTGGAGGCGTGGTGGCGGAACAACCTCCAACACTACTGCACCTTGTCCTGCATCCCTCCCAGCTGCCAATAGAGTGACCCAATGGGCCGTGAAAGACAGATAACGTCCCTGTCCATGCCTGCTGGACCATGAGTCAGCGGTAATATGCACCTTACCACTAACCGCCCTGTCCAGCGAGGTATGGACATTGCCTTCCACATGCCGGTAGAGAGACGGAATCGCCTTCCGTGAGAAAAAGTGGCGTTTGGGAACCTGCCACTGAGGAACCGCACATTGAACAAACTCACGGAAGGGGGCCGAGTCTACCAACTGAAAAGGCAGCAGTTGAAGTGCTAGCAATTTAGCCAAGCTAGCATTCAACCGCTGGGCATGTGGATGGCTGGGAGTATACTTCTTTCGACGGTTCAGCAGCTGGGGCAGGGAAATTTGCCTGCTACAATCGGACGTTGATGTACTGCAAGTTGTGACACACCTAATTCTACACCTTCAGTCCTCTCAGAGCAGCTTTCAGAGAGGACTGAAGATATAGTGGGGATGGAGATCCCAGCTGATGAGGAGCAAGGAGAGGTCCGCTTTGTTCTTTGGTGTGGGTCTTTAATGTGCGCCTGCCAACGAGCTGCATGGCAGGTCGACATATGTCTTGCTCATGCTTGTGGTGCCCAAGCGACTGATGTTTTGGCCACGCGAGATACGCTTGAGACAAATATTGCAAATAGCAGTGGTGCGATCTGATGCACTCGTCTCAAAAAAGGCCCACACCAGAGAACTTTTGTGATAATGTGCAGAGGCAGCGCCCTGCACAGGCGGAGCTCTGCGGTGTGATTCAGTTGGTGTGCTGGCCTCTAGCTGGCCTCCAGGGGGCATCCTGCCTCGTTTGACATGTGCCTCCTCCTCCTCCTCCTCTCTCCCTTCAGGCACCCACGTGGAGTCAGTGACCTCATCATCCCCTCCCTCTTCACCACTAGAGCAAACCTGGCAGTAAGCTGCAGCTGGTGGAACATTACTGCCAGATTGCTGTCCTTCAGCATCCCCTCTCTCTGCGTGCACACTACTGCCTTCCTCAAGCTGGGTATCATCATCCGAGCCTTCGAATCGTTGGGCATCCTCCTGGAGCATGTACCCAACACTGTGCTCAAACAGATCAGGGGACTCCTCAGGAGGACATGGTGGGTCTAGGGAAGGGGTGGCTGATCATGCCATTGAGTACGCGTTGGCAGCCCTTTTCTGCCAGTACCCTGAGCCTGGGTGAGAGAGGATGAGGAGGATGAGGAGGGCTTGGTCATCCATTCTACCAAGCCTTCGGCATGATGCGGCTCAACATGTCCAGCTGCCAAAAACAAAGACAAGCGTGTCCCATGGCCACGTGCTGATGACGATGCACGACCACGTCCACGACCAGCACTGTTGTCTCTAGAAACAGAGCCTGCTTGCCCTGTGTTCTTGCCTCGGGACGGTCTGCCTCTCCTTGGCGGTCTTCCAGCCATTGTAGTGGGTAGTGCATATTGTATAAAAAATAGAGCTCCTATGTGTGCTCACAACACACTGTAGGTCCTATGGGTGCTGACACAAACACACTAGAGGTACTATGTGTGCTGACAAGAAAATATAGGTCCTATGTGTGCTGCCACAAACACACTATAAGTCCTATGGGTGCTGACACAAACACACTATAAGTCCTATGGGTGCTGACACAAACACACTATAGGTACTATGTGTGCTGCTGACAAGAAAATATAGGTCCTATGTGTGCTGCCACAAACACACTATAAGTCCTATGGGTGCTGACACAAACACACTATAAGTACTATGTGTGCTGCTGACAAGAAAATATAGGTCCTATGTGTGCTGCCACAAACACACTATAAGTCCTATGGGTGCTGACACAAACACACTATAGGTACTATGTGTGCTGCTGACAAGAAAATATAGGTCCTATGTGTGCTGCCACAAACACACTATAAGTCCTATGGGTGCTGACACAAACACACTATAAGTACTATGTGTGCTGCTGACAAGAAAATATAGGTCCTATGTGTGCTGCCACAAACACACTATAAAGCCCCATACACACGGTCGGACTTTTTCATGGATTCTGTCCGATCGGACAAGGTTGTTGAAAAATCAGACCGTGTGTATGCACCATCGGACAGTGTTCGTCGGTTTGTCCGACGGACAAAGTCTTATCTCCTGCTGGAAATCTTTGCCGTCAACACGGTCCGATCACACCAAATCCGAGCGTGTGTACGCTTGTCCGACGGACAAAGTGCTACGCATGCTCAGAAGAAATTCTGTGACGGAAGCGCTCGGTCAGGTAAAACTACCTTTCCTAATCGACACAGCACATTCGTCACGCTGCAATGTTAAAATGTCTTTAATGCAGCGCATTCTCTTTTTCTTTACAATGCAACAAGAATGACATCTTTTAGCTGCTCCTATTCACCCGCACTTCTCACAAACTTACTTCTTTATTACTTTGCAGCATTTATACACTACATGTTTATTTTTACTCTGAACGGAAAAGAATCTTTGTTATTTTTTTTACCATGATTTGTCTTTTTTTTTTTTTTTTTGGGGAATACATATTTGAATGTTTTTTTTTGTTTTTTTTGGAGGGGGGTTGTGTGTCTCAAATTACCAAAAACACATTATTAACATTTGTATTTCTTGCTTAAATTTACTAGGAGGTTGTTTGTTGTTGGTGCCCCTTGTTAATTCTACTTTAGGATTAGTGAAATGTACCTGCTTACTCAAAGAAAAACTGTCATTGTAGCAAAGTAAAACACAATAGTCAATGATTATTTCAAATCAAAAAAACCTTTATTTAGGTCACACCAACAAACCAAAGAGGAACGCAGCCATGGTGAAACTTGGGGAATTTGCAAAGTCTTGGCCCCCCACGGCAACCATCATTGTTCAAGCGTAGAAAATTGGGGGCCTGAGGAGTACGTATATTAAGGGGAGTGCAATCTGGTCGTGAAGTCCAAAGTATCCGGAACTGCAGCAGATGCCATCTAGGTCCCCAGGCTCTGGTACTACAAGAGGCTCCATCTTCTCTCAGACCAGACTGATTCCAGGTCGTCACTCTCAGGTCTTCCTTCCACGCTTCCTTGCACGCTGTGGCTGTCGTGCTGGTGGGGTGGCAGAAGGAGGAGGAGGAGGAGGAGGAGGCGGAGCATGGTAGCTATGGCAAACATGTGTGACTGGGGTCATCTCCCCAGCCCTACCCTTATTTAGGACATGGAGGATGAGCCCCTCACACATGTTGCGTTGCCTCACCTCCATACCCATCATTTTTGTGACAACCACCGAGCCAAAGGTCTCCTCGTCGGCGGGTGTGGCATGTAGGGAGTCTGAAGCCTCTCTGATCATGCGGAGCGCTGACTGTGCCGCATAACCCCCCCTTCTCGCCCTTTTGTACGGGAGGCGGAGGGGAGGGGTTTGGGTGTCAGTCAGGCTCCGCGGCCTAGCCCCCTCTTGGCTGCCACTACCCAGCTGGTGGCTGCCACTAACCCCTGCCTCCTCCTGACTGCCACCTTCCACAGCCACCTCCTGGCTGAGGTCTTCCTGTGTATGAAAAAGGGACATAGTTTCAGTTATTTGTTCATCAAACACACACAATTCTCATCTAGTGACTGTTGCAAAATGTTTACAAATAGAAAACCATACAATTCTCAGCCCAGCAGTTTAGATTCTGGCCCCAAATGTCTCCAACACTACTGTCAGTTGATATGTCAAACACGTTAGGAACTAAGCAATTGGGGATCCTGAATTAAGTGAACATCATTCATTATTCCCATAAATGGTAACAAAACTACTATACCTGGAACAAGCTGGGCTCCTCCACCTCTTCCATACTGGAAGGCCCAGGTTGCTCCTCGGAAGCCTCATCAGGGGTGGCCTGCGCGCAAGGAAGCGTGGAAGGAGGAGTCGAGGTTGGCTCCGTGACATCAGTCTGGTCTTTCAGAAAATGGAGACTCTGATAGTACCAGAGCTTGGGCACATAGACCTCATCTGCTGAAGTTGCAGTTTCCTCAGACTTCACGACCTTCTTGCGCTCCCTGATATACGCACTCCTCAGGCTGCCAATTTTCTTTCTTATATCATCAACAGTTGCCGTGGGGAACCTTGGCTTGACAAATTCCACAAGTTCCTCCAGGGCTGCGTGCCTCTTTGGTTTGTTGGTGTAATGTGGGTGTTTACCCTGCCATAAAATGGGAAATTCCCTGTATTTGGCAATGAAGAGGGGGAGAAAACTCATGTCGTTGAATCCCTGCATAATCTCTGCAAGACACAACACCACACAAAACCCTCTCAATTATGTCAGTCTAAACTCTCCTAATCTTCTCCATAAAGAAGCCTCAAGTTCAAATCAGTCTAGGCTAGTTATGTACCAACGTCAAATTGTACCTTCGTTTGTAGCGATCGTCTCGTGTGAGTTTTCTCTCCCCTCGTCTCCCAGATCGTGGCTACGACACAGGCGTGTGACGTTTTATATACAGTGCGCATGCGTCAAACTCCGCCCGCCCCTGACGATCTTTCTCGTCTATTCCCCACCCCTTCTCTTTACGGCGCAGTGGGGAGAGCACATGGCGGGGACACAGCAGGTGCGCCACAAATATCCCACCAACGAGGAGGAGGACGAGGAAAGTCCGGAGGCAGAAACGTCCCGATCCCGGAGCCTGAAATTCAAGGCCTCCAATATGTCATTTGGAGAAATGTTGGAGATGGTGGACATATTAAAGAGGAGCGACTATGATGGGAAGTATGGGCCTTACCTCAACCCCAATGTCCGCAAGGCCAAGATCATGTCTAAAGTTGTGAGAAGGCTGTACAATCAGTTTGGGGTACAACGATCCAAGGAGCAACTGAGGAAACGCTGGTCAGACCTGAAACTGAGGGAGGCCGATCAGTACAGAAAGATCAAGCGAATTCTTCTAAAAAGTAAGTAGTTGTGTTTTGTGTTTGATTTCTTGCTTGCATACTGCTCCATTGTGGTTTGATTTTTACAAAGTTGTACATTCCAAAATGGCCACTTTCAGGTTCGTCTGTGCATTCGATCGTACTCAGCCTCGATCTTTCTGCCACTGTCATGGTCGTGTGTGTGTCCATTCGATCGTACGCAACCTCGATCGTTCGGCCACTTATAATACGATGTTTGGTGTTTTTTTGGGGGAAAGGAAGTTTGTTCTCACTAGAAATGTCATCAAGAATGTAAAGCCAATTTATTCAATGTAAAGGAGAGGTCACCCAGTAGCTGTTTACCCATCTGGACTCTAGAGCACTAGTGCTGGGACACCCAAACCCCCTTTTTATTAGGCTTTTCCACACATGTGCTCCAGTGGATACTAGAGGGGGGTCTTCATCACACAAACTTCTACTAAAAAGCTAGTCAGTTTAGCACCTTTACAAAGTGACTACATTCATGTAGTTGACATTTGTAACTGGCCAAACTAAAATAGTGTCCGTCACTTTCAAGCAATGTTTGTCATTTCCTATTTCTGCCCTCAATAGATTGTGTTGCTAAATCTTCCTTTTGTACATTCTCATAGGGGAGCGAAAACTTGGGCCGTCTGAGGAAACCCCCAAACCAACACCTCCCAAAAAAGGGGAAAGAGCAGAAGCAGAGGAGGAGGAGGAGGAAGGAGAGATCATCGAACTTGGAGAAATTGTCACCACAACAGGTGAGTGTTGGAGAACACAGCTACTGGTAAGCTAATCCATGTATGGCTGCCTCATTTCCAACACCCCATTTTTGTTTGTTTGTGGTTTTTAGGTGACGTGGATGTTGTGGAAGAAAAATCGCACTTTACCACAGAGAGTGCCCACGTACTCATCGGAGAGATAATGGTCTGCAATAGAGATCTAGATTACATAAAGCAAAACATCAATGATGTTCAACAAAAATTGAAGAACATCATTGATGTTTTAGGAAAAATATGAAAACGCACCAAGTAATTAACACACATTTGTGCCAGCTTCTGAACACATTTGCAACTTAAAAACTGTGTGAAATTTGGAACATGCACACATTGTGTCCACATGTGCTAGCTCCCATCATGGTGGATGAATGCCAACGTTTTTTTGGGGGTGCAAACACTTTACGAACTACGAAAGTGGTTGTGGTGAAGGGGTTGCACCCCCAAAAAACGTCCATTCATCCCCATGATGGAAAATGGCACTTTTGAAGCTTCTAGGCATGTGTTTTACCATCTAATGACCATTTTCAGACCCAAATTGTGTGCATGTTCCAAATTTCCACTTTTCGGGGGTGACCCCCCCATGTGATGAAGGCAAGATCAAACACACTTTGAACATATAGTCATGTCTGATCTTGTCTTCACTTTACAAAGTTGAACTTTCCTACTTCATAGGTTCTGCTTAGCTCCATGCCTGGTTTTACCATTTGCGTAATCTTGTAAATAACCAAGATGTTGTCAGTTTTGGCGTGAAGATTGTAAACGCACTTGTGAATGTTTTCCAAGTAAACTTTTTTATTTTTCGAAATGTGTGGCTTCCTTATTTAAAATACACAATGCATTATGTATGTAAAATGTAAAGGATATGGGGGGCAATGGGTGTTATTTACTAAAGGCAAATCCACTTTGCACTGCAATTTCCTTTCCCAGGGAACTTTTGCAATGCACTTGTAGAGCATAGCGGATTTGACTTATGTAAATGACACCCACAGTGCTTTGTACGATAACACGGAGCACAGCATTTTTCAGAATACACACATGTCAGACCTGGTGATGAAAAGGAGTATTTTGGCTGTCAGTTATGCAGGACAAACCTTCTCTAGACCAAAGATTAGGTAGCTAACACACAACATGAGAAGAATCTTTTTGTGAAGAAGAGACTGTTACCTCCTTTTCCCCAGAAAGTGCATTCCCACTGTCGAAGGCAAAGGGAAAAAATGTCAAGGTAAAATAAGCTAAAAACAAGACTGAAATGACAAGAAATCATAGGTTGGTTCAAATATCCGATTTATTAAAAAATGCCTCTCACACATCGTCAGGCAGAGCAATGGCCCCCCTACCCACAAAGTACTCCATATATTGGTCGCGGACCACGCGGGCATTTAGAGGGGGCAAGCCTGGACGTGCCACTCGAAGGGCTGTGAGGTCCGCATTTGGAGGGCCCTCCACATCTGGGCCAATGGGCACCACATAGTTCCTGTTATGTCTTTTGAGGAAGTTGTGCAATATGCAACAGGCAAGAACTATGTGGTTCAGTTTGTATTCCGCCAAGTTAAATGCCGTCAGGAACAGGCGGAAGCGGCTGGCCAGGATGCCAAAAGTGTTCTCCACCACTCTTCTGGCTCTGGACAGCCTGTAGTTGAAGACCCTCTGGTCCGGGGTGAGGGTCCTCATCGGGAACGGCCTCATCACATGGGGAGTCAACGCAAACGCTTCATCTGCGACAAAGACGAAGGGGAGTCCTTCGGCATTCTCCTCTGGAGGTGGCAAGCACAGACTGCCACTTTGGAGACGCCAGTAGAACTCCGTGTGCGTAATGGCACCACCATCCGATATCCGGCCGTTCATCCCCACGTCCACATACATAAACTCGTATGTTGCCGACACTAGGGATGAGCCGAACACCCCCGGGTTCGGTTCGAACCAGAACCTTCGAACGGACCGAAAGTTCGCGCGAATTTTCGAACCCTATACGTTATAATGGACGCGAACGTTCGAAATCAAAAGTGCTAATTACAACGGCCAATATGCATGTTAATGTCATAAAACAGGTTTGGGGACCCGGGTCCTGCCCCAGGGGACATATATCAATGCAAAAAGAACTTTTAAAAACTAACGTTTTTTCGGGAGCAGTCATTTTAATGATGCATAAAGTGAAAAAAAAAAAGTGACATTTTCCTTTAAATATGGTACCTGGGGGGTGTCCAAAGTATGCCTGTGAAGTGGCATGTGTTTCCCGTGTTTAGAACTGTCCTTGCACAAAATGACATTTGTAAAGGAAAAAAAGAAGCCATTTAAAACCACTTGCGGCTTTAGGTTTGATCTTAAGTAGAATCTGAACAGGTACATTATGAAGTGTAGCTCCATCCCAAAAAAATCTATTTTTAAGCTTTTTGGAGAACATAGGGAGGGGTTATCACCCCTGTAACATTTGCTGTCTTTGCACATCTGTTCAGAACATGTCACCTCACTTTCCGTCCCAATGACAAATGTTTTTGGAAAAGTGGGGTTTTAATTGAAACAAGGATTGGTGATAAAGTATCAGTAGAGAGGAGATACCTTTTTCCCAAATTAAATCTAACAGGATAGAATTTCCCTTCCTAGGGGTAGATTTCCTCTCACTTCCTGTTTTCTCTTTCCATTTGCAAGTAGGAGTCGTTTGTAAGTTGGATGTTTGAAAGTAGGGGCCTGGCGTATATACTCTGCAGAAATTTGCCCTATTAGATGTTGGTGTAGCCACAAGACTGGTGGGCACAGGAATGGGCCTGCTGTGAGTTAATAGATCAAGATTTGTAATTGCATGCACCTGTTGAACAGGGCAGAAGAATTGGGGGTGGTGGACGGTTTTGCCACAAGACTGTAAGCTCTCACAGTTACTCTTGGTGGGCGCAGGAATGGGCCCTGCTGTGAGTTATTAGATCAAGATTTGTAATTGCAAGCACCTGATGAACAGGGCAGAAAAATTGGGCCTTTGGCGGTGGTGGTGGACGGTGTTGCCACAAGACTGTAGGCCCTCATAGTTACTCTTGGTGGGCGCAGGAATGGGCCCTGCTGTGAGTTATTAGATCAAGATTTGTAATTGCAAGCACCTGATGAACAGGGCAGAAAAATTGGGCCTTTGGCGGTGGTGGTGGACGGTGTTGCCACAAGACTGCAGGCCCTCATAGTTACTCTTGGTGGGCGCAGGAATGGGCCCTGCTGTGAACTATTAGATCAAGATTTGTAATTACCCGCCCCTGTTAAACAGGGGCTGAAAAATTGTGCCTTAGGCACTGGTGCTGGTGCCACAACACTGCAACCCCTCACAGAGACTGTACTTGGAGCACAGCAGTCACACGTGTTGCGAAGCATTTTTTTAAAAAATTGTAAGTACACGCCCCTGTTAAACAGGGGCTGAAAAATTGTGCCTTAGGCACTGGTGCTGGTGCCACAACACTGCAACCCGGCCCTCACAGATACTGTACTTGGAGCACAGCAGTCACACGTGTTGCTAAGCATTTTTTTTAAAAAATTGTAAGTACACGCCCCTGTTAAACAGGGGCTGAAAAATTGTGCCTTAGGCACTGGTGCTGGTGCCACAACACTGCAACCCGGCCCTCACAGATACTGTACTTGGAGCACAGCAGTCACACGTGTTGCGAAGCATTTTTTTTAAAAAATTGTAAGTACACGCCCCTGTTAAACAGGGGCTGAAAAATTGTGCCTTAGGCACTGGTGCTGGTGCCACAACACTGCAACACGGCCCTCACAGAGACTGTACTTGGAGCACAGCAGTCACACGTGTTGCGAAGCATTTTTTTTAAAAATTGTAAGTACACGCCCCTGTTAAACAGGGGCTGAAAAATTTGTGCCTTAGGCACTGGTGCTGGTGCCACAACACTGCAACACGGCCCTCACAGAGACTGTACTTGGAGCACAGCAGTCACACGTGTTGCGAAGCATTTTTTTTAAAAATTGTAAGTACACGCCCCTGTTAAACAGGGGCTGAAAAATTGTGCCTTAGGCACTGGTGTGGTGGCATGGATCATTGAGGAGGAGGAAGAGGATAGTCAGTGAACATAAGAGGACAGTCACTCAGCATCAGCATAGGCAGTCTTGAAGGGATGTGACATTAAAAATTATTCGGTTATATCCGCCTCAGGTGCCTGGTAGCTGGTGGTGATCCAAGACTGATTCATTTTGATGAATGTCAGTCGATCAACCGAGGCGGTGGACAGGCGCACCCTATGATCAGTCACAAATCCTCCAGCAGCACTGAATGTGCGTTCGGAAAGAACGCTGGAGGCAGGACAGGCCAGTAGCTCAATTGCATACTGTGCAAGCTCTGGCCAGTGATCCATCCTCAGGACCCAGTAAGCCAGAGGATTTTCGGTGGGAAAGGTGTCCAAGTCTGACCTTGCCCCAAGGTATTCCTGCACCATGTATATCAGACGCTGGCGATGGTTGCTGGAACCGATCATACCTTGGGGCTGCGGACTAAAAAATTGTCTGAACGCATCGGTCAGACGTCCACCTTCCCCACCGCTCCTTCTGCCACTGACCGAAGCCTCAGCAACTCGTCGCCCAGGACCAGGAGTTTGTAGCCTCCCAGTTTCTGGGAACGCGTTGCACAGACCTTTCTGCAAGGCCTCCCTGAGATGTCTCATCCTCTGCTCCCTCTGCGACGGCAAGATAAGGTCCGCAACCTTACCCTTGTACCGCGGATCAAGGAGAGTGGCCAGCCAGTAATGGTCCCTCTCCTTGATCCGAAGAACACGAGGATCCTTCCGCAGGCTTTGCAGGATCAGGGAGGCCATGCAGCGTAGGTTAGCTGAGGCATTCGGTCCGGAGTCTTCTGGGTCACTGAGGATGACATGATCGCCAGCCACCTCCTCCCAGCCACGTACAAGTCCACTGGCTTGTTGGGACTGTACATCATCCCTAAAAGACTGCTGCTGCTGATGCTGAGTGCCAGGCTCCACCTCCATGCTCACACAATCCTCCTCCTCCTCCTCCTCCTCCTCCTCCTCCTCCTCCTCCTCATCCTCTTCCTGTGTGATGGGTGGGACAGAAGGAACACTGTCCGGATAAAGGGGGCCTTGAGAGGCAAGGAAGTCCTCCTCTTCCTGCCTCTGTTCTGCCTCAAGTGCCCTGTCCATTATCCCACGCAGCGTATGCTCCAACAGGTGGACAAGAGGGACAGTGTCACTGATGCATGCACTGTCACTGCTCACCATCCTCGTGGCCTCCTCAAATGGTGAGAGGACAGTGCATGCATCCCTGATCATGCTCCACTGACGTGGGGAAAAAAAACCAAGCTCCCCTGACCCTGTCCTGGTGCCGTAGTCGCAAAGGTACTCATTGATGGCCCTCTGCTGCGTGTGCAGTCGCTGCAGCATGGCCAACGTTGAGTTCCACCTGGTGGGCATGTCAGATATTAGGCGGTTCTTGGGCAGGTTCAGCTCCTTTTGCAGCTCAGTCAGCCGAGCACTGGCATTATAAGATCGGCGGAAATGCACACAGACTTTCCTGGCCTGCCTCAGGACATCCTGTAAGCCTGGGAACCTGCCCAAGAACCGCTGCACCACCAGGTTGAGGACGTGAGCCATGCAGGGCACATGGGTGAGCTGCCCCTGTCGCAGGGCGGAGAGGAGGTTGGTGCCATTGTCAGAAACGACCATTCCTGGCTTAAGCTGACGTGGCGTCAACCACCTCTCGGCCTGCCCCTGCAGAGCTGCCAGAACCTCTGGCCCAGTGTGGCTCCTGTCCCCCAAACACACCAGCGCAAGCACGGCATGGCATCTTTTTGCCTGCGTACTTGCGTAGCCCCTTGTACGCCTACGGAGCACCGCTGGTTCCAAGGACAGAGCACTGGAGGAAGAAGAAGAGGAGGGGGTGGAGGAGAGAGGTGTGTCACAACCAGTAGCAGTAGTCGCGTTTTGGAGGCGTGGTGGCGGAACAACCTCCAACACTACTGCACCTTGTCCTGCATCCCTCCCTGCTGCCAATAGAGTGACCCAATGGGCCGTGAAAGAAAGGTACCGTCCCTGTCCATGCCTGCTGGACCATGAGTCAGCGGTAATATGCACCTTACCGCTGACCGCCCTGTCCAGCGAGGCATGGACATTGCCCTCCACATGCCGGTAGAGAGACGGAATCGCCTTCCGCGAGAAAAAGTGGCGTTTGGGAACCTTCCACTGAGGAACCGCACATTGAACAAACTCACGGAAGGGGGCCGAGTCTACCAACTGAAAAGGCAGCAGTTGAAGTGCTAGCAATTTAGCAAGGCTAGCATTCAACCGCTGGGCATGTGGATGGCTGGGAGTGTACTTCTTTCTACGGTCCAGCAGCTGGGGCAGGGAAATTTGCCTGCTGCATTCGGACGTCGGTGTACTGCAAGTACTTGGTTGTGACACACCGAATTCTACACCTTCAGTCCTCTCAGAGCAGCTTTCAGAGAGGACTGAAGGTGTAGTGGGGATGGAGATCCCAGCTGAGGAGGAGCAAGGAGAGGTCCGCTTAGTTCTTTGGTGTGGGTCTTTTATGTGTGCCTGCCAACGAGCTGCATGGCAGGTCGCCATATGTCTGGTCATGCTTGTCGTGCCCAAGCGGCTGATGTTTTGGCCACGCGAGATACGCTTGAGACAAATATTGCAAATAGCAGTGGTGCGATCTGCTGCACTCGTCTCAAAAAAGGCCCACACCAAAGAACTTTTCTGATAACGTGCAGAGGCAGCGCCCTGCACAGGCGGAGCTCTGCGGTGTTGTACAGTTGCTGTGCTGGCCTCTACCTGGCCTCCAGGGGGCATCCTGCCTCGTTGGACATGTGACGCCGCATCCTCCTCCTCCTCGTCCTCCTCCTCATCCTCTCTCCCTTGAGGCACCCACGTGGAGTCAGTGACCTCATCATCCCCTCCCTCTTCACCACTAGAGCAAACCTGGCAGTAAGCTGCAGCTGGTGGAACTGTACTGCCAGATTCCTCAAGCTGGGTATCGTCATCCGAGCCTTCGAATCGTTGGGCATCCTCCTGGAGCATGTACCCAACACTGTGCTCAAAGAGTTCGGGGGACTCCTCAGGAGGACATGGTGGGTCTAGGGAAGGGGTGGCTGATGATGCTCTGTCAGTACCCTGAGCCTGGGTGAGAGAGGATGAGGAGGATGAGGAGGGCTTGGTCATCCATTCTACCAAGCCTTCAGCATGATGCGGCTCCACATGTCCAGCTGCCGAAAACAAAGACGCGCGTGTCCCATGGCCACGTGCTGATGACGATGCACGACCACGTCCACGTCCACGGCCACGTCCACTAGAAACAGAGCCTGCCTGCCCTGTGTTCTTGGCTCTGCACGCTCTGCCTCCCCTTGGCGGTCTTCCAGCCATTGTAGTCGGTAGTCCTGTGGGTGCTGCTGAGAAGAATATATAGGAGCTCTGTGTGATGCCACTAACACACTAGAAGTCCTATGGGTGCTTCTGCAAAGAAAATAGAGGAGCTCTGTGTGATGCCACTAACACACTAGAAGTCCTGTGGGTGCTGCTGAGAAGAATATATAGGAGCTCTGTGTGATGCCACTAACACACTAGAAGTCCTGTGGGTGCTGCTGAGAAGAATATATAGGAGCTCTGTGTGATGCCACTAACACACTAGAAGTCCTATGGGTGCTTCTGCAAAGAAAATAGAGGAGCTCTGTGTGATGCCACTAACACACTAGAAGTCCTGTGGGTGCTTATGCAAAGAAAATAGAGGAGCTCTGTGTGATGCCACTAACACACTAGAAGTCCTGTGGGTGCTGCTGAGAAGAATATATAGGAGCTCTGTGTGATGCCACTAACACACTAGAAGTCCTATGGGTGCTTCTGCAAAGAAAATAGAGGAGCTCTGTGTGATGCCACTAACACACTAGAAGTCCTATGGGTGCTTCTGCAAAGAAAATAGAGGAGCTCTGTGTGATGCCACTAACACACTAGAAGTCCTGTGGGTGCTGCTGAGAAGAATATATAGGAGCTCTGTGTGATGCCACTAACACACTAGAAGTCCTATGGGTGCTTCTGCAAAGAAAATAGAGGAGCTCTGTGTGATGCCACTAACACACTAGAAGTCCTATGGGTGCTTATGCAAAGAAAATAGAGGAGCTCTGTGTGATGCCACTAACACACTAGAAGTCCTGTGGGTGCTGCTGAGAAGAATATATAGGAGCTCTGTGTGTGTAATGGGACTAACACACTTCAAGTCCTATAGGTGCTTCTGGGAACAAAATATAGCTCTGTGTGTGTGATGGGACTAACACACTTCAAGTCCTATAGGTGCTTCTGGGAACAAAATATAGCTCTGTGTGTGTGATGGGACTAACACACTTCAAGTCCTATAGGTGCTTCTGGGAAGAAAATATAGCTCTGTGTGTGTAATGGGACTAACACACTTCAAATCCTATAGGTGCTTCTGGGAACAAAATATAGCTCTGTGTGTGTGATGGGACTAACACACTTCAAGTCCTATAGGTGCTTCTGGGAAGAAAATATAGCTCTGTGTGTGTGATGGGACTAACACACTTCAAGTCCTATAGGTGCTTCTGGGAACAAAATATAGCTCTGTGTGTGTGATGGGACTAACACACTTCAAGTCCTATAGGTGCTTCTGGGAACAAAATATAGCTCTGTGTGTGTAATGGGACTAACACACTTCAAGTCCTATAGGTGCTTCTGGGAACAAAATATAGCTCTGTGTGTGTGATGGGACTAACACACTTCAAGTCCTATAGGTGCTTCTGGGAAGAAAATATAGCTCTGTGTGTGTGATGGGACTAACACACTTCAAGTCCTATAGGTGCTTCTGGGAAGAAAATATAGCTCTGTGTGTGTGATGGGACTAACACACTTCAAATCCTATAGGTGCTTCTGGGAACAAAATATAGCTCTGTGTGTGTGATGGGACTAACACACTTCAAGTCCTATAGGTGCTTCTGGGAAGAAAATATAGCTCTGTGTGTGTAATGGGACTAACACACTTCAAATCCTATAGGTGCTTCTGGGAACAAAATATAGCTCTGTGTGTGTGATGGGACTAACACACTTCAAGTCCTATAGGTGCTTCTGGGAACAAAATATAGCTCTGTGTGTGTGATGGGACTAACACACTTCAAGTCCTATAGGTGCTTCTGGGAAGAAAATATAGCTCTGTGTGTGTGATGGGACTAACACACTTCAAGTCCTATAGGTGCTTCTGGGAACAAAATATAGCTCTGTGTGTGTGATGGGACTAACACACTTCAAGTCCTATAGGTGCTTCTGGGAACAAAATATAGCTCTGTGTGTGTGATGGGACTAACACACTTCAAGTCCTATAGGTGCTTCTGGGAAGAAAATATAGCTCTGTGTGTGTGATGGGACTAACACACTTCAAGTCCTATAGGTGCTTCTGGGAACAAAAATATAGCTCTGTGTGTGTGATGGGACTAACACACTTCAAGTCCTATAGGTGCTTCTGGGAAGAAAATATAGCTCTGTGTGTGTGATGGGACTAACACACTTCAAGTCCTATAGGTGCTTCTGGGAACAAAATATAGCTCTGTGTGTGTAATGGGACTAACACACTTCAAGTCCTATAGGTGCTTCTGGGAACAAAATATAGCTCTGTGTGTGTAATGGGACTAACACACTTCAAGTCCTATAGGTGCTTCTGGGAACAAAATATAGCTCTGTGTGTGTGATGGGACTAACACACTTCAAGTCCTATAGGTGCTTCTGGGAACAAAATATAGCTCTGTGTGTGTGATGGGACTAACACACTTATAGTCCTATAGGTGCTTCTGGGAACAAAATATAGCTCTGTGTGTGTGATGGGACTAACACACTTCAAGTCCTATAGGTGCTTCTGGGAACAAAATATAGCTCTGTGTGTGTGATGGGACTAACACACTTCAAGTCCTATAGGTGCTTCTGGGAACAAAATATAGCTCTGTGTGTGTGATGGGACTAACACACTTCAAGTCCTATAGGTGCTTCTGGGAAGAAAATATAGCTCTGTGTGTGTAATGGGACTAACACACTTCAAGTCCTATAGGTGCTTCTGGGAACAAAATATAGCTCTGTGTGTGTGATGGGACTAACACACTTCAAGTCCTATAGGTGCTTCTGGGAACAAAATATAGCTCTGTGTGTGTAATGGGACTAACACACTTCAAGTCCTATAGGTGCTTCTGGGAAGAAAATATAGCTCTGTGTGTGTAATGGGACTAACACACTTCAAGTCCTATAGGTGCTTCTGGGAAGAAAATATAGCTCTGTGTGTGTAATGGGACTAACACACTTCAAGTCCTATAGGTGCCTCTGGGAACAAAATATAGGAGCTCTGCCTGCCTGCCACGAACACACTACAAGTCCTATAGGTGCTTCTGGTAACAAAATATAGGAGCTCTGCCTGCCTGCCACTAACACACTACAAGTCCTATAGGTGCTTCTGGTAACAAAATATAGGAGCTCTGCCTGCCTGCCACGAACACACTACAAGTCCTATAGGTGCTTCTGGTAACAAAATATAGGAGCTCTGCCTGCCTGCCACTAACACACTACAAGTCCTATAGGTGCTTCTGGTAACAAAATATAGGAGCTCTGCCTGCCTGCCACGAACACACTACAAGTCCTATAGGTGCTTCTGGTAACAAAATATAGGAGCTCTGCCTGCCTGCCACGAGCACACTACAAGCCCCTCTTTGTCAATCAATCTTTGTAACTGAATCTATCTAACTCAATCTCTGTAAGTGAATCTCTCTAACTATCTAAATGCAGCAGAGTGTCACAGAAACAGCCTGCTCAATCTGCGCCGGAACAGCATGTGACCGGCGCAGACGGCGTGGCGGCGTTTTATAGGGGGGGGCGTGTACTACAGCCCCTGAGCTGTAATTGGCTACAGGCGTCCTGCCTGTAGCCAATTATGGCTCTTCGAGTTTCCGGGGCTGTGATTGGCCAAGCATGCGGGGTCACAGTGCATGCTTGGCCAATCATCAGCCAGCAATGCACTGCGTCGGCCGCGCCGGCCGCAATGCATTGCGGGGCCGCTCGCATCACACGACCGTGATGCGAGCGGCCAAAATAGTTCTGGGCTCGCCGAGCGAGCGAACGCCCGGTGCTCGATGCGAACGTGGGTTCGCATCGAGCACCGGGCCCATCCTTAGCCGACACCACCGCCAACATCACTACACTATTAAACCCTTTATAATTATAATAGTAGGACCCCGAGTTGGGCGGTGGGACGATGCGGACGTGTTTCCCATCAATTGCCCCTCCGCAGTTAGGAAAGTCCCAACGGCTGGCAAAGTGGGAGGCCACAGTCTGCCATTCCTGTGGCGTGGAAGGGAACTGTGGAGTGAAACAAGAAAAAATAATTAGTCACTTTGCACCTAAACATTGCAAGCAGATTAGACAATCAACATCTTGGAACAAGAGCATTGTATACAATTGGAGGCTGGAAAGTATTTGCACAGAAAAGTAGAGGCTCCCCTTCACAGATGACTCACCCCCCATCAATCCCCACACTTCTGATGGGCCATTGGCAATAACTAGGGTTTTGGGGGGGGGGGGACAGGTAACCCTCTGCACTTCATTGATTGGCAAATGGCTCAATAATGTGTGCTAGTTTGGCCAGACCCTCTGTACTTAACACTATTGGCAGCCCCCAGGAAAGATAAAATAACATTTCAACCCCCCCCCACCCCAAAAAAAGGAAAGCACATTGTGACATTCTGAAATTACCAAGCAAGCTAATAGGAGGGAAAGAAGACAAAAAATTAGGAAATGGAATGTATGGAGGCAGCCCCTTGCACTACATGCTTTGCTGAATTCATCCCTAAAGATGTCCACTATAAAGAGGTAGGTATATAGTGTGTATGGACCTTGGGAAAGCCAGCAGATAAAGGATTGGTACCATCTGACAGAGCAGTTGGGGGAGGGGGTTCCTAATGAGTTTGCCACCCCCCCCCCCCCCCCCCCCACACAAAAAAAAAAATTCTAAAGGGGCTCTACATGAAGTAAACCACACAGCAAACATTTGTGCATATTTTAGGGGGTGTTTGGGGCAAACAATACTATGCAGCAGACAAAAGACATTGATTAAGTGACTAGGCCATAGGTGTCTATTGGGGCAGAAGAGCATGCTGGGGAGGTAAGTGAAGGGAAAAAATGCATGAAGGAGAAAAGGGGCACAGCATATTAGAACATATTGCAATCATGGTAATTAGGGAAGGAGGTCAAAAATACAAGACATTAGCAAACAGAGCATACATAGAAGGGAATAGTCAAGTAGAAATGTTACCTTAATATAGTTCTCCTGCAGGACCTGGATGATGGCAGAACAGGTCTCTGGAATAATGAGTCCCAGGGCCTGGGGAGAGATACCTGAAGAGAACTTCAAATCCTGAAGACTTCTCCCTGTCGCCAAGTACCTCAACGTGGCAACAAGCCTCTGCTCCGGAGTAATGGCTTGTCTCATGCAGGTATCCTGCCGGCTGATAAAGGGGGTCAGCAAAGCCAAAAGACGGTGAAAATCGGGGTCCGTCATCCTGAGAAAGTTCCTGAAATCATCAGGATTATTCTCCCGGATCTCACGAAGCAAAGGCATGTGCGAGAACTGGTCACGCTGAAGCAACCAATTCTTGGTCCACATACTCCTCGTCACTCTGTTCATGGACGGGTCTTGGGTCAAAGCTAAAAGCCCGACACCAATTCTGCGTACAGCACGAACTCGGCGACGAGTACGCACGGGAAACATCGCTCAGAAGGTCACAAAAGGTCGGCTGGTCAGAACGAACTGAATACCAGCAACGAGCAGACAATAAGCAGTGCAAATCAAAGCGTCCTATATCAAGATATAGGCCGCAATGACCAACAAATGCGAACTGACTACACGCACTAATAAACAGATACGCACGACAAGCACAAACTGAAGAGCAGTAACGATCTGAGTCAGAAAACTGAGAAGCGCGAATCTTAAGTCACCAAACTTCCACTAACTCTCGATAAACACGGGATCAGCAGAAGGAGCCCAACGGGTGCCTGACGTGGTGCTGAACTTCCCTTTTGTAATCTCGTGGACGACGACTTACGTCACGACGTTCTTCCGGACCGGATATTCCGACAACGTAGTCCGACCGTGTGTACGCAACACCAACATCGGACAAAGTACGTCGGACAGAATCCGACCGACCTGGTCCGCGGATTGTCCGACCGTGTGTATGGGGCTTAAGTCCTATGGGTGCTGACACAAACACACTATAGGTACTATATGTGTGCTACTGACAAGAAAATATAGGTCCTATGTGTG
This sequence comes from Lithobates sylvaticus, assembly GCA_028564925.1. Taxonomy (NCBI): domain Eukaryota; kingdom Metazoa; phylum Chordata; class Amphibia; order Anura; family Ranidae; genus Lithobates; species Lithobates sylvaticus. Next base: position 194,990,545 of record CM053036.1, on the reverse strand, counting down.
CTGCCACAAACACAATATGGTTCCTATAAATCCCTGCCTGGTATGGGACAGAAGGTTGGGACAGAAGTTGGGGTGCAATGCTGTTCTAACAGCACTGCGATTGGTGCTACTGCAATGCTGTACTAACAGCACGCACACACCAGACTAATCCCCAGCAGCAGCTAATATCACACTTGTGCAATCAGCAGCAATGAATGATCAGTAATGATGAATTGAATGACTCAGGTCAGGAGTTAGCAATGGTTTAGCAAAAAAGAAGAATATCAATCACAAGACTGCTCTTCCAGAAGCCGGAACACATGTGCCCTGGGCCGACGGCGTGGCGGCCTTTTATATGGTGGGGCGTGTACTAAAGCCCCTGAGCTTTAATTGGCTACAGGCGTCCTGCCTGTAGCCAATTATTGCTCTCCTAGTTTCCGGCGCTGTGATTGGCCAATCATCAGCCAGCAATGCACTGCGCCGGCCGCAATGCATTGCGGGCCGCTCGCATCACACGAATGTGATGCGAACGGCCCAAATAGTTCTGGGCTCGCCGAGCGAGCGAACGCCCGGTGCTCGATTCGAACGTGGGTTCGAATCGAGCACCGGGCCCATCCCTAATCACATGTATCAGGAACAACCCACACAAGGCCAAACATGAACACTTGATATACCCAACAACTCCTTTTACACATTTGCAGATTGACTTCACACACATGCCCAAACTAGGCAAAAGACAGGAATATCTTTTGGAAATTGTGGACAAGTTCTCAAGATGAGTTGAACTTTTTGTAACCACAAAAGAAGATGCACAAACAGTGGTGAGGATCCTCGTTTAAGAAATCATTCCTCGATGGGGATGCCCACTTCTTATAAACTCAGACAGACAATGGACCTGCATTTGTATCAAGGGTCTGCCAGGACTTGGTAAAAAACTCTCAAGATAGAACGGAAGTTTCACATTCCCTAACACCCTCAAAGCTCAGGGATAGTAGAAAGAATGAACAGAACAATAAAAGGCAAAATAAGAAAGGCCACAGGAGGATCCATGCCAACAGAGTGAAAAAGGTTGCCCAAAGCCCCAAGAGCAGGAAGAAGATCTTGGATACAGGAGGCCCTCAAGCATAAGTCCAAGCAGACGAAGGAGTTCCTGGGAAAGCAGGTCCGGCCAGAGAAGATGACCTCGCTTATTTCACCACAGACTTCTGACAAGGCATTCTGCCCACTGATCCTGATCTCTCTGACAGTGTTCCTACCCACCTGGATCACCACTAACTGTATCTACCACCCTGAAGATTTGGGTGCAATTAAAAGTATCTGTGGGAACACACACACACACAAGAGAACATTATATTGACACAAGCTAGAGCCAAGAGAGAGATTGGAGATAGTTTTACTGATAAGATGCTTTTGAGAATTTAAGTATGCTTATGCTAAAAAAATCAGGGTATGAAGACTGTTGGATATGTAGCAAATTACATCCTAGCACTGCCCGAATTGCCCTTTTGGCTGTACCTTTAAATACATCCTCCTTTCTCAACGAGACTCCTCCTGTATTCTTGACTAACATATCCAGTGCTGGGACAAGGCCATCTGGTGCCCAGGGCGAAGATGGCAAACTGCGCCCCCCCCCCCCCCCCGGGTTTAAAGAAAGAGTCAGTGTCCTTTCAAAACCAGAAAACACTTAAAACAATACAACACTACAATACAACAATACAATACTGTAGCTGCAGCCCCTTCGCACAGTATATAGGGTGGCAGGAGCTGGAGGGGGCTGGTGGTGGCAGGAGCTGGTTGAGGCAGGAGGTGATGGGGGCAGCCAGCTCATGCCCCAACCAGCTCCTGTCACCTCCTGCCACCACCAGCCACCTCCAGCTCCTGCCACCACCGTCACCTCCTGCCACCACTAGCCCCCTCCAGCTTTTGCCACCAGCTCCTGCCACCAGCTCCACCTGCCACCACCAGCTCATCCTGCCACCACCAGCCCCCTCCAGCTCCTACCGCCACCACCAGCCCCCTCCAGCTCCTACCACCATCACCAGCTCCCGTCACAAGCTCCTCCTGCTACCATCAGCTCCTGCCACAAGCTCTTCCCGCCCCCATCAGCTCCTCCTGCCCCCACCAGCTCCTGCCATAAGCTTTTCCTGCCCCCTTCAGCTCCTGCCACCACCGTCACCGCCTGCCACCACCATCACCTCCTGCCACCACCAGCCCCCTCTAGCTCCTGCCACCACCGTCACCTCCTGCCACCACCGTCACCTCCTGCCACCGCCAGCTCCTCCTGCCACCACCAGCTCCTGCCACCACCAGCTCCTCCTGCCACCACTGTCACCTCCTGCCCCAACCAGCTCCTGCCACCACCGTCACCTCCTGCCACCGCTAGCTTCTCCTGTCACCTCCTGCCACCATCACCAGCTCCTGCCACCACCAGCTCCTCCTGCCACCCGACCGTCACCTCCTGCCCCAACCAGCTCCTGCCACCACCAGCTCCTACCACAAGCTCCTCCTGCCACCACCAGCTCCTCCTGCCACCACCATCACTTCCTGCCCCCTCCAGCTCCTGCCACCACCTGCCCCCACCAGCTCCTACCACAAGCTCCTCCTGTCACCACCAGCTCCTCCTGCCACCACCGTCACCTCTTGCCACCACCAGCCCCCTCCAGCTCCTACCACTATCACCAGCTCCTGCCACAAGCTCCTCCTGCCACCATCAGCTCCTGCCACAAGCTCTTCCTGCCCCCTCCAGCTCCTGCCGCCACCGTCACCTTCTGCCACCACCAGCCACCTCCAACTCCTGCCACCACCAGCCCCCTCCAGCTCCTGCCACCGCCAGCTTCTCCTGCCACCACCAGCTCCTGCCACCATCACCAGCTCCTGCTACAAGCTCCTCCTGCCACCAGCTCCTGGCCCCACCAGCTCCTACCATCACCAGCTCCTGCCACAAGCTCCACCTGCCCCCACCAGCTCCTGTCACAAGCTTTTCTTGCCCCCACCAACTCCTGCCACCATCACCAGCTCCTGCCACATGCTCCTCCTGCCACCACCGTCACCTCCTGCCACCACCAGCCCCCTCCAGCTCCTACCACTATCACCAGCTCCTGCCACATGCTCCTCCTGTCACCATCAGCTCCTGCCCCCATCACCAGCTCCTGCCACAAGCTCTTTCTGCCCCTATCACCTCATTTATTTTTTACCTTAAAGCAAGGAAGTCTGAGAATGCAGGCTTGCCCTAAGCTGGTCCGTTTGTGCTGTGGATGCCTGGGCAGCTGCTGGGCTGTTACTGAATTGTCTGGGCAGACCACCACTGGCACCTCGAAGGCATGACTCCTCCATTCCACCTGATCAGCTACTGTATTTTAAAAGGCTGGTGCGCCTGGCGGGATGCGCCATGACATCACCGCCGGTAGCGCGCCACACAGCTTTCGTCAAATCCGCCCCCCTGGGCCCGGGCAGAATACAGGAACGGCTCAGCTCGGGAGTCGGGCAGCTCGCCATGAACTGCGCATGCGCACTTCAAAGCCGACACAGTCACGGCTATTTTTTACGACAACACTGGTTTAACCACACACTGATTGGTGTTTTAATTTAGGGAATGAGACACAGACTAACCCCTCTTTCTGCAGCAGGTCAATATTTAATATCTTCATGTGCGAATCCATGACTGCTGAGGTGCGATGAGTCCAGGTACTATGAATAGTAAATTAACTGTATAACATTCTTTTAACCCTTGCTCCTTCATCCCAATAAAATAACACGCTGACAACTGCTAAGTTGGAAGGGCAAGGCCACAGCTTTATTCCTTTAAATCCAACACATAACATATGAATACTTCAAACAAATGAATACTTCAAACAGTGCCTGTCACAGTTATACTGTGAGCACATAATCCAAAGCAGGGGGAAGGAGATCAGAAGGGGGGAGGCCTGTCCTTACCATAAGTGCTGGACAGGCCGTCTGCTTCCCATTTCCCTCAACAGCAGCCATTTTATGCTGGCAAGGTCAAGAAACCGCAGCAAGCTGTGACGTACCAATGAAAATTATAGGGCAGGAGGGTGGGCAGCTCTTCCAACGGATCTTTCCATAAGGATCCAGAATTTCTGGGCGCGACACTTTTGTCGAGCTCGGGCCCAACCCAAACCACAACACCACCAATCTTTAATGACCCTCTGGTCACTTTGACCCGCCCTGGACATGCCCCCATCAGTCAGGGCTCTCTTTCCCTATGGGGGTCAAGAGGCCTGCATGACTGCTGAGGTGCGATGAGTCCAGGTACTATGAATAGTAAATTAACTGTATAACATTCTTTTAACCCTTGCTCCTTCATCCCAATAAAATAACACGCTGACAACTGCTAAGTTGGAAGGGCAAGGCCACAGCTTTATTCCTTTAAATCCAACACATAACATATGAATACTTCAAACAAATGAATACTTCAAACAGTGCCTGTCACAGTTATACTGTGAGCACATAATCCCAAGAAGGGGGAAGGAGATCAGAAGGGGGGAGGCCTGTCCTTACCATAAGTGCTGGACAGGCCGTCTGCTTCCCATTTCCCTCAACAGCAGCCATTTTATGCTGGCAAGGTCAAGAAACCGCCACCCGCCTGTCAGTGACCAACTGACGGGCGCCCCACCGCAGCCAGCACCTGTTCCACACCCCGTTGTAGACCAAGATTAAAGATGTCTAAACCAATGTCATTGAGGTGAACACCATCCGGTCTCAAAAGGTCAGAATTATCACCTTCCAAATCTCTGTGACGAACAACGAAACCCCCAAGCTGTCGAACAAACTTGGAAACTTGCACGTTAACCTTCCTACGAAAACGCTCCAAACTGGGGCCCGGGATCACCCGCGCCCACACCGAACGGGGCACGATTTCCGACCAAACGAGGACCAAATTGGTGAAAACAGCAAAACAGTAGGCAATGTCTCGCTTGATTGCGGAAATCAGGTCCACGGAACGCAGGAAACCCACGTCATTGCCGCCGGCATGGAGTACCAAAACGATGGAACCAGATACGTGTGCGCGGAGTTGCAGGCATTCCGTAAGAACCTGGGACCATCGTAACCCACGAAGCCCGAGCCAGCGGACCCTGGCAAGATCATAGCCGAAATCCAAGTTCCTCCCGTAGGACCGGGCTTCCGCACGGCGGGCTGCCCAGTAAATGAACGAGTCACCGACGATCCACACCAAGACCGGGCGAGAACCTGAAAAATTTAACATAACAGATGTGGACGGACATACAACGTAAAACGAGACGATTCCCATCTACCCAGGCGCTGAAGTTCCATATCGGAAAAACCCATGCCAGACGCCGCAGTCGCCGCACCGATGCGAAACGAGTGCGTAGAAAAATCACGCGAAGGAAATCCCATAACCTCGAGACATCGACGGAAAACGCGCAAAAATTAAAACCTACTAAGAGAGGAGGAGTCGGAGTGAACGAAAAAGGCTAGAGAAGGGGGGCGCGCAGACCGGAAAAGAGAGGCCAAAGATACCGGGCAAAAGGGGCCGCCACAGGGGTACAATACCACCCTCCGGCCGCTGCCCAGGCTGTCGGTCTTCGAAGAACGCAACAGGACAGTCACACAATGCTCCGCAAAAACGACGTCTGCCGACAGGATGCCGCCCGCCGATGACGTGGCTCTAGAAACTAGTTCGCTAATGCGAAAAGCGCCGAAGAACGCCCAAGAAAACGCAACTCGAAACAGGAGGGTCTCAAACTCCGAAGAACACACAGAAGGCAACGTGGAAAGGATGCCCGATAGGATCTGAAGAGAAACCGGGCGCCTAGCATCAGGAGAATGAGTAGCGCGCTTCCAACCCCGCAGCATCCGTCGAACCGGAAACACCTTGGTAATGTCCTCCCAACCTAGAAGCTGAAACCAAAAGGACAGTGCTGATAAGGACGAGGAGACAGTGGAACCCGAAACACCCTTCTGCAGTAAGTGAACCAAATAGACAAACAGAGCCATGCGCCTGTCAGAAGATGAATAAATGGAAAACTCACCGCCTGAAATGTGCGACCACTCGTGCCAAACCCTGCAGTACGACGCCCACGTCCGCGCAGACAGCGACGACCGAAGGAGATTCAGTAAGCCTCCGAAACGAGGTTCCATAAGTGGGCCGGACAAGAAGGCCCTCCAGGGAGGCCGACGGAACCAGAGAGCGGAAACGATCGAGCTGTAAACGGGAGAGAGCATCAGCAATATCATTAGCCGTCCCGGGAACATGCTTAGCCCTAACAAAAATGTTAAATTGCAAACACTTTAAAACTAAAAACCGAAGCAAAGAAACTACTGGGGGGGAACTGGCTGACTGTTTGTTCACTACCTGCACCACACTCATATTATCAGACCAGAAGACCACTTGATGATCACGCAGCCGTTCACCCCAAAGCTCAACAGCAACAATGATCGGAAAGAGCTCCAGGAGGGTGAGGTTGCCCAACAAACCCAAGCGGGCCCATGAGGCCGGCCACCGCTCAGCAGACCATGTCCCCTGAAAGAAAGCGCCGAAGCCACAGGAGCCTGCTGCATCGGTGTATAGCTCCAGCTGTGTGTTCGGCACTTCCTCCCGCAGCCAACAAGACTGGCCATTGTAGGATTGAAGGAACGATAACCAAATCCCCAAGTCGGCACGCATGGGCCTGGTGATCCGAACGTAGTGGTGAGGGGCGGACACCCCTTTCATGGCCCATGCCAGGCGCATGCAGAAGGCTCTCCCCATCCGAATAACCCTGCAGGCAAAAACCAAGTGACCCAACAGAGATTACAGTTGTTTCAACTGCAACTTCTTGGCACTTTTGGCCAAGCGGACAAGGGAAAGGAGCCTGGCTAGCTTGTCCACTGGCAACCGAAAGACCATCGCCACCGTGTCTATCTCGATTCCCAGGAAAGCCAGAACAGTCACCGGGCCTTCAGTCTTATCAGCGGACAGTGGAACCGCGAAACACCGGCAAGTCTCTTGAAAAACAGTAAGCAGCCGCTGGCACCAACCACTGTCCGCTGGGCCCACAAAGAGAAAATCGTCCAAGTAGTGTAACAAGGACTGACAACCCGCCTCCTGAGCGACCACCCATTCAAGGAAGCTGCTAAACAGCTCAAAGAAATAACACGAGATGGCACAACCCATGGGTAGGCACATGTCGAAAAAATAGCTTCCTTGAAAGTAACAGCCCAGGAGGTGGAAACAGTCCGGGTGGACCGGGAGAAGGCGAAAGGCGGACTCTATGTCCGCCTTAGCCATCAACGCCGACCTACCGGCAGCCCTGACTAACTGCAGCGCCCTATCAAATGAGGCGTAATGGACCCTGGATTCTTCCTTATCGATGCCGTCGTTAAACGAGGAGCCAGAAGGGTACGATAGGTGATGGATGAGGCGGAATTTTCCCTCCGCCTTCTTGGGGACCACACCGAGGGGGGATACCCTCAGGTTGTAAAAGGGGGGGAGGTCAAATGGACCGGCCATCCGTCCCAACTCAAGTTCCTTCCGAAGCTTCTCGGCAACGACGGACTCGAATTCAACAGCCGACTTCAAATTGGGCGCCATGGTAGGTGCGTCTGACGGGAAAAAGGGGATCCAAAAGCCACGGTCCAGGCCGTCGCCCAGGATCAGAGCCTCCCTATGAAGGGGGTACCGGTCTAGCCAGGGAAGCATCTCTGAGATGTTCACCGGCGACCTCCGGCTTAGAAAGGTCAGGCTTTGCGCCTGGCCGGGGAATCGGCTGTTTTCCTCTCCGAAAGCACCGACTGGCGGGGTGGGCGCCACCGCAACCCGAGCATTCGTGCTTGAAACGGCACGCGGTGTACCACTTGCAGTGGCTTTCGTTGAATAACCAACAGATACCCTTCCTTGGAGCGGCCGACGCTCCGGGGGAAGTGCCGGCCGGGGACTGAAAGGACGAAGGCCTGTGGGGGCACATGAGCAACAGCCACAGGCTGCCATCCTGACAATCAAAACAAAATTCCTTGCGCGCCGCCATCTTTTGACGGAACTGAGTGTCGTATTGAAACCAACACTGTCCGCCATAAACTTTGTAAGCGCCCCAAATAAGGTCTAGGTAACAAAAAAGGTAGGTGGCTAACTCCGGAAACCGCTCGCAGAGCACGCCCGCATAAGCGCAGAACCCCTGTAGCCAGTTCCCGAACGTCCGTGGTGGCTGTTTCGGCTTGTCACCCGGGGTAGATACGTCGATCCGCCGAGATTTGTCTATCGATTCCCTGTCCGGCGGTACCAGCGCAATAAAGTCAACAAATTCGCCACCAGAAACGGGGGGGGGGCTTTCGATGGACCTGATACCCCCATGCTGGATAGGACAGACTTCACGACCGAAGCAATGCGTTCCTCCGGCGGGCCCGATACGGAAGCTTCAGTAGCCCTACCCCAAACCAAATTACAATCATACTCACTGATGTGGAGAGGCAGGTTCGATGAAGGGCGACCAGCAGCAGGACCCGGTGGGACATCCGATGCCGGAACGGCCATGGAAGGCGGGGGTCCGGGACGACCATCACCTGGAGGAACAGAAGAGGAGGCAGGACCCTGCTGATGGACGGCAAGGTCCAGGGGAGGGGGTCCGACCACTGACCCTGAAGGGTCCGAATGGCCAAGAACCGCGGCTGGACAACCGCAAGATCGTCTGCAGGCATCATGAGATCGACCCGGGGCGGGTGGGGCCGCCAGCCCGGGCCTGGGGAAGGAGCCTCCCGCCCTGCCGGGCGCGGGGAGACCAGGCTGCAGAGTGGAGACAAGTGGCCCCCGGGGACCCCCCGCCCAGTCGGACGCAGGGAGGTCCGTACGAGCCGGGGAGGGAAGGGACGTCGGAGCAGGACAAAGACCACCCGCCCTGCCGGGCGCAGGGAGGTGCTGGTGAGTCCAGAGCGACGGGGGCGGGTGGCGCGCCGATGCGGAAAAAACGCCGTCCGCCCCGCTGGGCGCAGGAAGCCCATGAAACAGATCCCGAGAACCCCGCCGATCGCCCACCCATTCGGGTGCAGGGGAACCATGCGCCATGAGCCCAGGCTGGTGAGATGTGGGTGACGACAGGGAATCTCCCGCCCTGCAGGGCGCAGAGAGATTCCGTGAGAGCCGATGTAGCGTGTTCATGCATACGTGCGTGGATGAGACCCCAGCCCCGCTATGCGCAGGGGGGTCGAGGGCATAGGACACAGAAGGTAAGGCAGACCCACCCGCCCTGCAGGGCGCAGGGAGATTCGGGGGCGGCAGCGCAGGGGTATGGGAGGCAGTGATCCCACATGAATCTCCCGCCCTGTTGGGCGCAGGGAGATCGGTGATATTGATACACAGCTGTGGTAAAAGAGTGGGCATGAATGACTCTCCCGCCCTGCAGGGCGCAGTCAGGGTCATGTCATGCCGCACTCCAAGTGATGTGCACTCCTCATTCAAATTTCCCGCCCAGCCGGGCGCAGGGAGAAGAGGATCCACCGGGGGCAGTGTAGCCGGCGCGCAGTCCTCAGCGGAACCGCCGTCCAGGAGGCTAGAGCGGGCGGCCGCCGAGGAGATGCGCACCCGGGCCTTCCCCCTCCCACCAGAGGACCTCCGCGCCGCAGATCGTGTGTCACCACCCGCCGCCGACACCCCGCCCGCCGCGGGAGCGGGCCCAGGTAAGGCGGCAGGCAATGCACAGCCAGGGAGCGCCTCAGCTCCAGCCCGGCCACACAGGAGCCCACAGTCAGCGGAGGGGGCAGGGCCAGAGACCGCCCGAACGGAGCCCTGCGTGGAACGAGGGCTCCGCGAGCGGCCTATACGAGGGGAGACCCGGGCATCAGTAGGCAGGGGGGAGGACCGCCGAGTGGGGCCCCGGCGACGACGAGAGGAAGTGCCGCGCTTCCTAGCTGAAGGAGCGCTGGCACACAGGGCAGAAGGGGAGCAGGGGTCGCAGGATTGGCCTGCCGAGGCTCTGTAGGAACTGGGGCTCAGCCGAGAAGGCGGGCGGACCCGTCTCCAGGCCCTGGGCTCCACAAGAGGATCCGCAGGCAGGGGAGGGGGGGGTGAGGAGCAGGAGGGACAGGAGGAGCAGTCCCGGGGGAGAGGAGTGAAAACAGCCAGTCAGCCTGACCTCGAAGAGCCAGCTCACGGACCTTGGCCAAAAGGAGCTCGGTGTCCATGGCTGGAGGCACAGGGTCAGCAGCTCTTCCAACGGATCTTTCCAGAAGGATCCAGAATTTCTGGGCGCGACACTTTTGTCGAGCTCGGGCCCAACCCAAACCACAACCCCACCAATCTTTAATGACCCTCTGGTCACTTTGACCCGCCCTGGACATGCCCCCATCAGTCAGGGCTCTCTTTCCCTATGGGGGTCAAGAGGCCTGCAGAGTCTCTGCCCCTGCCTGCTCACTGTTTCAAATATCTGACCCAGGGTTAAACTGTACTTTGCATAACTTTTCTTTTTCTCTAAAAAATGTAGGTGCTATATTACACTAATTTATAATCGCAACACAGGACAAGTACACTCATGAGATTGTCACTAAGGGACCTTTTGCACTGGGACAAAATATCTATGTATGTTGTAGGAAAGTGTGTTATCCCTGGGTGCCCCTCCATGTTAAGGGATGGTGTTACCTTGCATCCTTGTTATCTGTCATGGGAGTGGTAGGGGATTATAAAAGGGGACATCCCCTAGAGGCCAGCTTCAGCAGGAAGCTAGGGACATTGCTAAAACATGGAGCCCATTTGCCAATGCGGGATTTGGGCTTGGAGGTATATTTTCATGGTTAAAAGACATTGTCCTTGTTATGATATTTATCCTTGCTCGGATTCTTTACCTTTGCTTTAAGTGTTGCACTTGCATAATTGCACGCCTTCAATCTCCTGATGATAAGGTTCTATCTTACATGACATACATGAAGAGTCATCAGGCAATCTATGCCACAACCCCAAAGAAGTATTAAAACACAACATAGAATGTAGAGATCATCTTATATGATCTAAGAGGGAATTGAAGGGATATTTAGCTTAACTACTTCTTTGTATTATAGTCAGTTTCCATTTTGTGTGTCTCTAACATCCATTTCACAAATAGATATGCTCAAGTCTTGCTAATCAAGTTTTGTTTTTCCATAATACTGTAATCTTCTCTTGAGTTTCGTTTCTTGTAAAGCACGTGATATTTTAGAAATAATTAGTTTCACTTTGGGCATAGAATGTACTTATGTGTCTCTGTATATGATTGGATAATTTGTCAAAGGACGGTACTTTCTGAAAGCCCCTTTAAATATTCACACCCAAGAATAAAGATTAGATTTGCTTGGAGAGAACCTTGCTGTATGTTTCATTGTCTCAAAGGGCGAATCTCACAGGCCTGTTCGGGATTGGAAAGTACACCATAGCAGAGAGAGAGACCCCTAAATAATCTACACTTATTTCCTTTCAGGTGGCAGTGACTGTATTTTTTTTTCTTTGTTCCAGCAGCTGGGGCAGAGAAATGTGCCTGTTATACTCTACAGCAGGTGGTGTGTTGCTGGCAGACATGCTGCAAGGACCTGTGACAGCCTTTGCTATCCCTGTCAGTGGAAGCTGCTGAGAGGTCATGAGATATAGTGGGGGGTAGACCTGAAAGGTGAGGAGGAGAAGAATTGCGTCCCTTTTGTGTGGCTTTTAGGTGCTCTTGCCTGAGTGGTGGGAGATTAAATGCCTTGTCAAGCATGTGGTACCCAAATGGCTGGTGTTTTTTCCACGCTTGATCTGCTTGCAAATTGCAACAGTGCGATCGGATGCACATGTGCTAATAAAGGCCCAGACAGCTAAGCTGGGGGAAGTTTGTCGGGAGATAACAGCTTCACAATCTGATGCAATTGGGTGTCTGCTCTCTACTCTTCCATGATGGCTGCCTCTGAAGCACATCCTGCCTCATTGGGGTTATGCATCACCCTCACTTTCCTCCTCTGCTCTATCCTGCACCCAAGTCACGTCATCATCAACCCCGCATCCTCATCATCTGTCAGGACACCATCCATAACAGATATGGCCGAAGACCTGGCATCCCTGCCAGTACCTTACTTGGCAACAAGAATTTTCACTGGTGCATAACACATCCACAGGTGCGCGCAAGGAATGCACACTGGCAAACAGGTGCATGCATAGATGCGCACTGGCATACAGGTGCACGCACGAATGCGCATCAGAACACACAGGTGCATGGTAACGCACACCCTCAGCTTAGTTTGGCACCAAACGGCCTTTATAAGGAAGCCAGTGCAATGTTCCTGTGATTTCCTGTTATCCACTTGGCGTGTCCTGAACATTTCTCCTGCCTGTCTCTTGACCTGACCCCGGCTTGATTAACGGACCTTCTCTTCCTGCTCTCCAGTGTTTGATCCCGGCTATCCACCTGACCATGTTTGCTCTGAATCCCACCTGGCACCTGACTTTGGCTTTGAACCTGCTACATCTCACGGGAGCCACCTGTTTGCAGACACCACTCCAGTGCATCAGCTGTACTCCTGGGCTCCTCTGACAAGCATCCAAGTCAGAATTTCTCTGCAAGCATCCTAGCACACGACCTGTGCCATTTTGGGCCTGATTCTTCCTGTTCCACCTTCAGGGGAGTCTGGAACTTAGCCGCAAGAAAAAGCCCTCTCTCCATTGGCCTCCAGCACCAGGTACATGATATCATCACTGGAGCCAACTTGGCAATACGCTGTGGCTGGGGAAACATGACTGCCAATTTGTTGTTTATCAGGCTCATGTTTCTACCTTCCTCAACCTCAAGTCAGAACCAACATCAGAATCGAGTAATGCGAAGGAGCAAGTGGCTGACACTGTGTTCAAATAACTCCTCCATGCATGATGCTGGGGTTATGGCAGGAGTAGTTGTGAACAAGGAGGCAGAATAAGCCTCTCTACCAGCTGGGGTGAACTGCACACTAGTCTCTGCTTGGGTAATGGAGGATGAGGATGGTTTTGTAAGCCAATCCACCACCGTCCTATGCATGCTGTGGCGGGATTGCATGGGCAACATTACTAAACAGAGAAAATGGTGCCCTGCCTAAGGACGGACCACTTCTGCCTTTGCCTGTGGACACATACACTGCTGGCCCCCTCCCAGAGATGATGGGGGGGGGGGCTTATTACCGAAATGTAACAGATGAGAAAATGTGAAATTGGATGCACTTTAACCAATAGAAAGTTGCAAATGGCTCCTCTGGGAAGGAACCTTTTATAGTGTGGGATGTGTCTATGAGCAATAAGCCATAATTGGCCTAAGTCATCCTGACTTTGTCCAGTATTGGCTCTGACAGTGTTCTGTGCCCTGATTGGGCAAAGGCTTTATTGCTTCAGCCAATCAGGGCTTAGAATGCACTGTGCAGTGCACAGTGCATTGTGGGGCGGAACAAATGTTGAACGCCCTGCCAATTTGCGTGCTCGGGCTGAACCATTCAAACAACACTATGGATGATTATATTGCTGCCATTGATACCAACAACGCCTGTTTAACTACCACTTAGCGGGAAGGGTTCAACACTACAAGTCACTAAAGTCAAAGGCCATTAAACAACATACACTTTATTTACCATGCCCACAAGCACTCAAGGAGGGAGTAAGTGTCCTCACCTATTTTCTGACAAAAAAGCCCTGATGCTGAATCAGTGTTGTCACCTTAGGGCAGGAAGTGTGTTGCTGGTAGGGTCAAAAGTTAAAAAATAAAAGGGAAAAAAATTGGAAAATATAGATTTCATTTTTGTTCTTGGGTTTAAATAGATTTTAAGGTGTTAAACCATCAGTTACTAAATAACATGAACTCATCTTAATACAGACTGGGTGACAGATTGATTGGGCAAGTTGGAAAACGCAATCAGAATTGATATCGTTCTTCACCAAGATTTGTGGCACTGGCAGCATTATTGCACAGCAGGGTCCTTTTGTATCCCCATTCAGTTTGTTTAAGTATCTAGTTTCTACCGGATTTCCCCTATCCTGATTTGTTTTTTAAAGTTTATCCAAAGCGCACATTACTCACATTCGTAAAAGGACTTGTATATATTTGAAAATCATCAAGAACGCATAATGCGATCCCCGCAATGGAAACAGAGCAGCTGATGGTTTGCAAGATGAAACATGTCTTGACCTATGCAGAGAAAACATACTGTAAGATATTTAGGCTACCTACTATCAATCATTCAAAAAAAAATACGCAACTTTAAAAGTAATCAACCCAAAAAATGAATGACTTCTCGTATTGTTGGCTTGGTACAGTTCTCAAAGTAAGAAAAGACTTTGGACATAATTATTAAACATTTAGCTTGGCTTGGTGGCATCATCTAATCTAATTGAATGTATTTTTTGATTATTTTGAAGAGGGCAAGGGAGAAAAAAAATGTTGTTTGGTTTAAAACCAAACCAGTTATACGCCAGCTGAGAGATGAGCCATACACCGTGTGCAGTAGTGCAATATACAGAGTTTCTCTGTGAAATGTTCCGTCCCATGTCTCTACACACCTTCCTCTGTGTATGTTGCAGTTAGGAAGGACACTGCTGAGCCCATGCCCTCTCCACTAGTCCAGCGTAACTCTCCCACCTCACTCCCAGTGATAGAATGGGGTTGCGCCCTTCTTCTATTGCGGACCTCATGTGTGCACTTATCTCCTTCACACTCCCATACCATGCAGCAAGGTTTGCAGGGTCTCCGTACCGCGGGTTTGGTCACGGTTACTTTTGGGGAACCGACCTCTAAGGAGTAAGCCAGAACACCGACCCCTCACTGCCGGAGGACCTGTCGCCTACGCCAGGTACAACACTTTATTGAACGGCTGCTATACATTCTCACTAGTTTATGGTTACCATTGGCAATTACTCTGCTCTGACTCTCCTGCCAAAATAACCCTTCATAGTGGCTTTCCTCCTGCACCCTGTAAGTGCTTTATAGGCCCTGTTCTTCTTATATGCCATGTTCCACCAGCCACCCCTTAAGAGTATGAGGAGGCAGACCAGGCAGTTGGACAGTTCAAGAACTTTTACTGAATGCTTCTGCGACATTTACAGGTCACAATGCATGCTCAGAGGAAGGATTTATCACTGAACACTGTTGGTGGAAGACGAGATTTAGATGGACACTTACAGTATCTCACAAAAGTGAGTACACCCCTCACATTTTTGTAAATATTGCCTGGTCTGAAGTCCTTTAAAGGGACGCATTAAGGTACATGAAATCAAGTATATAGTGACAATGAGCGCAATCAAAAATATTTCAACATATGTGAATGTAAAAAACGATATAACTCAGATAAGTAGCTCAAAATAATTTCAAAATTGTTGCAAGCTGAACACTTAGTGATCTTATATTTATGTCTTATTTTGATAAAATATGTTTTGAAAGCAGTGAGCGGTCCCTGGCATGTACCTGATGTTTATAAGCACAAAAATATACATAGTGTTTTGTTGAGATACACTGCAGTAGTTTCCTATGCAGGGTCATAGCAGAGGAAGTGCATTAATTGACAGCTTTTGTAGTCAGATGGAAGTGGGCGTGTTAACATGAGGTTATCAGATGGACACAGCTGTGTTGTATTAGGTTGTTATGGTAGTAGCTGCCGGGAAGCTTATGTAATGGCTTGGGCTAAACAGCCCTCCTTCCTTGGAGGGCCCTACGCATCTAGGAGGGAGGAGCCAAGCCTGTGACATCATACTCTGACCGCTTGTTATGGTAGACTGGCCCGCAGGAAAGTATTCCAACATGATAAGGACCCCAAACAATTGGGGGTTTTAATAAATAGTTAAATGGGAAAGCACTAGGTATTTGCCTCTTTGTTTCCTTTGGTCTGGTTTTTGAACGTGAACACAAGGGTGAGAGATAATGTAGACTCAAGAGAAAAGAAAGCAGTGATATTTGATGACGGGCCTGATTATTTCTATTATGAGGTGAGCAGGTTTTTCACCTGGTGTTGGGAGCACATGCAACACAAGAGGAAGGATTTATCACTGAACACTGTTGGTGGAAGACGAGATTTAGATGGACACTTACAGTATCTCACAAAAGTGAGTACACCCCTCACATTTTTGTAAATATTTTATTATATCTTTTCATGTGACAACACTGATTGTACTGTGACATACTGAAGCAGAGCATGTTCCCCCTCCCTTCGGAGACTGGCCCGCAGGAAAGTATTCCAACATGATAAGGACCCCAAACACACCTCCAAGACGACCACTGCCTTGCTAAAGAAGTTGGAAAAGGTGATGGACTGGCCAAGCATGTCTCCAGACCTAAACCCTATTGAGCATCTGTGGGGCATCCTCAAATTGAAGGTGGAGGAGCGCAAGCTCTCTAACATCCACCAGCTCCGTGATATTGTTATGGAGGAGTGGAAGCAGGGCCGCCATCAGAAATTTTGAGGCCCCTTACACAGATTTAGGCCTGCTTCCCCCCCATCCCCGGACCTGACCATCAACATTCCCCAGGGCCCGCCCACTGGCAGTCCCACCGAGTCCCATCCCATGTCCTCCCCTTTCAGTCTCATCTCCCCGATCCCATGTCCTTAGTCTCCTCCTCCAGTCCCATCTCCTCCATCCCATGTCCTCCTCCAGTCCCATGTCCTTCTCCTCCTCCAGTCCCATGTCCTTCTCCTCCTCCAGTCCCATGTCCTTCTCCTCCTCCAGTCCCATGTCCTTCTCCTCCAGTCCCATGTCCTTTTTCTCCTCCTCCTCCTCCAGACCCATCTCATCCATCCCATGTCCTCCTCCTCCAGTCCCATGTCCTTCTCCTCCTCCAGTCCCATATCCTCCCTCCTCCTCCATCCCATGTCAGTTCTAGTGGCAACTGTCTCCAAGGGCATTTCTCTCTCACTACCTGTTGTGTGTATGGGACCTCACAATGGGGCACAGATGGTAAAAAAGAATGTGGTTTTAACTCTTCCATAACTTAGCTAAAAAGGAAAAAATGTGCTTGATATATATATATATATATATATATATATATATATATATATATATATATATATACTTTTTATACATAACTAGAACATCTAACAGGGTTATATCATTGCATGAGATTTCCCCTCACTTCCTGTCTCTCCAGAACAGAAAGTGGGGGAATCTCACTGTAGGACAATAGCTTGCAATTGTTGCCTTATAATGTTCAGATTATAATAAATAAATATATTCATACACACACACACACACACACACACACACACACACACACTTGTTGCGCTGCACTGTGAAGGTTTACATTAATATACACCATGCAGAAGCTAATCATAACGCATCCAAGGCTGATATTGCAGCACAGGTAACCTATGAACCTAGCTGGAGGTGCTGGGAGAGAAAAAGAAGTGGATTCCCAAAGAGTTAATGCTGTCACTGGGAGGGAGTTGGCGAATTATGGCTGAACTGGTGAAGTGGCTTATAAGGTGTCCCCTCAAAATACTGCATTCGAGAAGGAAGGTGTACAGTGTCATGGAAAGAGTGCTTTGCCGCAAAGTGCTTTGTTTGTTTATTAAGGGATCTGTGCAAGTTTAGGATACAGCCTTTATCGCTGATTCTCACATGACCACCACGACCCCTGCCTATTTCCCAGGCATTAGTGAGCACATTAGCAAGCACATTTGTGAAGGGTCCCTGTTAAGGACAAGCTGATTAGCAGATATGATGGGTTCCTAGTCTCTCTCTTTCAGCCAAAAAGCGCTTTTGTCTCTAATGCTTTCAAGGTTACAGTTGCTCCAATGAAGACAACTCCATAATCACACATAAAAATCCATAAAGGATATGTCTGTCTTAAAATGCACACAAGGATTTTATTTGCTATAAAAAAAAAACACTAACACTAACACTAAAAATGTTAGTCTGAGACATAGCAGCAAAGACAGGTTCAATGCTAGGATGGTTTAGGCTGTGGCTGGGGGGAACCTCTCTCTGATGCCTTGAAGCGCTCCGCTCTACATGTTACGTCA
This sequence comes from Lithobates sylvaticus, assembly GCA_028564925.1. NCBI lineage: Eukaryota > Metazoa > Chordata > Amphibia > Anura > Ranidae > Lithobates > Lithobates sylvaticus. The sequence continues at coordinate 194,972,656 of CM053036.1, read as the reverse complement.
ATTTACGACTTTATCAAAGGGAATCGCAGCCTTAGCAACGGGTAAACAAAACTAAGATTATATGGTGGCTCACTGCGGATGACAGAAGCTGAAATATTGGAGATGATATAATCCCAGCTGAAGTAAAATCAATTTGTGACATTTCGCAGCATTACCGAATTCTGTCACTATGGTTACCTGTAAACAAAGACGCAGTGCTACCACGGCTTTGTACTGAGGGCAGTGGGTGAGCTGTAGGGAGTCAAACTGCATGAAACAGCACACTAATAAACAAATTAAATAAATGTAGGTGACATCAGTTTATCATTATTTAAAAAAAGGTTACTATGTAAAAAAACTTTATTTAGAAGCCCATATTTACAAATTGAATCTTTACAAACTGTCAATTGTTACATCTTAACCAAATCAGCTTCCATAGTATCTTAGATCATAAAAAATGAACAAACTAAGCATTTATTATTGTAATTTTTCCTTTAAAAAAATAAAAATTCATGTATAAACCAACAATTTAAAATTTGATATACAATTAGAATACTGAATAAAACACTAGAATAACAAAGCAAACATCTGTTTATTATTAAAAAATCACTAATAAAACAGTTAATATCTATATGTATAATAAGTCCCTAGCGGTCAATGTGTATACTTCATGTATCCACCACATTTCTTTTTTTGCCAATTGTCTTTTCTAAATTCCCCCCTCTCCACTGTTTTTTATTTTTTTTATTTTTTCTATACCACAGAATTGGACTAAAAGGAATCTTTTGCGTGCAGAGTAGCAAAATGTTTGGACCAGTGGCGGTGCGTCCATAAGGGAACATGGGCACCGCCCCCTCTCTCCAGCCACCCCCTCTATGACCAATGAATAGATTCATGCATTGCACTGAACCAAAACTACCATCAACTCTTTGAGGTTTATCTTTTAAAACTTTTTAAAGAATAAAACTTACATTTTTTATATACAATGTTTTTTGATTATATTGGTTGCCGTGAAAAGGTCCTACAAAGAGGTTTACTGAAGTATAATAAAGACGCCTTAATTGGAAGCTGATTTGTTTAAGTTTTTGCAGTAGCATTTTTCAGAGGTTTTTAGCGTTTGCATGCATAGCGTGGTATGAATACTTTTTCAAGACACTGTAGATCAGACCAAAATAATGGACAAATAAGGAGGAAAGAGGGACAGAGGGACTTTGTTACAAATCAGGGACAAGTGGGAGCTAGGCTAAAAATTTATAGGCTTCAAAGCGGGGCCTAATGCTGCGTACACACAGTTGGAATTTCTGACAACAAATGTTCGACCGTGTGTAGGCTCCATCGGACATTTGTCGGAAAAAATTTAAGAGGTGGTTCTCAAACTTTCCGACAACAAAATCCGTTGTCGGAAATTCCGATTGTGTGTACACAATTCCAACGCAGAAAATTCCATGCATGCTCGGAATCAAGCAGAAGAGCCGCACTGGCTATTGAACTTAATTTTTCTTGGCTCGTTGTACGTCACTGCGTTCTTGACGTTCGGAATTTCCAACAACATTCCGACAACATCGTGTGTATGCAAGACAAGTTTGAGCCAACATCCATCGGAAATAAATCCAGGATTTTGTTGTCGGAATGTCCAATCATGTGTACGCGGCATTAGGCCTGGTTCTCACCTAAGTTCAGCAAACATGTATGTTTTGTTTGTAGATGTACTAGAGAAGCATTAGAGCTGTCTCATTTATATTGCTGTCTATGTGATTTCTCCTATTTTCTGTTCTGGTGATGAGTGTCAAGCAGAACAGCAAGTGAGGGAAAATCTCCTCAATGGGGACACAGACACCATTTAAAATTCAACCCTTTCCCACTCTGGAGCCATGGAAATGGGCTTTAAATGCTGAAATCTATTTTGTAATAATTTGAATGTCACTTACCAGCTTGCAAGATGGTATGACCCGTGCACGCAAAGCAATAGATCCTGAGATGACCAACTGCAAAATACATGTTATATAAGTTATATTCTTCAAAAAAGTCTTCAGCTTCTAAATACGCTGTTTTTTCTTAATATCTTATTTGTCCTTTATTTACACCTAAAGTGCTTCCAAATTGTATTTCAGTGGTAGATATTAGAAAGGCAAAACACCTGCAGTTATTTCTAGCCATCAGGGACTCTATTTGCGACATCACTGCAATCAGTTCCCAGGTCTGCATATCTACTGTGCCCATTAATAAGAGTTCTCACTATCCCTGATGATTTTTTTAATTATTTTATATTATGGAAAAAACAACAGTGAATGTTGGAACACAAAAGGTGAGAGGGAACATCCAATTCTTCTAGATGGGTCGGGAGAGGGTTGGGAATTATGGCAAGGAAGTTGGATGGTCTCACATACAGACACTACAACTCACAGTCTAAGGCCCCTTTCACACTGGGGCGGTGTGGGCATCGGCAGTAAAGCAGCGCTATATTAAGCGCTGCTTTACCGTTGTTTTTAAGCAGCGGTATTCGGCTGCTAGCGGTGCGGTTTTAACCCCCGCTAGCGGCCGTAAAAAGGGTTATAACCCCCCGCAAAGCACCGCAAAGCACCGCTGCAGCGGCGCTTTGCCGGTGGTATTGCCGCGCTGCCCCATTGATTTCAATGGGTAGGAGCGGTGAATACACCGCTCCTTCACCGCTCCAAAGATGCTGCTAGCAGGACTTTTTTTACTGTCCTGCTGGTGCACCGCTCCAGTGTGAAAGCCCTCTGGCTTTCACACTGGAGTGAAAGGACCCGCTTTTTTCAGGCGCTATACAGGCGCTATTTTTATCGCTGTAGCGCCTGAAAAACGCTTCAGTATCAAAGGGGTCTAATGATAGAATCCCTTTTAATTTAATTTGCCTTTATGTATATTCTATGCATTTACAGTACATGCAGGCCAAGTTGCCCAGAAAAAGTGACAGGTACAGGGGTTGAGACATGCCATATAACACTTTTTTTTTTTTTTTTCAGAACAAAAAAAACCTGTTGTTGTAACCGTTTTACAGTCCAGTGACAAACAAATGAATATCTTTATGTAGCGCCGACACTTTTTCAAAGTGTGCGCTATTCTTGTAAATTGATTTTTTCCCAGAACTGTAATTGAGTTTGGCGTTAATTGTTCTAGGTTGTGCTTTGGCGTCAGTTTGGCTGGGCTGTACTAGAGTTGTGCATGGTCATAGGTGAGGTTAGCACCTGTGACAGGCTGAGAACGCAGTCTTGTTGGACGCATTAGGTACTAATCTTTTCCCGGAGCCAATCAATGGGCGCGTCTGGCCCCGCTGTGTATTCCGGGAAGGGGTACTTAAGGTGCTGAAGTCACTTGTCCATGGAGTGAGTGGGTGCTCTGTTCCTGGTCTGGTTCCGGTCCTGACCATCCATGTGAGGGGTCTCGGTCCAGGAGTGTCTGCTGACCCCGTAAGCCTGGTCATCCTGACCAGCCCCAGAGGCCCTCATGGTCTGGGGTGGGGATCCATCCGTTTCCAAGCCTTGGAACTGGCTAGTTCGAGGCGCAGTAATTGAAGGAGGATTCTGAAGTGCCCCGGTGTCCTCTCAGGATTGGAGAGGCCCAGCAACTCGACAAGCGACCAGGGGAGGACTCTTCAGAGGAGGGCCACGCACAAAGCTGGCTACTCGGTAAGAGCCTGGAAGCTGAGATGTATGGACACGAGTTGAATCCGCATTTCCTACGGTAACGCCGGATCAGCTGAAAGATACAGGTACCATAGGAAAAGTTCCTAACCCATCCTTCAGTTGCAACCAAGTCTGTGGCAGAGACTTTTACATGTTCACTTAAAGTTTCACAACCAAGTCTGTGGCAGAGACTTTGCTAATTCCGAATCACTTGTTGGCTGCTAGATCTACAAACAAGGGTTTATCCAACAGTGAATTATCCAGTTGCGAGTGGCTACTCCCTGGATCATCTAGAGAGACATTTATCTGAATGTCAGCAGTTCTAAAGTGCCTGAGCTTTATCACCCATTCCCTCTATTCCTAATTGAGAGACTGCGTTCTGTTTCAACGTTTTATGCAAATAAAAATCCTCAAAAGGACTTTGAGTGTCAGTCTCAGCAATTACTGGGTATCAACCCTGGGAACCCCTAGACAAGAACGACAAGCTACAAGGAGGAGGTAATCAGTAAGCCCAGAAATCCTTAGCCGCCCCGCAGGGGGTTATGGTGCTACATTTATAGAAATATATATAAAAAAAAAATTATATATATATATATATATATATATATATATATATATATATATATATAAAATGTCAGTCTAGGACTGCCCTATCCACTTGGTGGTAACATCAATGTGTTTTTTTTAATACTCACCTCAAAAACTAGCACAGATCAAAAAAGTCAGAACTCCTTGTTCTCAGTCAGTGGCTCAGAATGATAGCCAGACAACTAGTCAGTAATGGCGGCCACCATACTTGCTCACTACAGGTTTCCTTTAAGCAAACACAGCAATCACATTGTTTGATATACAGATGACCGCTAAAGGGAGCATTTATTGCACTGTACCTTGAATACAATAGTGAAAAACTAATTTATGCATGAAAATACCTGTGGAAAATACACAATTTCCCTTCAACAAAGTTCCTGAAAAGTTCTAGATATGAGTAATACATACAATTGTTGGTCCATAAAATGTAATATAGCTCAAGCGGGTATAGTTTATGCCACCAATAAAGATCAGCGCGATCCCAAGTGCCAGCTGAAAGTGAGCCACAAATATCTGGAAGATCTGTAAAATTAAATCAAGAGAAAACATAAGTACGATTGCTATGGAATAATATTGTGGCCAGAGCTGTTTATTTTTCTAAGTAATGCTACTAAAATTGGTTTACATATTCTATATATGTCCATCACTGGGTAACCTACACATCTGGTTTATTGCTGGGCATAGGGTGCACACCCTAATCACCCTGTGTGTTGCCGATTCCCCCTGCTTCCTGGCACCCCATGTATCCTCCTTGCAGTGCTTCCCTGATCTCCTCGTCCACCGGCTGCTGTGGGGGATGTTTCAGGATGGAGAGCAGGGTAAGGGACTGGTAAATATTTAATTTATTGGCCCCTTCCTTTTCTGAATGAATACTGTGAGTGATCTGTACCAATTGCTCCTGTGTTCATTCTTAACTAAAGCATAATAAACAATGCTACTATGCTTAAGCTTGTGAATGAACAGGAAACTCTGTCTTCAGTTCTTTTCACTGTTTCCAAAAGTGAGAAATCAGGGGTCTGTTTAGACCCTTGATATTTGATATTTCACCAAAGCCCCCAATGGGGCTCCTAAAAAAAAAAAAAAAATGTAAAATAAAATATTGTAAAAAACAAAAATTTGTAACAAATAATAAAAATGAAAAATACCGGCACCAATCTGCTCTACAGACACCATTCACTGCTCTGCTAATATACACGCATGTGTATTTCTGCTCTGGGGTGCACCCCTAATGCAATAGACTGCACACACCAATGTTGCTGGCAATAATTCAAGGTAGTAGAAGTATTGGAGTAAATAAGATGTGTTCAGCCACTCTCCATCCATTAGGGAGGCAAACTGAGGACATGAACTACTCGACACATTGTGAGGAAACCTGGGGACTGTAGTTTACAAAGAGACTAAGCAGTGATTTCAGGTTCGTTTGGAACTACAACTCCCAGAGATACACTAGGAGGAGCAGTTGAGGCATTTTCCCAGGTTAAGGGAGGGGAAGTGCTCTCTTCCACCAGGAGACCAGGACTGATACTAACTTCACCTGGGCAGAAGAGAGGGTTGATTCCTGCCTGAAAAGCAGAGGCAGTGAGCAGACGGTGACACCTGAGAGTAGTAGAGGCAGAGCGAATGTTATTCTGGGGCACTGAAGTGAGACCTGGACTTTGGGGAGCCTGCTGTTCAGTTAAAGGTTCGGATGCTGAGAAGACCCTGAGAGATACCCTTTGCCTTTAGGTAGAAGGAGAGCTCCTGCCAACATGAGACTGGTGAGCGATCGTTTACCAATCCTACACAACAAATCAATCTGCACTCAGTCATAAAACCTCAAATGAGCAATCAGCCGCTTAATCAACTGTGATACCAGCTCATAAACAATGTGTATAAATTATGAGCAGTGCTAATAAATAAAAAAAAATTATAAATTCAAAAACATAAATTCCTGAACATACATAAAGTGCAAAAGTGATTGTGCATAAAAACAGCCTGTAACCATACAGATAAACAAATCAATGTGAAGAGTTCACATACAGTGCCTTGAAAAAGTTTTCATACCCCTTGACATTTTCCACATTTTGTCATGTTACAACCAAAAACTTAAATGTATTTTGTTGAGATTTTATGTTATAGACCAACCAACACAAAGTGGCACATAATTGTGAAGTGGAAAGAAAATGATAAAATGGTTTTCAAATTTTTTTGCAAATAAATATGTGAAAAGTGTGGCGTGCATTTGTATTCAGCCCCCCCTGAGTCAATACTTTGTAGAACCACCTTTCGCTGCAATTACAGCTGCAAGTCTTTTTGGGTATGTCTCTACCAGCTTTGCACATCTAGAGTGACATTTTTGCCCCTTTGCAAAATAGCTCAGGCTTTGACTAGGGCATTCTGACACATGAATATGCTTTGATCTAAACCATTCCATTGTAGCTCTGGCTGTATGTTTAGGGTCATTGTCCTGCTGGAAGATGAACCTCTGCCCCAGTCTCAAGTCTTTTGCAGACTCCAACAGGTTTTCTTCTAAGATTGCCCCGTATTTGGCTAAATCCGCCTTACCATCATCTGACCAGCTTCCCGGTTCCTGTTTAAGAAAAGCATCCCCACAACATGATTCTGCCACCACCATGTTTCACGGTGGGGATGGCGTGTTCCGTTTTCAGCCACACTGCTGTTTTGCTTTTAGGCCAAAAAGTTAAATTTTGGTCTCCTCTGACCAGAGCACCTTCTACCACATGTTTGCTGTGTTCCCCACATGGCTTCTCACAAACTGCAAACAGGACTTCTTATGGCCTTTTTTCAACAATGGCTTTCTTCTTGCCACTCTTCCATAAAGGCCAGATTTGTGGAGTGCACCACTAATAGTTGTCCTGCGGACAGATTCTACCACCTGAGCTGTGGATCTCTGCAGCTCCTCCAGAGTTACCATGGGCCTCTTGGCTGTTTCTCTTTGGCCGACCTGTCAGTTTAGGTGGACGGCCATGTCTTTGTACATTTGCAGTTGTGCCATACTCTTTCCATTTTCGGATGATGGATTGAACAGTGCTCCATGAGATGTTCAAACCTTGGGATATTTTTTTATAACCTAATCCTGCTTTAAACTTCTCCACAACTTTATCCCTGACCTGTCTGGTGTATTCCTTGACCTTCATGATGCTGTTTGTTCACTAAGGTTCTCTAACAAACCTCTGAGGGCTTCACAGAACAGCTGTATTTATACTGAGATTAAATAACACACTGGTGGACTTTATTTACTAATTAGGTGATGTTTGAAGGCAATTGGTTCCACTAGATTTTAGTTAGGGGTATCAGAGTAAAGGGGGCTTAAGACAAATGCATGCCACACTTTTCAGATATGTATTTGTAAAGAAAATTGAGAATCATTTATAGTTTTCCTTTCACATCACAATTATGTGCCACTTTGTGTTGGTCTATCACATAAAATCCCAGTAAAATACATTTACCGGTATATTTTTGGTTGTAACATGACAAAATGTGGAAAATTTCAAGGTGTATGAATACTTTTTCAAGGCACTGTATATCGCAAACAGTCCTTCTAAATAGGATTAACTGGCATCCAACCATACGGAAAGTGCACTGTGCAATATAAATTACGAAAGGATTCACCACCAGCCAAAAACACTTGGCGTATGCTTCTTACCAAATGTGTTGGACCATAAATTATAATGGTCATAAATGCATGTGATATACCACGGAGAGCTGGTCATCAAATGAAAATGGTTGTAACTCGGCACTGGATCCCAGAAAGTAACCCAGAAGATTGAAAAAATAGACTACCATAGTGGGCTTCATCAAACATTTAATTTTTAATTCTAAGTAGTAAAAAGTACCTTCACATGATTTGTATTCATACAAAATAGAAAATACAGCAAGCTGTCGGCTCGTGTAAAGTAAAATCCTACACAACAACTTCACAGCAGGGGCACTCTAGTGGTAAAGACCCCCTTGTTTCTACGAGATTCCATGCAGGTTATTAATATCCTTTGGTGTATTGAGTGGAGGGATAACTACATCTTTACAACTGCGGATGTGGCATCCCTCTACACCATCATTTCACATGCACATGGTCATGAGGCTGTTGAACATTTTCTCAGAAGGGATAATGTGGGTGATGACCAACGTGAGTTTATTTTGTCACTACTTGATTTTGCGGTGACTCATAATTAATTTTGGTATGGGGGTTCCTACTACTTACAGAACAGAGGGGTGCTAAGTTTGCCTCAAGCATGGCCAACCTGTTCATGGCCAGATAAGAGAAGGACGTCATCCATAGCAGACCGAGGCCAGAGTTGATACTCTGGAGGAGGTATATTGATGTCTTCCTCATCTGGGATGGTGTTCAGTGCTCCCTGTTTGATTTTTTTTGTCTTTTTGAATGATAACAAGGGCATTCAACTCCAATATGAGTTCAGTAAAACTGAAATTCATTTTTTGGACTTGAATATTAAGATATCTGAAGGATCCATCAGCACCTCCACCTATTTCAAGGAAACTGACAGGAACGGTTTTATCAGCACCAATAGCTGTCACCATTAGGCATGGTTGAGGTCTGTTCCTGTCAGTCAGTTTTTGAGACTTAAGTGTAACTGCACCAATCATGAAGACTTCTTGAGGGAAGCTGATATTCTTGGGGCAAGATTCCTTGAGGAGGGTTATGACCCATTGGTACTGAATCAAGCGTTTGAGAGTGCTTCTGTGAAGAATAGAGATTTATTGATCCCGCAAATTAAAGAAAAAAAATGAAACCTATAAATATGCATTTTTCACTACTTATTTTACCCACCAAAATCTGATTAAGAAGAATCTATATAGACACTGGAACGTTCTACAGAATGATAGAATACTAGGACCCCTTTTACTTGAACGCCTTATGGTGGTTTTTATAGGAGCGCCACCTCTGAGGCTTCAAGTGGCACCAAATGTAATTGATCCCCCTAAGATGTGGGTTTTTTTTCCTTGTAGAAAGTGCTCAGTTTGCAAACCTGCAGGGTAGAAGTGAGACTGATACTTTTCAGTCCAATTCTACCCATGAGCATTTTTCTATAAGACCCTTTATCACATGTACTACTAAATATGCAGTTTACCTCATTAGGTGTCCCTGTGGTTTGGAATATATTGGCTGCACCACATGTATGCTCCAAGTTAGATTAAAGGAGCACATTACTAATATCAGGAATGGCTATCCAAAACAAAGCCTTTCAATGCATTATGACACCCATCATAACCGTGATCCTAAGGGTACAGTTTTTCTGGGAATAGACAAATACGTTGACAACTGGAGAGGGAGCCATATGACCAGAGGAGTCTCCAGGCTTGAAACTGAATGGATATATAAGGTTAAAACCCATAATCCCTTTGGTATCAATGTAGAATGGGACATGAATGCATTCATTAATAAAGCTTAAGGCCCCTTTCACACTGGGGTGGGAGCGGCGTCAGCGGTAAAACTGTGCTATTTTTAGCGCTGTAGCCCCTGCAAAGCGCCCCAGTGTGAAAGATTGTTTATTAACCATGGATGATACTAATCTAGTTAATGACATCTGGTTTTGTTTACCCCCCTGCTATTTTTAGCGCCGCTTTACCGTCATTTTAGCAGCGGTATTCTGCCACTAGCAGGGCGGTTTTACCCCCTTGCTAGCAGCTGAGAAAGGGTTAAAACCACCGCATAGCACTGCTGCAGCGCTTTGCTGGCGGTATAGCCGCGCTGTCCCATTGAATTCAATGGGCAGGAGCGGTGTGTATATGCTCCTTCACCGCTCTAAAGATGCTGCTAGCAGGACTTTTTTTTACCGTCCTGCCAGTGCACCACTCCAGTGTGAAAGCCCTCGGGGCTTTCACACTGGAGACACAGCAGTGACTTTTTCAGGGCGCCTTGCAGCAGCTATTTTTAGCGCTGTAGCGCCTGCAAAGCGCCCCAGTTATGGCATTTGTATTTGTATTTTGCATTTGTATTTTTTTTTCTTTGAATATTCCACAAGATGGCGCTGTGTCTCGGCATTAAAGCGGGACGGTACTGAGGAAAAAAAAAATTAAAAGCCAGCAACTACAAATACTGCAGCTGCTGACTTTTAATAAATGGACACTTACCTGTCCCTGGTTCCAGCGATGTGGGCAGCAGAGGCTGATCAATCGATCGGCTCTCTGCTGCTGCCGGCGCCATTCTCAGTGAGGGAATCAGGAAGTGGCTTCACTTCCGGTTCCCTACTGCGCATGCGCGAGTCGCTCAGCGCAATCAGAATCGTCAGCGCTGTCTGCCGGGATACGTGTGTGTCCCGGCAGACAGCGCGCCAGGACAGGAAGTGGCGTAAACTCCCGTGGGAGTTTATGCCCGGAAGTGGGTGCAGATACCTGTCTCAGACAGGTATCTGCACCCCCCTCCCCCCTGAAAGATGCCAAATGTGACACCGGAGGGGGGGAGGGTTCCGAAAAGCGGGCGTTCCACTTTAGGGTGGAATCCCGCTTTAAGAACAGAAAAAGTTTTTTATGTAAAAGAGTCCTTATGTATATATTTTTATATTAGTTTTCAAGGATGCACTTATTTTATAATATTTTTAATATGGCTGAGTGGCCTATTGGTCCAACTAACATATATTTATTGTTTCTCAATGGCAATTTGATTATTAACCATGGATGATACTCATCTAGTTAATGACATCTGGTTTTCTTTACCAGGTTAATTTCTAGACATGTGCACACTAAAATATTTTGTTTCGGAATTTTGTTTTCATCTGAAAAATGTATTTATTTAGTTACTCCCGAAATTTGTTTTTATTTATTTTGTTTCGTTAAATGCATTAGTCCGAAAATCCAAAATAATTAAGGTTGAATCTGTCATGAAGGCTTATGGTGTCTGTTGAATGTTCTAAGAAGATTCGACGGAGCAGCTAAACTGTACGACGCCGCAATCGTACATTTCCGGTCGAATGTTCTGCCTACAAGCTATAGTAGAATTCTAATGTATGACACTAGTAATAATTATATTTATTAATTATTATTACTAGTCAATCAACATTAGAATTCTTCTATAGCCTATGGGCAGAGCATTTGACCATAAATGTCCGCTGGCACCGACTGCTTCTATCAGGAGAGTACTTACCGAGGCCGAAGTGCCGAGAGTGGTTCACCCTTGCAACTGAGCGCAGTCCGCCCCCTGGAGGTGAGACAGGGGGTGAATGGCACAAAGAGGCACAGGCTACCCAACCAGAGGATGAAGACTGAAGTAGGAGCCAGGTGCTGGGGTCAGGAATACGTAGAGAAGCTTCCGGAATGTAGGTGCAGGTACAGGTCTGTAGACAGGCAAATCCGGGTCACTAGCAGAGGTACAAGGCAGGAGACAGTAGACAAATCCGGGTCACAAGCAAAGTTCAAGAGGGCCAGAGGCAGCAAACGGGTAGTCCAGTAAACAGTCCAGGGGTCAAAGGGCAGGAGAAGGCAGCAAGGTCAAAAGGCAGATCCGAGGTCAAAACAGGCAGTCAATCAAACAGGATACCGGAAACAGGAGCAGAGCTTAAGCAGGAAGCTGAAGACAAGCCAGCGCTGGACTGATCTGAACCACTTCCTTAAATAGGACCTGTAAGTGATCATGTGACGCTGTCACGCACTGGAACGCTCAAGCGTGCGCTAGTGCGCATGCGCGTGCGTCGGAGCGCCGAGCCGCGAATGCGCATGCGCCGGAGCGCCGTCCCGTTGCGCGTGCGCACAGGCACCCGGCGCACCGTGTTAAACTGCCTGTTCTCCTGACAGTGCCCTCCCCCGAGGGGCGGCCTCCGGACGCCCAAACTAGCCATCAGCTCTGGATGCTCGATGTGGAAGGCCCGAATTAAACGTGGAGCATGCAGATTTCCTGAGGGCTCCCATGAGTTTTCTTCCGTGGGGTAACCCTCCCACTTGACCAAATACTGGAGTTGCCTCCCCCTCTTCCTGCAACTCAAGATCTTCTCCACCACGAATTCCGTCTCGCCATCCACCAGAACTGGTGGAGGTGGGGGTTCAATCCTGCCCGGGAAAGGACTGGGAGTAACAGGTTTCAGGAGGGAAGCGTGGAAGACAGGGTGTATCCTGTACGAATCCGGCAGAGAAAGTTCAAAAGCCACAGGATTGATCTTCCGTTTTATTTTGAAAGGGCCGATAAATTTAGGTCCTAATTTCCGTGTGGGGACAGCTAACTTGAGGTTCACTGAGGATAACCATACTTCGTCTCCTATTTCAAAATCTGGATTCTCCTTTCTTCCCCGATTAAAGTATCTCTCATACCCCTCCTGGGCTTTCTGCATGGCTTCTTGTATCTTTTGGAAGTTCTGTTGAAGGGACCGTACTCGGTCCTGGACGGCCGGAACGGCAATTTCAGGAAGGAACCCTGGTAGGAAGGAAGGATGGAATCCGTAGTTGGCCCAAAAGGGCGTTTGATTGGTGGCGGTATGAACCGCGTTGTTATAAGCAAATTCTGCAAATGGTAGAAGACTGGACCATTCGTCCTGAGAATCTGAGCAAAAGCAACGAAGATACTGCTCCAATGACTGATTTGTCCTCTCTGTTTGACCGTTACTTTGAGGATGATAGGCCGAAGAGAGGCAGATTTTAATCTCCAGGGTCTTGCATAACTCTCGCCAGAACTTAGAGGTGAACTGAGGACCCCTATCCGAGGTAATAGTTGCAGGTAAGCCATGGAGTCGGACAATCTCCTTGAGGAAGATATCGGCTGTAGCAGAAGCAGACGGGGTGCCGGTAATTGGAAGAAAATGTGCCATTTTTGACAGTCGGTCTACTACGACCATTATTGTGGTGAATCCCTCAGAGGAAGGTAGTTCCACGATAAAGTCCATTGCTATCTCCGCCCATGGACGCTCAGGGATGGACAAGGGTCTCAGCAGGCCCCAGGCTTTAGAGTTGGTCCCCTTGTTCCGTTGACAAACTACACAGGACGACACATAATCCCGACAGTCTTGCCTCCACCCAGGCCACCAAAAGGAACGAGAAACTAGCTCCGTTGTTTTACGAACCCCAAAATGTCCTGCAAGTTTAAGATCATGCAAAGTTTTGAGTGTCAAGGGTCTTACTTCAGTAGGAACAAATACCTTTCCCTGGAACCAGTGTAATCCGTCATGAATCTCCATTGGAGGAGTTCCTTGATTTGAAGGTTGCCCAGATGCTGCCTTAATAGCGGGAATCAGATCGGGTTGCAAAATGAGAGAAAGAAAATTCTGTGGTGGAAGAATGGTACTGGGTTCAGTTTCTTGGGGTGTTTCATGGAACATCCTGGAGAGAGCGTCTGCCTTCCCGTTTTTCGAGCCGGGTCTGTACGAGATATGGAAATTAAACCTAGCAAAGAAAAGAGCCCATCGGGCCTGCCTAGGCTTTAGGCGTTTGGCTGTCCTGAGGTATTCCAAATTTCGGTGGTCGGTCCAAATCATAATTGGATGAGAAGCCCCTTCCAGGAGGTACCTCCACTCTTCCAAGGCAAACTTGATGGCCAGTAATTCCCTATCTCCCACATCGTAGTTCCTCTCTGGTGGACTTAACTTCCGGGATGCGAAAGCCACCGGATGTAGAAGGGCCTTGGGACCTAGTCTTTGGGACAGGATAGCTCCCGTCGCCGTCTCTGATGCATCCACCTCCAGCACAAAGGGTAAGGCTGGATTTGCATGCATCAGGATGGGAGCTGACGAAAACAACTTTTTTAATGTGTCGAAGGCCCCTTGAGCCTCCGGGGACCAATGGAATTGGGTGCCTTGATGAGTCAATTTGGTGATGGGTGCCACTATGGAAGAAAAGCCAACAATGAATCTTCGGTAGAAATTTGCAAAACCGATGAATCGCTGTACCCCTTTCTTGTTAACCGGAGCGGGCCATTCCAGTATGGCTTTAACTTTTTGTGGGTCCATGGAGACCCCACTTGTAGAAATGATGAACCCCAGGAACTGCACTGTAGTTTTCTCGAATTCGCACTTCTCAGCTTTGAGGTACAAACTGTGATTCCGAAGAATGGAAAGAACTTGTTTCACGTGCACTCGGTGAAGTTCCGGGGTGTCTGAAAAGATAAGGATGTCGTCCAAATATACGACAAGAAAGTCATCGAGATGTTTGCGGAAAATATCATTGACCAGGTGCTGGAAAGTTGCTGGTGCGTTACAGAGCCCAAAGGGCATTACCAAGTATTCGTAGTGCCCGAATCTGGATCTGAAGGCAGTTTTCCATTCGTCTCCTGCCCTAATTCGGATAAGATTATAGGCCCCACGAAGATCCAACTTGGAGAAGATTCGGGCAGATCTGAAACGCTGGAAAAGTTCTGGGATTAGTGGCAGGGGATACCGGTTTTTAATTGTGATTTTATTTAATTCCCTGTAATCGATGCAAGGCCTCAGGGAGCCATCCCTCTTTCCTACGAAAAAGATGCCAGCTCCAGCTGGCGATGAGGAAGGGCGAATGAACCCCTTTTCCAGATTCTCATCAATGTAGGCCTTGAGGACCTTTAATTCCACTTCGGACAGAGGAAAGATACGACCGAAAGGAATCGCTGATCCAGGGAGTAGGTCGATGGGACAATCATATGCCCGATGGGGCGGCAGACAGTTCGCTTGTTGTTTGTCGAACACATCTCGGAACTCTAGGTAAACTGGGGGTACATGAAGAAGGCTCTCAGGAACCGAAGAAATGGTGGAGCAGGAAACGGAGGCCTGAATGAAGCAATGCTGAGTGCAGTGAGGAGATGAGAAGGAGACTTCTTTCCTTCCCCAGTTAATCTGTGGTTCGTGGATTTGAAGCCATGGGAGTCCCAAGATGATGGGGAACATAGGAGATGGGATGATGTCGAACTGAATGAGTTCCTGATGGCCAGAGTCAGTGGTGACCCGGATGGGTTGTGTTTCATGGGTGATAAGTCCTGAACGGGGAAGAGAACCATCAGCCAAGTGTACCTGCAAGTTTTGTTTCTTCAGGACCAGAGGTAAGTGTAATTTGGAAGCTAATGTGGCGTCAAGGAAGCAGCTGCAAGCACCGGAATCAATGATTGCTGATAGCCGGATCTCCTCTCCCGACAGCTGTAAGGAGACAAAGAGGGCGACATAAGTCTGGGAGAACCCAGAAGACTGATAGTTCATAAGACATTGACGGTAGGACTTACTCGGTCTTATAGGACAGGTACTGAGGAAATGTCCAGAAGCCCCACAATACAGGCAGAGATTCGCCCGTCGCCTACGGAGCCGTTCTTCAGCCGTGAGGGGGGCCCGGACCAACCCCAACTGCATAGGCTCTGTCTCCTGGTTGGCCACGGCTGAAGCCGCAGTGGCGGGTTGAGGCAAGGTAGGTCTGGTAAAAGTCCAATTGGAGCGGGGGGACTGGAAGCGTTCAGAACGCCTCTCCCGCATGCGCCGGTCCAATTTGGTGGCAGCTTGAATCAGGTCCTCCAGCGTGTCGGGAGTCTCGGATCTTGCCAGTTCATCCTTTAAAACTTCGGATAACCCCTGGCGGTACTGGTATTTGAGGGCCGGTTCGTTCCAACCGGTGTCAGCTGACCACTTTCGAAACTCTACGGTGTAGTCCTCCACCGGTCTGCGACCCTGAAGTAGGTTATGTAAAGTAGCTTCAGCTGTGGCCCCACGTTGCGGATCATCATAAAGTTGTGCCATACTTTCAAAAAA